>ML793692.1:383896-395126 GCA_009831015.1 Picea engelmannii
AGCCTTGATTTTCATCAAGCACGATGAGGAAACCCAATCATGGGATCAACTGTTGGGTTGGCTTCATTGGCACTTTTTAATTACCTGATTGAAGCAATAACTGTTAGCAAAGTAGGGTAGGTAGGAATGCGCCAATAAGCTCAACAGGATGAGCATCTTTTCTTTTTTCATCTCTTCATGGTTTTATTTTCAGTTTATAGTTTGGGGGCATCCCAATGATTAGCTGGTCTATGCTTTTCAGATTTCTATGGATTCTAGACACCTCCTTCGAAGCTATCTTCCCCAGGTGGAGCCTATGTTAGAACCCTATATAATAGGGAATCAGTATTCTGAATAATACTTATCTATTTCAGTCTCTACGCTTTTTCTCATGACGCATAGTGAAGGCGGCAGAAAACACTCGACACTGACCAAGCATAAGATGAGTCCCTGCGCACGAGTTTCAAAGTGCGTTTCGGTGTAGTTTTAGCAAAAAATTGTGAATTGGTTTGAAATGGAAAACTTTAATTCTTGTGGGCAAATACAAATTTGGTTTGTTCGCCAGAATTTGGTCTTTTTAGCCAAAATTGGCCCCTCGGCCTTTATGCAGAGTTTTTTTCTTGTTTATCAAAATATAAATATTTTGACAATATTTTTAGCAAAAAATTATATTGGCCTAGGGCCAACCCCCCGAATAATCAACACCGAGGATAAGCACCATTTCAGAAACCAACAGAAAACACACAAACCAGCGCCAAACTCCAAAGATAGCCTTAGGCTCACTTCATCGAAATACTTTGCAGCTATTGGCATATATCAATACTCATATGTGTTCTCTTCTCCTGAATGTGGGATTAATTCCCAAAACTTTAAAAATAAAAACACAGTGTTACTCTGTGCACCCAGGTGTCGACCAGATTTTATGTGTCAAGTATTGGCTAGGCAATGACAGTCAATGTGTGCAGGTCCAGGCTTTGATGCGTCATATGTAGTAGGAGATCGTGTGCGAAGGTGACTGCGTGGGTGTTCGAGGGATGTACCAGGTGTACGTTTTATTGATGAAATCCATATGCTTGACATTGAATGCTTCTCATTTTTGAATCGTGCCCTAGAAAATGACATGACACCGATATTGGTTGTTGTAACAAATCGTGGTATCACAAAATCCATGGAACAAATTACAAGTCCCCACATTGTATACCCATTTGATCTCTTAGACCGCCTGCCCATCGTTTCGACACAACCATATACAGAAGATGGGATGCACCAGATTCTTGATATCATAGGCGAAGAAGAAGACGTTGGAATGCCAGATGAAGCCAAGAAACTTCTAACAAAGATAGGGTTTGACACATCATTGCGCTATGATATTCACTTAATCACAACAGTTGCACTCTCTTGTCAGGAGTGAAAGGGGAAACTTGTTGACATTGTGGATGTTAGCAGGGTTTACCAATTATTTGTGGATATTAAAAGGTCAACACAATTCCTTATGGAATATCAAGAGAAATTCATGTTTAATAAGGTACCCGGTGAGATTGAATAAGGTTCGAGCTGAGTAGGAGAGGGTTAGACCTGTGTGAGGAGGTTCAACCTGTGTGAGTGGGTTTTCAGCAGTGAAATGTCTTTTATTTTGGTTGGACCTGAAGAGGGTGTAATTTTATTTGCTGGACAGTGGGTTGTGTTTGGCCAGAGAACTTTTATGTAATCTTTAATGATTGATCAGTAATGGGCTTGTTTTTTACAGGATTCTTGTGCAGAGGTGTTGGTGGTGTTTCGCTTCTTTGTTAAGTGTTTTCCTGTTACCATTTTGCTTGTTTTCAATTTCTCATTGTCAGAAGATAGTAATAGAGCAGAATTTATTAGCAAATACTCTGCATATGATCTTGTGATAATATTTATGTTTTCTTTTGAAGCCCAGTTCAGGAATTCTTAGCTGTTCCTTTGCTTGGCTTTTTTCTCCCCTAGTTCTTCCTCAAATCGACACCATCAAAATTTAATTCGATCCAACATTTTCGCTACCTTTCCCTGTGTAAGAAATTTGTCCAGATCTAAGAGTGAATAACATATTTAAGCATAGACCCCATTTGCCCAATGGCCCTCCTTGCTGTCCCAAACTAACCATTTAAAAATAAAAAACCCCATACTTTCATAGCTAGCCTAACATCTGTCCTATTCCATACCAAGTTAATTCAGAAAGAGAGATCCCTCTCTGAGACTTGGAGGGATAGATCCAAGACTCCAAGTGGTTCGAGGTTACCTCTGTGATTTCCTTTCGCAGTCTTAGGAAAATTACAGAGTGCTAACACAATGGAATACATTTCCTTATCATAGGTGGGGTATTTATAGACAATATCGGAGAGTGTATAACTATGGTATGCCACTGGATGCCCGTTCTAAGTGATAATTGCACCCACAACATAATCAAATGCATCAGTCTCAATCGTGAATAGTTCTTTTAGATCAGGAAAGGAGGGTACTTGATATGAGCACAAGAAATGCCTTAGATCATCGAATTCTTGTTGCTTCTCCTTCCCCCACATGAACTTGGCCCTACCACTACCCTTTGTCACCTAGCTGATGGCCCATGAAATATGGGAGAATCCAAACACAAACTGTTGTTAGAAGTTGGCTAGTCCCTAGAATATCTGAATCTCAGTCATTGTGTTCGGGGCTGGCTAGTCACGAATGACTTGAATATTAGATGTGTCAACATGTACCCCATTCTCATCAACAATGTATCCAAAGTATTAGACCCTGTTCATTCCAAAAGATCATTTTTCCAAGTTGACATAAATCTCGTTTTGTCACGCAGTGCTCAAAACCTGTTGAATATGCCACATGTGCTCCTCTCACATTCTGTGGAAGATGAGGATGTCATCCAAATATACTACCAAAAAGGATTTGGTGAAGGGTCTCAATACATCATACATCAACCTCATGAAAGTGGTTGGTGCATTTGTTAAGCCAAATGGAAAGACTAGCCATTCGTAGAGACCTTATTTAGACTTTAAGCTTGTATTCCATACATCAACTGGTTCGATGGGAACCTGGTGGTAGCCATAATTTAGGTCAATCCCATTGAAGAACTTTTTCCCCTTGAGTTGTTCAATAATTTCATCAATTCTAGGAATGGGGTAGCGATTCATGACTGTGATTTTGTTTAAGGATCTGTAATAAATGGAGAGTCCCCAAGTCTTGTCCTTCTTCCGCACTAGTACAATCGATCTTCCGAAAGGGGAGGAGCTTGGCCTGATGTTCCCCTTTTGAATAAGCTCTCAGATATGACACTTGATTTCATTATTCTCCATTAGTGAGCGTTGATAGATTGGTCCATTAGGTAGAGGTGTGACGGGGGTCATATCAATTGGATGGTTTACATGGAAGTGTGTCAATACCCTTGTAGGTGAGGAGAAGATGTATCTTTATTATTCCACAATCCCATTCATATGCTTCTTCTGTAAAGAGAGACGTTTTGTAGAGGCCAAAAATGTGGAAACGAACTTCTACTTACTATGATAATTGATGACAAATAAGATGAACTTCCCGATTTGTGAAATGACCATACTTCATTTCTTAGCAGAGACTAAAGAAATAAAACTAGGTGGTGCTACCTCTGGAATCCTGTATAATTGTCTACCAAAAGTAATAATAACATGCGGGGTCTAGAATCATACACAACATGAAACTTCCACAAATAATGTTTTCCTAAAATAACATCACAAACTTCAAGGGGATAAATATCATAGAGTACCTCATTTTTGAAAGGCTTGATGTCATAGGGAAGATGACATTGTTGGCTGACACGTAGATATCTTCTTTGATGAATCCAAACGATGTTGTAGGGTTGCGAGTGTGGTGTCTTTGGAAGGTCCAGCTGCTTGACGACCTCTACTGAAATTAGGTTCTTATGGATACTTCTATCGGCAATGAAATGATGCGGAGCTCCCTTAACCAACATCTGGTAGTGAAATAGGCATTCCCCTTCCACTAGTTCTTATGGTTCACTTGGTAAGACTTTGGTGGTAGTGATAGTGGCACTAGGTTCAACATAAATAATCCACTTCCCTCCTTTAGGATTTGACTAAGAATCATAATCGACCTCTGACTCAAAATACTTCAGCTCAACCATGAGGGACTACTTGGAGCAACATTATTCAGTGATGTGTCAAGGACTTTTATGGTACTCACACCATTTTCCCATGTCCTTCTTTGTCTTCTCATTGGCCTTCTTATATTGCATCCTGGACTGGTTGTCCATAGGGAAGCCATATTGAATTGGTCCCTTTTTATGTGGGTTGGGGCTACCTTTGCACTGCTTTGGTTGTGGGGTGTATGCAGATCCAAACTCTCGTCGTTTTTGCTTTAATTTTTGCTCGATATTAACAACGTATCTATAAGTTGTGCCCAATGAGGCAATGTATAGGAACTTCATTTATGTTTGAATGCATATATGAAAACAACCACAATATTTGAGCACTAGATGATGCTCATATTATTTTATACCCAATTTGGTGGGTAGGGTATGGAAAATATTGGTGAAATATGGTATTGTCTCATCCCTTTCTTGACGTAGGGTGGTCTTTCTAGTGTACTGGTCCTCGTAGCTTCCAACGAGGAAGTATTTTTATTTAATGGAGTCTTGAAAGGAATGCCATGTAGGGGCCACCACAAACATTGTAGATTCTTCCATGTCCATTTTCTCAGAGTAAGTATCCCACCAGTCTTAAACATGGGGAATGACCTTAAGGAGTGAAAATGTGATATTTTCCCTATCGAAAAAATTGTGGACTCAAAAATATCCCTTGAGAAGATTCAACCATTTATCTACAACACCTACATCTATCAGTCCTTCAAATATTCGAATATCAAAATTTACCTGTACCTTGAACGAGGTTCCATGGCCTCTTGATGAATATGCTTCTTTTCTGGGAAGTTGTCAAAGGATCTGCGTGAAGTTGTCCATGATTTTATTCCTTTGTTGCATGAGGGCTTCCTCGAGAAACATTTTAATAGTATCTATTGCTCCGTAATATTTCTTTTCGTTCCCCATGGATTTTTGTCAGGCTCATTGTGATTGATCTTGGAACGGCTTGATTGGTTCGAGTCCCAACCTCTTGTACCTAGATCTTGTCGGGGACATGCACGAGGAAAAATAAATGAAGATCATACCGCTTTGATACCACTGGTACAGATTTAGGAGAGAAACAAATTGATTAACATACTGAATACAATAAAAACATAGATATGAATAATAACACAAATATCCAGTGAACAATATCTTCTATTAAATATTTAAATAGGCTGAAACTATAAAACTAGATAACTAAAACACTTGCTCGAATGATGGTAGCTATCTCTGAGAAGAGATGTGGTTGCTACATGCCTCTATATGATAAGAATTTATTACAATGAGGCTCTAGATGCCTTTTTGATATTACTCATGAATTCCAAAACCCTAGACACATCCATAAACCTAACCATAGAAGGTGAAACACCAAAAGTCTTGCGGGCCCTATGGGTAAGTTGGTGTAATTTGGTACCTCAACTTTTGAGGGTCATAATTTTTGCATACGACCTCCATTTTAAGCATGTGATAGCCTGTTGGAAAGGAATTTCAGAGAACTACACATTCCACCATCAAACTCTAACCCTGCATATATTGTGACTATGGCGATCCAAAAGAACAAGCTTAGGGCCCCAAAACAACCCTAGAAGTACAACAAGATGTGCTGACATGAAAAAATACAAAACAAGCTAGTTGGATTAGAAGAGAGGACACATGCATCCACCTAGAGGATGTGTGGGGATTCATACATCCCCAAAATTATAGAACCAACAATTAAAAGGAAGTACATAAGAATGTGCTGGAAAAAAAATAGACACAAGGAGCCAGCTGAAATAGGTGGTTGACTACCAATATGCACCTAGATCAATATCTGATACAATATATCTCAGAATGTTTGACAAAATGAATTTATTAAATGAAATAGGTTGTTGACCAAATAGTACAAACATAACCCAAGAACTCCATCACTAGTTTAAACATAACTTTAAAAGAGTCTACATAAAACTGTCTGTAACCGAAGTGAATGCGCGTATGGACCGGTGAAGGAAAAATATGGAACCTGAATAGATTTTGGTGGAAGGAAGCTTCTTCCACCAAGTGCAATGTTATTTCCAACTTGCAAAATAAGTAATGTGAGGGTATTAGTAACTTTACTAGTGTTCAATTCATTAAAGAATGATATAAATAAAATAAGTCTAAGGCACAACTTATCTTATATCCATTGGGAATTATCAAATTGCCATAGTTTCCCTTGAGAGGTAAGTGATATATGAATTAGGAGGAGGGTTGGGTTCATAACCATCTAATATATTCCCTCACAAGAAAAAGGGACCCATCATCAAAATATATCCATGCATAAATTATTTACTTGTAAAATTAAAGAAAGAACATAGACACTTAGTAAATTTATGTTGCTTCGTTATCCCTGTACATGTCTTTCGAATATGAAATACAATTTTTTTTTATAAAAGGGAAGTATATATTGTAATCAAAGAGAAGACAGTTGAAAGAATAATTTAATAGGGAAGTAGCCACAACAAGCTAAAATCGATACCACTTTATCATCGAAAATAATCTTGGTACAGAGTAATCATAAAAATAATTACGTCGTAATAATTACCAAACCTTGTATAGAGGACCAAAGGAACATAAGGAATTCACTATGGAAAAGTTAACAATTAAATAAAGGTGAAGAATTGTCCCTGTAGCACATAGATGAAATTTTGACAAGGATAACAATTACAGTAAAGAGATTATTAAATTGATAAGCATTACAAAGACGCACAAGATGTGATATGGGTATATATGGAGAATATTCAACTTAAGGAAAGTGTTATATGGAGAATAAAATTCAGATATGCATGATCGATATGGATTTCGGTGGTATCCCACGTATTCCAACTGGATTATTTTGGCATTTTTCCAGTTTGGCAGTTTTTTCCTACTTTTTGGTCGGAGACTTCTGGGGCCATTTGGATGCCCTAAACAACAGGTTTATGGATCACCATAGTTATACTATAGAGGGATTTATATTTTTATAGAAACATGTGTATTCTTTAAATAGACCTTTCCAATGAGATATAGTGCGCCTAAAATGAAGATCGTATGCAAAAGTTACGACACCAGGAAGTTGATGTACTAGCTTACCCAAACGAGGCGCACATGAATTTTGGCGCTTCATCTCCTAGGGTTAGGTTTTTCGATGTATAGGGTTTTTGACATTCCTGTTTATTGTAAAAATACCTTTAGAGCCTAATTTTAATCATCTTTTTGGGAATGAACACATTCGTCACATATCTTCTCAGAGATAAGTCACCACCATTCTAGCAAGCTTGTTTTCCACTGCATTTTATAGTTTCAAATTATTTTTATAATAATATGTATTCATTTTAGTTTAAGAATCTTTTCATAATAATATATATTCATTTCATTCTTCTCATAAACTCTAGATCATTGGTATCAGAGTGGTCTTGTTCTTGTCATTCTTAATGCATGTCTCCAGTGAAGTCAGGGTACAAATAATTGGGTCTTGAGCTTGTTTCTCTTGAGGGAAAAATCTCTTGCATGCCCAAGAGAACTCTCATGGTGGGAAAAAATAAAGGCGATGGGACAGGAGATCCATTCAAAATGTTTCTTGAGGAATCCCTCACACAATAGAGGAATGAGATGGTGGATAGTTTTTCACAAATCCTTCATCAGCTACCAACAAGCGACACATCTTCCTCGAACGGAGGTGTCACCCCTTTGAAGGTACAAATAAAATTTGATATTCCTATATTTGAAATTCAGATAGACGCAAATGTTGTAGACAAATGGTTGAATATTATAGAAGGGTATTTATCTTTCCATAACTTCTCGAACATAGAAAATATTACTTTTTCACTCCTCAAAGTTGTTCCCCATGTCCACGATTGATGGGAAGCTTTATGCGAGAAAAAGGAAACAAGGGAACCCTCATTATTTACAATCATGGTCACCTGGGAGTCCTTCATGGATTCTATTAAGGAACAATACTACCATGTTGGAAGCTATGGTGAACTATATAGAAAATGGACCACACTGCAGCAGGAAAGAAATAAATAAGTTTATGAGTTCACAAATATCCTCGAGACCTTGCACACAAAAATGGGTATCAAAGGTTCTGAGTGACATTTGGTGCTCAAGTATCACAGTGGTATGCATAGATACATCCAAGCTGAAATGGAGTTTCTATATATCTCATCCTTGGGCATGGCCTATAGATATGTCATCAAAATCAAGCAGAATATCAAACAAAATATGAGGGAATTTGGGCCTAGGAACCCCTCACAACAAAATCCAGGAAAGGGCGGCCGCAACCCATAGAACAAAGGAAAGAGAAAATATGGACCTCCTTAGGACAACCAGTCCAGGACATAATCAAAGAAGGACACCAAAAATAAAAATAAAGATACAGAGAAATGGTGTGACTTCTATAAGAGCCTCTTGCACAAAACTATTGATTGTTGCTCAAAGAAGTCGGTGGTGTCTGAGGCGAAATCATTTTAATCAAATGTAAGTTTCTAATCTGAGTCAGCACCAGAAAGGGGGAGATAGATCATTGACATAGAACCCAGTGCTACCATTTCCACCTCCATGCTCCAACCCGATGAACCATATGAGCCATAGGAAGGTGAGTGAATTTTTCATTCATAGATGTGGGTGAAGGGTACCCCACTCCACTTTATCATTGATAGGGGTAGCCATAAGAACCTCATCTCAGCAGAAGTTTTCAAGAGACTTTCCATGCTGAAAACACTGCACTCACAACCCTACACCATCATATGGATTCACCAAGGAGGAGGCATCTATGTCAACCAACAATAACACACGTCATATAACATCAATCCCTTCAAAGACGTCGTATTGTGTGATTTTTCCCCTCTCGAAGTTTGTAATGTTATTTTAGGCCAAACATATTTATGGAAACTCCATGTTGTATATGAGTCTAGTCGTCGTAGTGTTATTATTACTTTGAACAAGAAATTGTATAGGATAGCCGAGGCAGTCCCACCTAGTTCTATTTCCTTGGTCTCTACCAAGCAATGTAGGAAGGTCATCTCTCGGAACGAGAAGTTTGTCTTATTTTTTATTCTCTCTCAAAATGAGAGAAATATTGCAGCCACATCTAGGGTCTCCACGACCAACATCTCCACAAAACAAAATAAATTGGATAATATCATGGAAGAATACTTGGATATCTTCTCCTCACCTACTGAGGTACCTCTACACTGTTAGGTCAAACACCCCATCAATCTAACCCCCAATGTATCGTTGTCCAACGAGCCAGTCTTCTATCTCTCTCTTTTAGAGAATGAGGAGATCAAGAAGAAGATCCAAGAACTGATCCACAAGGGGTACATCCATCCCATATCATCACCTTGAAGGATCCCAATAGTGCTAGTACAGAATAAATATGGAACCTAGTGACTCTGCATTGATTATCGAGCCATGAATAAAATCATAGTCAAAACCTGGTACCCGATTCCCTGAATCGATGACCTCCTTGATCATCTCATGGGGGAAAAATACTTTAGTAAGATTGATTTAAAGTATGGCTACCACCAGGTCCTGATAGAACCAGAAAATGTATGGAAAACTATCTTCAAGTCAAAGGAATGTTTTTTTGAATGGTTGGTCATGCCCTTTGGTTTGAAAAATGCTCCAGCCAATTTCATGAGGATGATGGAAGATATCCTACAACTATTCACCAATAATTTTGTAGTGGTGTATGTGGATGACATTCTCATTTACATAAAGACCTAGGAAGAACACTTGCAACTTATTAAGCAGGTTCTACATACCCTGTGGTTGCCCAAACTATACGCCAACTTGAAAAAATGATCCTTCAGCATGGACATAGTCCATTACCTAGGATACATCATTGATCAACATGGTGTACATGTGGATCCAATGAAGATCCAAGTCATCCATGACTGGCCATCGCCAACCAAACTCATTGATATTTGGAGCTTCTTCAACCTTTCTAATTTCTATTGCAGGTTCGTGTTCGGATTCTCCCATATTGCATGGGACCTCATCCACATAACCAAGGGTGGTGTTAAGGTGAAATTTGTGTGGGTCAGTCCCAACAACAAGTGTTTGATTATTTGAAGTAACATTTGTGCTCAGCCCCAGTAATTTCACAATAGAAGATACAACAACCCTTTGAGATCGCGACAAATGCTTCAAACTGTGTTGTGGGTGCCATTCTCACTCAGCATGACCACCTCATGGCCTATAATAGTGAGAAACTATCATATGTTGTCTGTAAGTACCCTTATTATGACAAATAAATGCACTCCATTCTGTAAGCCTACCGACATTGGAGACATTACATTCTTGGTAAGGAGAAATTCATCCACATTGATCATAAGCCACTGCAGTTCATGGAGACACAAATAAAATTGCAGAATGATCGCCATAAGAAGTGGTCCACATACTTGCAACAATTCCACCTTAACTTCAAGTATAAAATAAGAAGCACCAACCGCATCGTTGATTGCCTCAACAAACCGCCAATCACAACACTCACCACTGTTCCATACTCTTCCATCCATGAGACTTTTGGATGGCCCAAACTCTATGAGATAGACCCAAACTTTTCCACCACCTACCAAATGTTGGGCACAAACACAGTTGTCACTAATTTCCATTTTCAAGATGGGATGTTGTGTCATCTTGGCCATATCGAATTCCATCAAGTGAGAGAGTGGAGATGATCTAGGAATCCCACTACAGTCGGGTAGTATGACACTTCAACATTGAAAAGGAAATGACAATGCTACATAAATAGTTCTACTGGTTGAAACATTGATAGAAGGTCAACAAGTATATCAGGTCCTACACTACCTAAGCTATTTCCAAACCGACCACTAAGAAATAGGGCCTGTACACCCCTATTCCTACTCCTAACATGCCATGGGTGCAAGATACCAGATATATAAAATATGCAGAACAGAAACGAAATGCTAGAAATGACAGAATAACAGTAAAATATCTAGCATAATCTTCACAATATACAGAAATGATATACGAAATAGCAACAGAAATAGCACTTTGAATCAGATAGCAATGTTCACAGGCCTCTTCGAGGGGGCAACCTCCAATCGAGCAACGCTCTGTTACAATAATATCCAAGCTAGGGTTCTCATACCCTCGACT
>ML793692.1:401000-424373 GCA_009831015.1 Picea engelmannii
ATCCTTCTAGAAGTGGAAGCTTCTATTAGGTCTTCTTACATCCGCCTTATTCTATTTTATTGAAAGGTCTTATTAATATTGACCTTTATTACATCCGAATACATTGATCTACCTATGTGCGGGTTAGGACCTTAACAATGGGAATCCATCTCAATGGACTACATGTCAGTCCTCCCAACCATCAAGCATGGAAATGACTGTGTTTTTGTGGTTGTTGATCGCTTTTCTAAGATGGTGATTCTAGCCACCTGCAAGAAGAGCATCACAATAGATGCCACTACCGATCTATTCTTTGAATGAGTCTGGGTACATTTTGGAATCCCATAAACCATTGTCTTAGATCGATACACTCGATTTCTCAACACATTATGGTCGATCCTCTAGTCATTGTTGGACACCAAGCTCACCAAATCCACGACCTTCCACCCCCAAACAGATGGTCAAACCGAGGTTGTAAATTGAATGATTGTGCATATCCTGTGAATGTATAATTACAAGAACCCTCTCACATGCGATGAGAGTGCATCGAATTATCCTACGCATGTATAATTCTAGCATATCTACAACCGAGCCCTGCATAGCTCAATTGACCACAACTCCTTTCAGGTTGGTTTGGGATTCCAACCATTGGGTCCCATATATGTTTCACTACCACTTTCGGTCAGCTCAACTGAATCATATCCTTCTCCAAATGAAGCGGAAAAATCCACCTGGTTCATTGAGAAAATCCAACACATCTTCCAATAGGTTTAGTATATCCTACAAAATTCCAATGAAAAGTACAAGCAGTGCCATGATCAACACTGGGTGCCACATAAGTTTCACATGGGAGACAGAGTTTGGTTGCACTTGTAGAAACAATGCCTTACAAGACCCCATTGGAAGTTTCACTCACTTTTTTATGGTCCATACACCATCACCAAGGTTTTGGGTGATAATTCTTTTGAACTCAACATTACTCCTTTCCTTGGCTTGCACCCAATGTTCAACGTGGATCTCCTTTGACCTTATTTCCGACCATTATTGGACATTTTAGAGATAGAAGAACAAATGACACCAATATATATCAACCTTGACTTCATACAACAAGAATCCAATGATCATATTGTGGACAAACATGTCAATGGCACTTGCTATTAAAGGATCCAACTTTATCGAGTTGTCAAAGCAAGGAAGCTCTTACACCAAGGCAAGTGCCTCACCTAGGGCCAAATTCAACATAAATTTCCTCGTATGATGGAGGAAATAAATGCAATAGATACCATTTCTTCCTAAGGGGGGAGGATTTATCTAGATATATTTCGGTGGCCTCCCACCTATTCCAATTGGCTCATTTTGACAGTTTTCCATTTTGTTAGTTTTTTCGTGCTTTTCGGGTCCCTAAATTTTGGGGTCGTTTTGAGGCCCTAATTTTTTTTTTTAGGGATATACATAGTTATAATATGGATATCGTTAGATTATAATGACAGCATGTGTATTCCTCGGATATACCTTTCCAACGATCTATTGTGCGCCTAAAACAAAGATCGTATGCAAAAGTTATGACCCTGGGAAGTTGATGTACTAGCTTACCCAAATAGGGCCCACATGAATTTTGGTGCATCATCTCCTAGGGTTAGGTTTTTGTATGTCTAGGGTTTTTGAAATTATTGGTTATTTTAAAGATCCCTTCATAGCCTAATTGTAATCATCTTCTTGTGAATCAAAACAACTATCACATCTCTTTTCAGAGATAAGTCACCACCATTCTAGAAATCTTGTTTTCCGTTGCATTTTACAATTTCATCTTGTCTCCTTATCTAAAAGAAACCAGTTTTACCATATATCTGTTATTTTGTGTTAAGAATATTTTGATAATAATCTGTATTCATTTTGTTCTTCTCATAAAATCAGGATCAATGCAAGGATGTGATCTGAATACATAATTATTGTAAGGACCTAATGAGTTCATTAAGGTTTATTAATTGAAAAAAAATATTAACCAAATACCTGCTAAAACATTGTATCATGAATACAATCGAATATTTTGAGATGAGGGAGAATCTAGGGCATAGTAAGCAATAAAAAGAAAACCATTTGGTTTTATTACAGAGTTTGAATTATTTCACATTTTAAAGAGAACGCATGCAAGAGATCACTACTTCATACAGACAAAACATTAGTTTTAGTAGACGAGCTAGACGGATTAGGCCGCTTCTGAGGTTGTCGTAATACTTACACAGTGATAGAACAATATTCTTCTCAAGTAGAGAAATATTTTAACCAATGAATACATACAGAGAAATGATGATTGTTATTTAAAAATAAATAAAATAAGGTTTTAACCTTTCTATACAAATAAGCAGAGTTCGAATAAGAATTTAACCATACAAAGTTTAAATAGTCAATCCTGCAACATATGTAATAAGCATAAAAGATTCACAGGTTATGGCTAAGGCCTGGAATAGAAAATAACAACACTATAACTCTTTCGGGAAATGACTTTCTTTAAGGTCCTGCACCTACTTAGCCTCAAGATTAATGATTATGTTGCACATAACTTCCTAGAATTCTCGTGGGGTATAATGACCTCTATTAAAACCTAAAGCCAAAACAATTAAAAGAAACACAAAAGGTTTAGGTTTATGGTAGTGTTCTACAAAGAACCTTGACCTTGGGTTTGACTGGGGAGAAAACAAGAATGATACGGGATTGAGGACTTATAGTCAATAGAGAATAAACAATAGTAACCCTATCTCTTGAATCAACCCCGATTGATAAAACTTAAAAGGGTAAATATGGCAGACAAGTGAAGCCTTTATGATCATGGAACCTGGAACATATTATATAAGTAAAATAACGTTAAAATTAGTGGTATTTCACTTGCATCGAAAATGACTCCCACTTACATAGGTGAAAATTATTTTTTGGGTCCAACCTTCAAACCAAAATAAAAATAAAATAAATGTGACAAAGAACCCAGAAAGAATGAACTTTTACCAGAGGATGCATTACATCAGAGAATGCATATCACTAGAGAACCATTACACTGTTTATAGAGTATGAGGTTACTTACCCATGTTGGTGGATAACTTTTCCAGCGCACTATTACCTCCATACCTCACCAAATCTGAAACCCATTGAAATCGCAGGTCGTGAAGACTAACACAACGAAGGAGCAAATTAAATGAAACCAAAGGGTCGAGTACGAGGGAATAATGGTGTAACATCTTACTGTTGCGCACATTGAGCATACTTATTCTTTGAGGACACTTCCGTGCAAGTGATTTGGATCTTTTTAAGATTGGTTGTTGTGATTATGATTATGAGATATTTTGGATTTGATGATATTTTATTTTGTTGTATTTACATAGACAAGTTTTATTGACTAGGTTCTCCTGAGAATACAAGACTATGAACATTGAGGATGTTGAGGCATCAATGAAACCCCTTGGACTCCAGATCCAGTCAGGGAGTGGACTGTTAGGCTTTGAATGTTGTTGATGTGACATATGTACATATAATTATATGTTATGATGTTGATTAGTATTGCTAACATGATTCATTGATGGATATTGGCTGAGGATATCTTACCGACCAGACTCACATTTGGAGTAGATGGGCCATACACGACAACCTGAGACATTGAGGGAGAGGTGTGGAAGCAACCCTACCATATCCTGCTAGCATTCTTATCATGGCTCAAACTGTAGGTTAAATATTAACTAGTTTGAGAGACCTACGATGTCGTGAGGGCAGACTCTGATAGTCGCTCACGATGATTCTAAGGGGTGTGTAATAAGGCAGGGTCCTTATTCCTTAGAGGCCCTTAGTCTCCCATAAGATCACCTGATGGAGTATTGACTCCAAGGGTTTGACATCTACCAAATTCAGTCAAGAGGAGAGTGGCACCCTTGGAGAACGTACTGCGTCTCAAAGGGCACATCGTGCAAAGAAATCATAAAGAGACAAGTGGCACCCCTGGACAACGTAGTGTGTCCTAAAGGGAACTTCGTGATTTTTAACTATGATAAGTTAATAAACATAGTTCCTAGAAAACTATTCCTCCTTAGGACATGGTTAGCCTTAAAATAGATGATGGTTGTGTAATGTTTAATAGTTAAAAGTTCCTTTAAAAATTGTCACCCAACCTAGTGGAATTAAAACCTAGGTCTAAGTAGAACTTGTGGATAAAGAAAAACTAAAGAAACATGTAACAAGAAGGGAGGGGTAAGAAATTCAAAATTTAATTATTAAAGTAAAAATTATAATGGAGGATTAAATTTATTAAAAGGGTAAATGGTTGTTTTTATCTACACTTGCTAAATTGATTTTTAGTTAAAAAAGAAAAATGGGGAAACTTAAAAAAAAAGGGGAATGTCCAACTTAGTAAGGAATCTCGCCTTTGGGACTTTCTATTTATGAACTCAACTAGGAATTAATTAAGGTGTAAGTCATTTAATAATTGTAAGGGGATATTCGAACACCGAGGATCATTTTTAGGAACGATTTTAGGCGGGTGAGGGAAATTGGAAAATTTAATAAATTAATAAATAGATTTTCTGGCGCAACTGGGGGATCGGGCAACATGTGTATGGCGGAGGTTTTTCCTAATTAAATAAATGAAAAAGGAATCTAATGAGGGTTTGGGAAGTAATCACTTGAAAACTCTATAAAAAAGATGGCAGAGGAGGAGAAAAAAGACATCTCGGTTGTGTAATGTTACACTGCTGAAATTTCATCTTGACTGAGCATTCTCTTACAGGAGTTGGGATACCCAGCTTGGGCAATGAGTGGTAGATCGATCTTGTGAGGAGCGTTGGGTGCTATCATTCTCTGGTATTGTGTATGTGGCCCCTTTATGGGATGGGGAGCTCAGGGGAATAAGAGTACCCCTAGTGTTGGCTGGGAGGTACCTGTGAGGTCACATCGATTGGCAAGTAGGAGTTGGATGATGTGTGTGTGGGAAAATGATTTCGAAGAATTTGAATTTGGATACGGTACACATGTGTATAATTTTATTGAATGGTAGTTAAATTCCCTATATATACATCTCTCTAACATCGAAGCATGTGTGAGTCACTATGTTAAAAGTTTAGTTAATTTTTGTCCTGGCTATTTACGCTTGTGAATTTGGTTGAAGGGTAGTTAAATTATGTTCCTTTGCCTTCAATTAAGGTTCTTCTATTGTGTTAAGGTTTATGTTTTATTCAGCGTAATACTATCCATAGTTTTCTTTTTCTTTCAACGAATTGTCTTGATGAGCCCAACATTTTATGATTAGAGAATTCAAAGTTATCCTAGCCTTATCCTCACTGTACTTTTGATTTGATTTCCAATGACGAAATGAAACTCTGATTGTAAATGAATTCTCTGTGGTTTTTTTTATTGTTTTTAATACAAGGAGAAATTGTGTTTTTAACTTATG
This sequence comes from Picea engelmannii, assembly GCA_009831015.1. Taxonomy (NCBI): domain Eukaryota; kingdom Viridiplantae; phylum Streptophyta; class Pinopsida; order Pinales; family Pinaceae; genus Picea; species Picea engelmannii. The sequence goes on from ML793692.1 coordinate 406,408, forward strand.
TTCTGTATCCTTAAAGTTATTAGTTTGTGCCTGAGCAGTTAGCCAGGAGACGAATCGACTGAGTTTCACTCCGATGTTAAATATTTCGATTCAAATTTCGTCCTTTCTTGTGCATGGATAATAACTATATGATCCTTTCTGTGCCCAACAAGGAATTCTCTCTTGAGCGTTTATTCCCTCAGCCGCTGTGATTATTGTGTTTTTACTCTCTGCAATTTCGTTTTTAACTTGCCCATAATTCACTCCTAATTTGAATGACAAATTGAACGTGTAAACATGATTAATATTGTTTTTACTCTCAGTAAATTCGTTTTTAATTGCCCAACAAATTCCTTACTGTGTACAGCGGAAAATAATTCGTATTTCTCTGTGATTTTGGTGGCTTTACTCAATGAGATTCGCTTGTGATTTCCTAACAAATTCCTTGTTGTGTACAAGCTAGCACACTTAACTATTGTGTACGCTACTATATGGATGTGAAAAATTTTAATTCCATGTGAAAAGCCTGGACAACTTTATTTCTCTTGTCAGACATGCTTTTGGAGATTAAGGTCGACGGATTTGTGTTTTCGGTATCGCCATTTGACAACATTTCCACTCTTTCGTGTCCAAATTCAGTTCTAGAAGTATCATTCTGATCGATCCATTCCTTCCAATGATGTTCACTCTCTCCCCTTTGTCGTAAGCAATCGCGACCTCACATGAATGAAATTCTATCTTGTATTTGTTCACCCTTTCAAGAGGTGTCATTGTCAAAATATTCTATTGCCAAACACCCATTTTTTCCTCCCACAAGCCGACTACAGTGAACGAACGCCATAGAAGAAGTGCATGTCATTCTCTCAGGACACACAATAGAAATATTCATCCCTTATACCCCACAATCCCAATGATCTGCACCCATTGGAACCTAGTCCTGCCTATTTCCAAGAAGTCCATCAACGAGATATATTCAACGATAGAGGATTGGGTTCCTGCATTATAACTCACCATCATGTGTAGATGCATTGAGGTTCAGTAAATGGTGTTCTAATCTAAAATGGAATGGAAGAAGCGGCGGAATAATATTTGGTCAATCTTTAGGCAGTGTTTAATTTTCCATCACTCTGTCAAGGAGCTATAGATGTTTGTTGATTTATTTTTAAATGGGTAAGGTGGCTTGGCGTGCATTGTTGGTTTACTTCTCTACTTATCCAAAGGAGTATTCATAGGTCGGTCCCTCGCAAAGTATATGGTTCCTTTCAGTTTCTACCACATGCAAGAACCCAACCAACTCGCGTGGAATCTAATGCTTCCTACCTCAATGGCCATCTTTGTGTGTCAACGAGATGTAATGTGTTCCTTAGAATATCTCTGGAAAATTTTGTTTCAGGTGGTTGGATTTGTGCAGTGGGTTGCTAAATTTGTCCTTGAGATGGTATTCTTATCCTCTAGTGTCATCAATGTTCCTGATAGTGTAATTTCCCTTGCAAACTATAAGTTTTATTCCGTAAATAAAAATAATAATTATAGCATAATTTTCCTGTCATCCCACATGCTTTATTCTAATTTGAAACCTTCGTGGAAAGTTTTCCTGGAATGATAGAAGGCCTAAGTATATATATCCTATTTTTTAGAAAAATAGGACCGTGGAGCAATAAAATAAAATAAATGTGGAAACAAAACACAAAATATACACAATACAATAAAGACATAGATTTACGTGGTTCACCTAGGGTGGGCTACATCCACCAAAGAAATTGCCAGGTCCTTCCCTTATTATTATCCAACATATGAAGGGATACAACCTAGAACAAACCCGTTGTAACTTCCTCTTCTTTCTCTCACAGTCTCCTATCTTAGAATACAATATTCACCATCAAGCATAGCTGCAATACATTTCCCTCATAAAAGAGGGTTTCCTTCTAGGGAAAAAAACCCTAACATAATCTCTACCATTATATCTGCGACCTTATAATGAATGGTCCAGATTTACAATGAAATTACAATATACATTTACAAGGCAATTTTTCCTTCAGGGGATTTTCCCCCGAACCCCCATTGGGGGATGCTGCCCCTAAACCCCCGCTTACCCCCAAACCCCCCAGCCAAGGGGATAGCCCCCCCAGACCCCGCAGAGGGGGTACCCCCACTCAACACTCCCCCGCTTGGAACAATGTACATAATTCTGGGGTGTAAATACTTCATGGGGTATAAACAGGACTGAAAGTAAAAGACCTCTAAATTAGGAAGATAATCGGGCTCCATAACCAACAATATCCCACTTGGAGACTGATCTCAACAACTCCACTGCTATTTTATATGTTGGACTCTAAACCTTCTTGGACCAGGCAAATTTCTCATCTTCATCTTCATTCTTGAATACCAACTGAAACTGAGCAGGAACTCAGTTTCTCTTTGGTTAATCCTTTTGTTAACATGTCTGCAGGATTCTGGCTAGTGTGTATCTTTTCCAACTTCAAATGTCCATCTTCCAAGGCAGATCGTATGGAGTGGTACCTCAATTGTATATGCTTAGTCTTCAAATGAAAGGTTGAGTTCTTTGCAAGATGAATGGCACTCTGACTCTCATAATACAACCTGTTGTTCTCTTGTTTCTTTCCCAATTCCTCCATAAACCTCTGTAACCAAATCATCTCTTTACTAGCCTCTGTAGCAGCAACATACTCTACCTCTGTTGTTGAAAGTGCAACAACCTTTTGCATTTTTGAAATCCAACTTACTGTTGTTCCACCTATAGTAAAAACATACCCTGTGGTGCTCCTCCTGCTATCTTTATCACCTGCCATATATGAATCAACATATCCTTGTATAAAAGTGTCTTAACTTCCAAAACATAATGCATGAGTTGTAGTACCTCTTAAATACCTGAGAATCCACTTTACTGCCTCCCAATGTTCTTTACCTGAAATGTTCATATACCCGCTCACAACTCCCACTACATGTGCAATATCTGGTCTTGTGCAAACCATTGCATATGTCAAGCTGCCAACTGCTGATGAATAAGGGACCCTGGACATGTATTCTATCTCCTCCTATGTCTTGGGACACATTTCTTTAATTAATTTGAAATGGCTAGCCAAAGGTGTACTAACTAGTTTTGGATTCTGCATTCTAAACCTCTCCAACACCTTCTCTGTGTACTCACCCTGAGATAATGTCAATTTGCGATTTTTTCTATCTCTTGTTATTATCATGCCAATGATTTTCTTTGTAGCACCCAAATCCTTCATCACAAATGAATTGGCTAATTTCTTCTTGAGCACATTTATATCCTGCATATTAGACCTTGCAACAGGCATGTCATCTACATACAATAGAAAGATAATAAAGCTTCTATTTTCTATCTTTTTAAAATAAACACAGTGATTAGAATGACATCTACTATAACCCTGTTCTATCATAAACCTATCAAACTTCAAATACCACTGCCTTGGATCTTTCTTTAGGCCATACAAGCTCTACTTCAACCTACATACCAAATTCTCCTTCCCTTTGACCTCATACCCCCGTGTCTGCTTCATATAAATCTCTTCCTCCAAATCCACATGGAGAAAAGTTGTTTTTACATCTAACTGTTCAAGAAGAAAATCTTCTACTGCCAAAAGACTTAAAATAGTCCTAATTGAAGTCATTTTAACAAAAGGAGAAAATATTTAATCAAAATCTATACCTTTATTTTGTGCAAACCCCTTTACAATAAGTCTAGCCTTGTACCGTTTTTCTCCTCCATCTTCTTCATTCAACTTGTAAACCCATTTATTCTGCAATTCTCTCTTTCCCGCAGACAACTGAACCAAGTCCCAAGTCTGGTTATTTTCCAAGGAATCCATTTCCTCTTTCATGCCTCGCTCCCACTTCTTTTTGGTGTCTACTTGCATTTCCTCTTCATAACATTCTAGTTCAACATAATCAGTCAACAATAAATAATACAATGAAGGAGAGTATTGTTCAGGGGGTATACTTAACCTTGTAGATCTTCTAACAACACTTGCAGGTGTTTTAGGTAACTGCTGCTCCTGTTGTTGTACATTTTGATTTTTTGGTTCCTTTGGAATTTATTTTTCAGTGATCTCACCAAGCACTGTGTATTCTTGTTTTTCTTTTTCCTGTTTCTTTCCCTGCAACTGATCTTTGTACATGACCTTCTCATTGAATATGACATCTCTACTCCTAATGATTTTTTTATTTTCATAATCCCATAAGCGATAACCAAAATCATTAACACCATATCCAATAAAGGTACACCTCTTGGATTTTTCCTCAAGCTTTGTTCTATTTTCTTTATCAATATGGACAAATGCTTCACAACCGAAAGTTTTCAAAAAAGAATAGTATACCTTTTTTCCTGTCCATTCCTCCTCTGGAATTCTACCATCCAAAGAGCTTGAAGGTCCTTTGTTTATTAAGTAAACAATAGTATTTATAGCATCTTCCTAGAACTGTAAGGGAAAACTGGCATGCAATCTCATACTCCTTGCACGCTCCATGATTGTCTTGTTCATCCTTTCTGACACACCATTTTCTTGTGGTGTTCTTGGAACTGTCTTCTCTCTACGAGTCCCATGGTATGAACAATAATCATCAAACTCCTTGTTGTAGTATTCACCTCCATTATCTGATTTGAGACACTTCAAACATTTTCCTGTCTCATTCTCAGCCAAAGCTTTCCATTTCTTAAAAGAATCAAAAACATTATATTTTTGTCAAATGCAATAAACCCAAGTTTTTCTAGTTGCATCATCAATAAAAGTAACATAATAATTAGAGCCACCAAGAGATGATACCTGATATGGTCCCCATACATCTGTATGCAAAAGATCTAACCTTTCATTCTTCTTTTCTTTTTGGACTCTAAGAAATTTGACTCTCTTTTGTTTTCCATAAACACAATGCTCAGAGAAGTCCAAATCAATTTGTTTAAGATCTGGCAGCAAATTTATTTTGTGAAGGATTTGCATACTCTTCTCACTCATGTGTCCCAACCTATGATGCTATAGTGTTGTATCCACTCCTGTAGAAGCTAAAGATATAGAAGAGTTGGTATTACTAGTACATAAATACAATGTACCTACCTTCTCTCATTTTGCTACCACCAATGATCCTTTGATGACCTTCCACGTCTTATCTGTAAATGTGGATATACAACCTTCACTTGCCAACTACCCTGTTGAAATTAGATTTTTCCTTAAATATGGAACATGTCTTACCTCTTTCAACAACCATTGGTTTCCATTTCATTGCTTTATTTTTACCTTTCCCATTCCAACAATTTTGCATGGTGCATCATCACCCAAATGAACCTGTCCAAAATCACCTTGAACATAATCTAGAAAATGTTTCCTATGGGATGTGGCATGAAATGAAGCTCCTAAATATACTACCCAAGACTCAGAAATATTATCTATAGAAAGAATCAAATTATCTTGTAACACATCACCTGTTACATTTGCTTCCTGATTCCTCTCCTGTTGTCCATCTCTTTGTTTCTTTGGAGCTCTACAATCTTTCTTCAGATGTCCTTTCTTCCCACAATTCCAGCACTCTATATTTCCAAGTTTGGATTTGAATCTTGCCTTCCTATAATTTCCACGGTTCCCTGATCCCTTTCCTCTATCCTTTTGTCTTCCCCTGTTCTCCATGTTCAACGCATTACCTGATGTCTCACCTGTTCTTTTCTGTCACATTTTCTCACTAAGGATAACACCAACAACATCATCAAATTTTAAAGTATTTGAACCAGAGACAGAGTTACTTACAGCCATGACCAAGCTGTTCCAACTTTTTTGATATGAGCACAAGATTAGAAGAGCCCTGACCTCATCATCAAAGTCCACTTTTACAAAACTTAGTTGATTAGTAACCGTATTAAATTCATTTAAATGATCTGCAACAGACCCACCTTCTGACATCTTCATATTAAATAATCTCTTAATTAGAAATACCTTATTAGATGTCGAGGGTTTTTCATACAATTTGGCCAATGCATCCATCAAACCATTTGTTGTCTTTTCTTTGGAAATATTGAAATCCACCGACGCTGCTAGGCTTAGCCATATCGTTCCTAGAGCCTTTCTGCCAAGAATCTCCCATTCTTCTTCCTTCATGGTCGTCGGCTTCTTTGCTACTCCACTGAATGGTAGGAATAGATTCTTCTGATATAAATAATCTTCCATCTGCATCTTCCATAACTGGTAGTTTTGGCCATTAAATTTCTCGACCCTAAACTTTCCATCTTCTGACATTGCTCCCACTCGAACCAGGAACCCTCTTTTCCTGCGAGTTACCTTTCGCTCTGATACCAGTTGTTAGAAAAACAGGACCGTGGAGCAATAAAATAAAACAAATGTGGAAACAAAACATAGAAGATACACAATACAATAGAGACACAGATTTACGTGGTTCACCCAGTGTGGGCTACATCCACCAGAGAAATTCCCAAGTCCTTCCTTTATTATTATCCATCATATGAAGGGATACAACCTACAACAAACCCGTTGTAACTTCCTCTTCTTTCTCTCACAGTTTCCTATCTCAGAATACAATATTCAACATCAACCATAGCCGCAATACATTTCCCTCATAAAATAGGGTTTCCTTTTAGGGAAAAAAACCCTAACATAATCTCTACCATTAGATCTGTGACCTTATAATGAACGGTCCAGATTTACAATGAAATTACAATATACATTTACAAGGCAATTTTTCCTTCAGGGGATGCTACCCTCGAACCCCCACTGGGGGCCCTCTTTCCCACAGACACCCCAGCCAGGGGGATAGTCCCCCCAGACCCCGCAAAGGGGGTACCCCCCCTCTACACTCCCCCGCGTGGAAGAGTGTACATACTTGTGGGGTGTAAATACTTCATGGGGTATAAACATGGCTGAAAGTAAAAGACCTCTGAATCAGGAAGATAATTAGGCTCCACAACCAACACTATTCATTAACCTCCATTTGACCATCAAAATGATGGTTGAATACAAGTTTTTATACACTCTTTTCGTTAATGTTGATGGCATAGATTGGTCACTAAGGACAATTTGTTGCAGTTAGAATTTGTCGTAGATTAAAATTTTAGTATTAAATTTTAGTGGATCCTTTTACTTTAAATAGGAAAAACAAATAAAAATTTAATATTTAGATTTAATGACTTGTTAATAGAAAAATAACTTTGCCTCGAAACCCTTATAGCTTTATTTGTTTTTTTTTTTTTTTTAGGGAGATTGTATAAAACAATTTTTGAATGAAAAATTTATTGCTTATGTATATTTATTCATTTACAACAAAAGTGTAAATCCATTTATTCTGTTGTGAATTCATTTATTCACATAGTAACAATAATCACGAATTCATATTCATATTATTGAGATGTGTTTTATTTAGTAAATTAAGGAACATATCCTTCCTTGCCTTAACTGTAAACTTAGTTAAACTACATAAGGGTCTATATATCCATAAGGATCTCAAACTCTAATTTCTCGAATGATTTATTAGCTCATTGACTCCGCTACTACTTTAATTTATCATGATTAAATAATAATTAATGTTTGTTGAAGTCTAATTAACATGTTCGGAGAGGTTGAATTCTCGTGTTCCTAGAAGTTAACCAAATGTTTGGTTCACCTAAAAATTTGATTAAGTAGATGATTGCGCCTTGACGTATGTCATTGTTAGACGGATTGAGTATTTAAGTTTGTAGATTTAATTGTTCCAGGGAATCATGTTGATGTGTAATGTCATAGTATGTTGATTATGGCACTGGAATAATGTTAACGTATTGAGCAATGGTCTTAGATATTGATTATTGTGCGGATTAAAATTTAAGGTCAGGAGTGGTGGATTAAGATGTTAGACTTCACGCTCCTTAGATTGTTGTGATTAGTAGTTAGGTTTTTGGCACGCATTAACTATTGATGATGCATGTATAATTAAGTGATTAAGTTTAAACACGCATGTTGAATGATGTATGGTGTAATGCTTAGATTTTCTTTTCTCGCACACAGTGAAAATTTAAGGTAATGATTGATTGTTGGGCTCGTTATTCTGGCACGCAATGAAGGGTTAGTGTATTGAATGGTTGTTGGTTATTTACTTCTTGCGCAAATTACTTTATTGTAACGAATGATTGCATCATTGTGTGTTCGTCATTCATGGTGATGATGTGTCACCTTAGATTCATGATTTTTGTATATGCATTATTTTTGTTTCTTTTAGATAATGCACTATTATCAATGATGTTGTTATTAATGGCGATGTATTTTTCCTAACGCGGAATTAAGAGAAATTTGTTTTTTCCTATTTTGAGTTTCTTTTGTGGTCGTAACATTGGGGCATTACATATAGTATAAGAGCTGGTTCGACCCATGACTTGGGACCACTACAAATTTTGTTGATTGGATACTTGATTATAATTGTCGCTAATTAAAATTGATTCGGATTCAGTAATAATGGCTAGAGGACGTCGTAAAGGAAGACGATGAGATGCTAGGGGATGAGGCGCGATGCCCAAGTAGCATCCACGCCCGAGGGGTCTAACCCCAGGGATATGAACAGGTTGTCAGACAGGAGCAGATAGTTGTGGGTGATGTGGTTGGGCTGATGAGGTCCTTTCAGAGGATGCCTAAGGCATTGATCAACCATTTGGATAGAGATGAGGATAGGGTGTCGACACCTCCTAAGGGTCCACCGTGCACTCTGGTTGGTATTGGTATCTTTCACCATGAACTTGAGAAGGTCAAGTTTCCTGAGTTATTAGGTGACCTGGACAACACAGCCATCGAGGCATGGTTGGAGAATATGGCGATGTGATTTTCACTATGCGACTATACCTCCAACATGAAGGTCCACATGGTGGTATTTCAACTGAAGGGGAGAATTATTATATGGGGGAAGACGCTCCTACTGGTATTGAAAACGACAGTCAAAGATGTGTCTTGGGAACTATTCGAGGAACGATTCCAGGAGAGGTATTTATCAAAGGAATTCATTGAGCATCAACTCAACGAGTTCAACACCTTCCAATAAGGTGGATGTATTGTGCCTGATTTCAAGGCCTATTTCATGGAGATGCTTCAGTATGATCTGCACCTAAATACCGATAAACTTAAGGTCAACAGGTTTGTGTTTGGCCTTAATGTCATCATTCGTGAAAAGGTTAGGATTTTGATGCCTCAAACCTTGCATGATGTTTTCCATAAGGCCCTCATAGAAGAGGAGTATCTTATTAGTGGGGGTCAGAGCAGGACTCTATCGAGACCAACACGATAGGCATCATCTAGTGCACAACAGAATCAGAAACTAGCTAGACATTTACCAGGATTTTGAGGCTTCTAGAGAGGACCCACTTTCACTACACCTTGATGATCGATGCCTCAACAATGGACTCCTTACCGAGGACCACCGCACCAGCAGCATTTTTTATGACAACAACAACAGTTTAGGCCTATTTAGTAGAATAGAACACATTTCTAAGCTAGTGGGACGTCAAATTCTACTTCGAGTACCAAGAGTACTAGACCGAATAAAGGGTGTTGGACATATGGGGAGCCACATTACCATCTTTCCTTCCCAGTGGAGAGGACCAGAGCATATGGATCATTTAGACCCACTACCATGGAATATTTGGGCAAGGCCCATCAAATTCATGCAATGGGGAATAACTGCCAAGAAGATCACCATTTGACTGTGCTCGAGACGTTAGGTACCCTCACTGACCAAACCTTTAGAATTTTGATAGATCCAGGTACTACAAAAAGTTTTATCTCTGGTGCAGCCCTAAAAATAATTAAGGTACATGCAGTCGAAAATGAAGAGTTTAGCTTTGTAGAAATGGCTTTGGGAGCCAAACATAAGGTTGGTGGGAAGGTTACGGGATGTAGCCTTAACCTTGGAGAGTTTTTCACTAGGGCCAACCTGTACATCACAACCTTAGGGTATTATGAAGTCGTGATCGGTATGGACAGGATGGAATCACATAAGGCGATACTCAATTGTAAGACAAAACAATTGAGCTTGGTTGATGATGAGGGACAAAGATGCGTGATTGTGGGTCGAAACTAGGGAGTTTCCCTTAGGTTCATATCTTCCTTGCATCTAGGGAAGAGCATGAACAAGAGATGCAATATTTATGTGTTCCTTGCATTAGACAAAAAGGGCATGACAGAATGACTAGAAAAGCTTCCAATAGTACGGTAATTTGTGGATGTATTCCTAGAGGAGTTACCAGGGTTTCCACCTGAGAGGGAATTGGAATTTACCATAGACCTAAAACTAGGGACTAAATTGATAGCAAGAATGCCTTATTGAATGTCGACCCCAGAGTTGTAGGAGTTGAAAATGAAAATGAAGGAGTTTTTGGACTTAGGAATTATATGTCCAAGTGTGTCACCATGGGGTGCACCTATTATTTTCATACGGAAGAAGGATGGGTCATGGATACTCTTCATTGACTACCATAAATTGAACAAGGCAACGATCATGAATCAATAGTTGTTTTCAAGGATTGATGATCTATTTGATCATATTAAAGGCACGATAGTGTTTTCAAACCTCGAATTGAGATCAGGGTATCACCAGTTACATATCAAGGAGGACAAAATCCCTAAGACCACCTTTAAAATTAGGTTGGAACATTACGAGTTTATGGTTTTACTGTTTGGAATGATGAATGCCCAAGGTGTATTTATGAGTTTCATGAATGGGGTGTTCCACGAATATTTGGACAAGTTCATCCAAGTATTCATTGATGATATTTTTATTTACTCTTAGATGATGGAGGATCATGACGAGCACTTGCGCTTGGTTCTACAGTGACTACGAGAGAAAAATAAATTGGGAAGTTGTCGAAATGGTCGTTTTATCAATCAAAGATTCACTAATTAGGGAATGTCGTCTTCGGTGAAGGTATCGTTGTGGATCTAGCCAAGGTGAAGACTATTATGGAATGGCCTATGCTAACGAATTCTCTCGAAGTGCATAGCTTCATGGTTTTAGTGGGATACTATCAACGGTTCATCGATGGTTTTTCGAAGATATAAAATCTGATCATGGAATTGCAGAAGAAGAGAAAAAAGTTTGTTTGGACCCAAAAATGCTCGGTGGCATTTTGGAGGCTCAAGGAGTTTTTGAAGACATCACCAATAATAAAGGCCCCTAACATGGACGCAGACTTCTTGGTATGCACTGACGCATCCAAGGAAGGCTTAGGCAGAGTCTTGATGAAATATAATCGATTGATCTCTTACATCTCAAGAAAGTTGAGAAGGGATGAGGAGAACTATGTGATGCATGATTCAGAGTTGTTATCCATTTTTTATGCCTTGAGAGTTTGGAGACACTACCTTATTGGATGAAAATTTGAACTAAAAATAGACCACTATGGACTGCAACAGATCTTTACACAAAGAGAATTGAATGCACGACAATGATGTTGGTCGAAATTGCTTAGCGAGTATGATTTTGAGATTACTTACATAAAAGGAACAATGAACCGAGTGTTGGATGCGTTGAGTCGGAGACCACACATCTTTTTGGTGATGCCTCTTTAGAAAAATATATGTGAAAAGCTCCTAAATTTATAGCGTGATGATGAATGGTATAGAGAGGTCAAGGATTTTACTGGACAAAACACAATGATAGTACCAAAATTCGATGGATTTACTGTGGAGAACAATGGATTATTGAGATTTAAAAGTTGAATTTACGTACCGTCCAACAAGGATTTCAGGATTTTGATCATAAATGAGGCTCATAGAGCAGTGTACATTTCTCATCCTGGAGTCATAAAGATGAGAGAAGACCTTAAATCCTTATTCTTCTGGAAAGGAATGAAAGAAGACATAGTCAACTACATGGAAATATGTCTAGAATGCCAGCAAGTGAAGGTTGAACATAAACATCCGGAAGGATAACTACAACCACTTTCTATTCCAGAAATGAAATGGGAGGTCATTTCGATGGATTTCATTGTTGGATTACCATTGATGGCAAGGAGACATGACTCAATTTTTATGATAGTTGACTCTCTGACGAAGAGTGCTCATTTTATTCCTGTGTATACGACATATCAAGCACCTGACATAGCTAGATTTTTCATTAGTTATATTGTGAGGATGCATGGAATGCCTAAGAGGATTATATCTGATATAGGATCGGTGTTTACAGGACGATTTTGGACTAGTTTCCAAGAGGCCTTGGGAACCCAACTTAACTTTAGTACCGTGTATCATGTGGAGATGGATGGGAAGACCAAAAGAACAAACCAAATATTTGAGGATATGTTGCATATGTACGTTATGGACCAACAAAAGAGTTGGGAAGAGTTCTTTCCACTAGTAGATTTTGCATATAACAATAATTAGAAAGCACTGTTAAGATGGTGCCTTTTGAGTTTCTTTACGGGTGACCATGTCAGACGCCTTTGAGTTGGGATCAACTTGAGGATAGGGTCCTTGTGGGACTAGAAGAAATCCAAGAAATGGAATATAAAATGAAAATAATAAGACAAAGAATCAATGAAGCGTAGGATCGACATAAGATATATGTCGATGCACATCATGTCGATCGTAGTTATGAAGTTGGTGATCTAGTCTTCTTGTGGGTGAAACCCCATAAGATTTAAATCAAGTTGGGAAAAGGTGCTAAAATCTCTCCTAGGTTCATGGGACCCTTCAATATTGTAGAAAAGAAGGGGCCCGTGGCCTATCAAATAGCCTTTCTTGATTCTTTGAGGTGTACGCCCGATGTTTTTTACGTATCTGTTTTGAGACATTATGTTAGTGATCCTACACGTGTTATTGACATGAGTTCCTTGTAGGTGTCAGATGAGGGTATGCTCACAACAGAGATAATCTGCATCCTAGACCATCGTATTCGACAGCTACAGTGTCTAACAATAGATTAGGTGAAGGTCTAGTGGGACAACTATAGTCCACACTCAGCGACCTGGGAGGACGCATATGATATGCATCCACAAATTCCATTTTTGTTTGATTGATAGACTTATGATACTATGATACACTTTATTTCGACACTTATATACTGTGACACTTCAAGAAAGAGTTTAAAACAAGAGGGGGTGTATGTAACATCTTGTTCTTGAGAACACTGAGCAGACTTATCCTTTGAGGACACTTGCGTGGAAGTGATCCAATTCTTTTTACGATTGGTTGTTGTGATTATGATTATGAGATATTGTGGATTTGATGATATGTTTTTTTTTTATATATTTACATAGATAGGTTATATTGAATCGGTTCTCTTGAGTGTGTAGGACTATAGACGTTGAGGATGTCGAGGCATCGGTGAAACCCCTTGGACTCTGGATCGATTCAGGAAGTGGATTGTTAGGGTTTGAATGTTTTTGATGTGACATATGTACATACAATTAGATGTTATGATGTTCATTATTACTGCTAACATGATTCATTGATGGATGTAGGATGACCATAGCTTGCTGACTAGACTCACATTTGGAGTAGAGGGATCATGCATGAGAACCAAAGACATTGCAGGAGAGGTGTGGCAACAACCCTACCTACTATCACTCCCTCCATGGCTCGAACAATAGGTTAAATATTACCTAGTTCGAGATACCCGCAATGTCGTGAGGGAAGAATGTGACAATTTCTCATGATGACTCTAAGGGGCGTGCAATAAGGTAGGGTCCTTATTCTGTAGAGGCCCTTAGTCTACCACAAGATGACCTAACAGAGTATTGACTCTAGGGGTTTGACGTCTACCAAATTCAGTCAAGAGGTGAGTGGCACCCTTGGAGCACGTAGTGCATCTGGAAGGGCACGTCACGCAAAGAAAATGAAAAGAGGCGAGTGGCACCCTTGGAGCACATAGTGTGTCCTTAAGGGAACATCACGATTTTTAAATATGGTAAGTTAATAAACCTAGTGCCTAGAAAACTATGCCTCCTTAGGAACTAGTCGACCTTAAAATAGATGATGTTTGGGTAAAGTTTAATAACTAAAAGTTCCCTTAAAAATTTTCACCCAGCCTAGTGGAATTAAAACCTAGGTCTAAGTAGAACTTGTGGATAAAGAAAAACTAAATAAACATGTAACAAGAAGTGGGGGTAAGAAATTCAAACTTTAATTATTAAAGTAAAAATTATAATGGAGGATTAAATTTATTAAAAGGGTAAATTTTTTTTTTATCTACACTTGCTAAATTGATTTTTAGCTAAAAAGGAAAAAGGGGGAAACTTGAAAGAAAAGGAAACTTAAAGAAAAGGGAAAACTTAAAGAAAAAGGGGAATGTCCAACTTAGTAAGGAATCTAGCCTTTGGGACTTTCTATTTATGAAATCAACTAGGAATTAAGTAAGGCATAAGTCATTTAAGAACTGTAAGGGAATATTGGGACACCAAGGAGCATTTTTAGGAATGATTTTAGGTGGGTGAGAAAAATAGCCAAATTTAATTAATTAATAAATTGATTTCCTATTGCAACTAGGGGATTAGGTGACATGTGTACAGGGGAGGTTTTTCCTAATTAAATAAATGAAAAAGGAATCTAATGAGGGTTTGGGAAACTAATCACTTTAAAACTCTATAAAAGGATGGCGAAGGAGAAAAAAAAGATAGTTGGCTTGCACAACATTACACTGTTGAAATGTCATCTTAAATGAACCTTCCCTTGTGGGAGTTGGGATACCCAGCTTGGGTAATGAGGGGTAGCTCGACCTTACGAAGTGAGCTAGGTGCTATCATTCTATGGTATTGTGTGCATGGACCATTTGTTTCTCAGGGGTTTTAGGGTGAAGAAGAGTACCACTAGCATTGGCTGGGCGATATCGGTGAGGTCACATCGGTTGGAAAGCGAGAGTTGGATGGAGCACGTGTGAGATAATGACTTCGGAGAATTTTCATTTGGCTATGGTACACATGTGTATATTTGTATTGAATGGTAGTTAAATTCTCTGTATATGAATCTCTCTAACAACGAAGCACACATGCGCCACTATGTTAATAATTTCGTTAATTTTTTATCCTGGCTATTTACGCTTGTGAATTTGGTTGAAGGGTAGTTAAATTATGTTCATGTGCCTTCAGTTAAGGTACTTCTATTGTGTTAAGGTATATGTTTTATTCAGCGTAATACTATCCAGATATTTCTTTTTCTTTCAGCGAATTGTCTTGATGAGCCCAATGTTTTATGATTAGAGAATTCAAAGTTATCCCAACCTTATGCTCACTGTACTTTTGATTTGATTTCCCATGACGAACCCAAACACTGATTGTAAATGAATTCTTTTCATTTTTTATTTATTATTGTTTTTAATACAAGGATAAATTGTGTTTTTAACTTATGTTGCTAATCCTTAAAGTTATTAGTATGTGCCTGATCAGTCAGCCAGGAGCCGAATCGACTGTCTTCCACTTCAGTGTTAAAGATTTAGATTCAAATGCCTTGCTTTCCTGTGCATGGATAATAACCGTAGGATTATTTCTTTGCCCAACAAGGAATTCTCTCCTGAGCATTTATTCTCTCAGTCGTTGCAATTATTGTGTTTTTACTCTCTACAAATTCATTTTTAACTCGCCCAGAATTTCTTGTTAATTTGAATAAAAAATTGAATGTGTAAACGTGATTAATGTTGTTTTTACTCTCAGAAAATTAGTTTTAATTTCCCAACGAATTCCTTACTCTGTATGGAGAAAAATAATTCTTATTGCTCTGATATTTTGGTGGCATTTCTCAGCCAGATTTTCTTGTGATTTCGCAACAAATTCCTTGTTATGTACAATCTAGCCCACTTAACTACTGTGTACGCTACTATATGGATGTACAAAATTTTAATTCCATGTGAAAATCCTAGGCAACTTTATTTCTCTTCTTAGGTGTGCTTCTGGATATTAAGGTCGACAAAGTTGTGTTTTTTGCATCACCATTTGACAACATTTTCACTCTTTCATGTCCAAATTCAGTTCTAGAAGTATTGTTCTCATCGATCCATTCCTTGCAATGATGTTCAGTCTCTCCCCTTTGTCGTAAGAAACCGTGACCTCACATGACCAAAAGTCTATCCTATATTTTTTCACCATTTCAAGAGGTGTACTTGTCAAAAGATTCCATTGCCGAACACCCAGATTTTCCTTCCACAAGCGACTACAATGAAAAAAATCCATAGAATAAGTGCATGTCATCCTATCATGACACCCGATAGAAATATTTGGCTCTTGTACCCCACAATACCAATGATCTACACCCGTCAGAACCTGGTCCTACCTATTTATGAGAAGTCCATCAATGGGATCTCTTCAACGACATAAAATTGGGTTCTTGCATTATAACTCACCATCCAGTGAGGATAGATTGAGGTGCAGTAAATGTTGTTCCTATATATAATGGAATGGAATAAGTGATGGAATAATATGTGTTCAATCTCTGAGCAGAGTTTAATGGTACATGACTCTGTCAAGTAGTTGTAGATGTTTGTTGATTTATTTTTAAATGGGTAAGGTGGCTTGGCACGCGTTTTTGGGTGACTTATCTACTTCTCCAGAGGATTATTGACAGGGCCATCCCTCACATATCCTGTTGTTCCTTTTAGATGCTTCCATGTGCAGGAACCCAACAAACTCGTGGAGAATCCAACACTTCCTACCTCAATGACCATCTATGCGCTTCAATGAGCTGGAATGTGTTCCTTAGAATACCTCTGCCAAATTTTGTTTTGGGTGGCTGGATCCATGCGGTGGGTTACCGAAGTTGCCCCTAAGACATTATTCTTATCCACTAGTGTCGTCGTTTTTCTTGACAGTGTAATTTCCTTGGCAAACTGCAATTCTTATTCCTTAAATAAAAAATTTAATTATAGCATAATTTTCCTGTTATCCCATGCGCTTTATTCTAATTTGAAACCTTCTTGGCAACTTTTCATGACAAGAAGGAAGGCCAAAGTATAACTATCTTATTCGTTAACCTCTATTTGACCATCGAAATGATTGTTGAATAAAATTGTTTCTACTCTCTTTTTGTTAATGTTGATGGCACATATTAGTCACTAAGGACAAGTGGTTGCAGTTAGAATTTGTCGTAGATTAAAATTTTAGTGGACCTCCTTTTACTTTTAAATAGGAAAAACAAATCAAAATTTAATATTTAGATTTAATGACTTGTTAATAGAAAACTAACTTTGCATTGAAACCCTTATAGCTTTATTTGTTTTTTTTTCAGGGAGATTGTATAAAAGAACTTTTTGAATGAAAAAATTATTGTTTATGTATATTTATTCATTTACAACAAAACTGGAAATCCATTTATTGTGTTGTGAATTCATTTATTCACATAGGCACAATAATCATGAATTCATATTCATATTATTGAGGTGTCTTTTATTTAGTAAATTAAGGAACATATTCTTCCTTGCCTGAATTGTAAACTTAGTTAAACACCATAAGGGTCTAAGTATCCATAAGGATCTCAAACTCTAATTTCTCCAATTATTTATTAGCTTATGGATTCCCTTGCTACCTTATTTTATAATGATTAAATAATCATAAATGTTTGTTAAGTCTAATTAACATGTTCGTAGAGGTTGAATGCTCACACGCCTGGAAGTTAAGAAAATGTTTGTTGTGCTTAAAATTTTGATTAAGTAGATGATTGCACCTCAACTGATGTCGTTGTTAGATGGATTGAGTATTTAATTTTGTATATTTAATCACACCAAGGAATCATGTTCATGTGTAATGTGTAACAACCCTAGTTAAATAGTTGCTTAAGGTTTATCAAGTATAATTAATTAAATAATTAACTATCCTAATGTGTATTAGTTAAATAATGATTATTTATTAATAATATTAATTAATTAATTAGTTATTGTTTAATATAGTTGATTAATTAATTAACTCATTTAATGTTTGGGTAATGAGTTAAAGGCTTAATAATTTTTAATTTATTTATTAGAAAACTTAATGTATGAGGGGATAAGGTATTGAATGGAGGGATAAG
>ML793692.1:431491-450632 GCA_009831015.1 Picea engelmannii
AATGTTTGTTAAGTCTAATTAACATGTTCGTAGAGGTTGAATGCTCACACGCCTGGAAGTTAAGAAAATGTTTGTTGTGCTTAAAATTTTGATTAAGTAGATGATTGCACCTCAACTGATGTCGTTGTTAGATGGATTGAGTATTTAATTTTGTATATTTAATCACACCAAGGAATCATGTTCATGTGTAATGTGTAACAACCCTAGTTAAATAGTTGCTTAAGGTTTATCAAGTATAATTAATTAAATAATTAACTATCCTAATGTGTATTAGTTAAATAATGATTATTTATTAATAATATTAATTAATTAATTAGTTATTGTTTAATATAGTTGATTAATTAATTAACTCATTTAATGTTTGGGTAATGAGTTAAAGGCTTAATAATTTTTAATTTATTTATTAGAAAACTTAATGTATGAGGGGATAAGGTATTGAATGGAGGGATAAGGTATTAAATGGAGGGATAAGGTGGGTGGAATTAAATGAAGGTAGGAGGCAGTGAATGGGAAGGAGGATATGAGGGGGCAAAGGCTATCAGGAGAAGGACTTTTGGAAATTTGGGGGAAGGAAACATTATTGGAGATTAGGGACTGTATTTTCTGGTTGGTATTTTTCTGGTTTGGAGTTTGGGTGGACTTTTATAGGGGTGCATTGGTTGTTGGGAGTTTTGGGCTCGGGGGCTAGGAATCCTCACGGAATCCTGGACCTAGGGAGTCGGATAGGCTTTGTTCCTAGCTAGAAGGGAGGAAGGATTTGGTTTTGTGTAGATTTTGGGCAGAGCAGCAGTGAGGACAGATGGAGATTGGAGAAATAGCATCAGACAGAGGTATGTATTTTCATAATTACGTTGTGTTAGGTGGTTATCATTAAATTGTTGAATATACTGTGTTATGTGGTTGTTATGTGATTTATTTTCATGCTGTTAATACATTTAATTTCTATTGAATAATAAATGGTTATATGTTGATGATTAAATTGTATAGGATACCATTTATCTATTCTCTATTTATAACTTTTGTTTTATAAGGATCAATGGGAAGAGACCTTACACATGGTATCAAATCCCTAGTTTAAAATTTGGAGCTAAGGGCCTACCTACCCACCCATAAATTTAAACAACTTCTTTTAGCTATTCACAGTCAGCTTTGACTCCCAAACCATTTTGTTATAAGATGCTAGATGCCCCAGTTGAATCTTAATGATTGGAACCTTTAAGGGGTGTTTTTCATCACATAAATTCAGTTCTTCTGCAGTAGCAGAAGTTATTAATCAACTGTGCTTTTTAAAATTTACATAAACAACAATTGCATATTTCAAACCTAGAAACCAACAAATGTTCAGAATATTGTTAATGAACAAAGGTTATAATAAAACACCGTCTATGAGTCGTTTCCATAGAGTATCCTATACCATTTGTTTCTCTTTTCATGTTCTGTTTGAAATGTTATATTCTACAATGCTTCTAACTATAGACACAAACAGAATTAAGCTGAAGGCAAGCATTGTTGAAGTGCAAACTGAATTGCAAGAAAAAAAAAAGTACGACATTTTGAAAGAAAACATTCTTATATTTGAATGAAAACATCAGTCTAAATATAATATAAATACATGATTCATTCTAAATCTTCCTCTGGTTCATCTCTATTGACTTAAAATCTCAAATCTAGACCTAATTCTGAACACCCATGTAACATACCTCCCGCTTCGTCACGAATACAACCTCATATAACGAGTGGAATTTTTTTTTAAAGTGTGTGTGCACGTACAAGGGAAACAACATAATCATCTCTACTTCACCACCCGATGACTAACAAGACGCAACCATGATGATCACAACAAGAAGACATACGATGTACAATAGGACACTGCATGCATTAACGACGGTCACTCAGAATAAGTCAGACTGACTACCCGCCCGTCCTACCCTACAATGGTTAGGACCTCCAAGACACATGAGCAACTCTCAAGCCCAGGTTCCCATCGATTTTAACCATTTAAGGTCTCAGGGCTGGCGATTGTTCTGAGGAACATGGAGGTGTCTACATCCCGCCCGACACCACAAGACCAAGCCTACTAATCCAATGATAAAAACATAACAATCAAAATCTGATAACAACGAGGTTAACTACGTGAAGGCATTGACGAAAGTGCATCATTATTGACTCATTACTAACCCACAGTATTTCATTGGGGAGTGTACCTTTAATGACAACACAAGACAAGACCACTAATGCGGCAAGTCTAACCTTTAATTGATTTAACTTTTAAAATATAAATAACAGTATGGTTCTCTACATTCAAGTCTAGTCTACCAAGGTCACGTCCTAGCTTCCTTGACTTACGACTACTTCCGGCAACTTAAAATCAATAAATACTCAAATGACCAATCAATTTAACAAGTTGAAAATAATAGCATCTATACCCGTATCAACCGAACATTAATTCCAATTATAATCAACATTTACATGCCCAACTCACTAAGTCTAGTTGTAGAATATCATTAGGTTACATTCCAAACTAGCCTTATAACAATTCACAGCACAGTTCTATACTATAAGTGACAACATAGTACCATTTAATCCACAATTAAGGACATTACTAAGCAAGTATAATTATTGACTGAACTAAAAATATAATTAATCATTAGTTAAATTCTAACTATTATGTCAAGTTAAAACTAACCCAACATCATAAGCTGGTCATGAATTAATTAGAAAAGACAGATGCCTGTACCCATCACCACATAAGGATGGCGAGGAAGGTTGGAAAATTAAATTGGTACTTAGTCTAAAAGGAAAAATAATTTATACGGAATCCCAAAAATTAATAATCCTTCCTTTACTCAATCTATAACAAACCAGCCATGGAAACTATATCAAGCAAGATAAAGGAGAGAGATGCTAAACCCAGCTATTCATTCCCAGGAATGCTAAATCAAGCTCTTCATAACCATAAATAAGAACGAGTCAATTCTATCCTGGGGTAAGGGAGATTGGTGAAAGTAATGCATCTAGGATTAGAAATTATATCATATAAGGCTATGGCTTAATTATATCCACCATAATCTCCTCCGTGTTATAAATTTAGCTAAATACTGCTTATAACACAATTACTCACATAATTCTCAACCTAGTTTTCCATTAAACGGTTAATGCGAATAAAGCTTCCATAACGGGTGCCATCAATATGCTACCGTAAACACCATACAACCTGACATAACAATTTCTTACCTGTCACGCCATCGGTTTGCTGCAAGTTTTCTAATTTAAATTGCTACCTTAAGGTTTCCATGCTTCCTCTTGCAGGGTTGGCGGTGATTGCGCTGGCAAGGTTCTAGTCAGAGTGCAGTGTTGTCCTTCGGAAGGAGAGATAACAATAGATCCTCATGGAAATCGAGGTGAAGGTGAATGAGCAGAGTCAAGGGTTTGGATGTGTAAATTCGAGGTGTAAAATCGAAGTGTAACTTCAACTGTGGGCAATCGATGAGTGGAACTGACCGATTCAAATTCTGTAAGGGATAACAACGTACAACTGTTCGTCTGAGAAGATCTGGAATAGTCACCCCCAATGGGAGCTGAAAAGCAATGCATCCTCCACAGGTGCATGGAAAGACTCGACCCTTCATGGAAACTGAACTTCCAGAAGTGGGCCACGACCTGAGCCTATTCGCTGCCTCAAGTTAAGCTAAAGAGAACCTATAGTCTCGGTTCGCGAGTAGGTGAGCCAAGATGTTCCCAGTCGAGGAAAGAGATACAGCGAGATAAACCACGGTTTCAAGTACTTGCTGAGAGCGCGGGTATCAAGGTGGTTCAAGCGCAGACAAACGCCCTCCAGACATGCGCAGTAATAGTCAGAGTTTATGCAGCTCCGTTAAAGTCATGATCCCATTGGTGGGGAAGAATTAGATGGTAAGGCACAAGGTGAAGAAAACAACAGTGGGTGAAGAAAACATCTTAACCCAATCGCAGACAGGGGAAGTTTAGCCAAAAAGATTCACAGTTTTATTCTCCAGCTATGTTATTAAGACGTTCGGTAAAAGATATTTCTCCAAGATTTTCTCGAATGTGCATTCAGACTGGAACTAAAACTAAATGGTATTGAGCACGCCCAGGAAAACTAACCGCAACCTCAAATTTCAAGGATCTAAGAGGTAGGGAAGAAAACGAAATAAAAGGGTTTAAAAGATGTAAATGAGAAACGCCCCTAACTTCGCTCAGGTAAGATCCCAACTGTGTAAAAAAAAAATTAAGGTTGGCTCAGCCCAAGTTAAGAATTTCCACCTACTTAGATAGGATTTCATTTAGGATTAACCTGAGGTCTTACAGCAATCGTTGCAGGCGTTGCTCTAATATCAATTAAATAGTAAGTAGATGTTGCAGCAGGCTTCCTAGAGGTTGAATGGGTGAATCGATGAAGGATTTAGCAGAGGTACTAAAGTGGGGAGGGAGGCAGAAGAAGTTATAAAACACACCAGATCAGAACTGTAAGATAGCCCTGCACTAGGGGTGAATTAATGCAGTGTAGCGTTGCCCAAGAAAGCCAAGAAAACACAGAGGACACTAAGAGGAGTGCAAGGCTAGGTTCTTAGATGTATACAGGAACAAGGGTATTTCCACTATTTTATCAAGAAACCCTTCAGTAAGTTAACAGTGGTATTCATATAAAAGAAACATATGTAATATAAATGAGTACACGATTTGCATCAATATTACCCTGTCACGTGAGAGTTTTTAAATGAAAATGACAGTTACAGCTGTTACAACTATACTCGCCGAGTAAATACTTAAAATCATCCATTCAATCCATTGCATTTGTTAAAACAAAAATCATAACGCATTCTATTCTAATAAACAAAAATCATACCATTGTCGAACTCCCGCTTCGAACGACGTCTGCACTCCGTGCCGCTCCTGCTGCGTGCCACTCCCGCTCACCGACCCTAGAGACTACACCGGTACCTCTGAGCCAAACGCTAGGGGTACTCTGCTTCCCCCTTAGCCCTCCGAGCCGCAAAGGGGCCACACAAATCCAGAAGGTATGCCTAGCTTCCCAGCTCACCTCCAAGGCTAAGCTACCACTCTAATCCCAGCTGAGAAAATCCCAACTCCTCACAAGCAATCAGTCCAGTCCCACTTCGGCAGCGTAACGTTATGCTCCTAACCCTCCCCCATCTTCCTCATCTTCCTTTCTTTTATAGAATTTTGAGACCCCCTCTCTCCCTAAATCACATTTCATTTGAGTTTTAATGAAAACCCTCTAAAATTTCTTTGTCTTACAAGTGTCACTCATCCCCCACATTTCTCCAAAATTATTTTCTTTAAATTTGTTAAAAGGCTCATTTCCCTATTTTTATTAATCCATTCTTTTCTTTTTTTTTAAACCAAAAAGTAAATGCGCTAGTTAATCTTTTCATTTTATTATTAAATTCATAACTCTTATACTCTCGCACGTTAAATAATTTTATTACTTATTAGCCTTCAAATTAACTATATTAATGAAGTTTTCCATTTTTAGTGAGTTGTGGTTTACCTTTGTATTTTATAATCATATAAATAAATCTTCATTTAAGTGGTGGTCATATTTGTACATTTAATCATTTAAGTGGTGGACATGTTTTTATATTTTAAATTAAATATGGTAAGAATTTTTTTTTTGAATTTTATTACCTAGAAAAAAGAAAAGTTAAAGACAAAAGTTCTTTTTTTAAGTAAAGACAAAAGATGTATAATGTCTCATACAGAAAGAATACAAGAGTAATTAATCCCTATTTTTATTAATCCCCTCCTTTTTATTTTATTTAATATCTTGTGTTCTTTCACACGTTAGGAATTAATTTCTTCTTTGCAATTTTTTTTTTTATCCCTTAGTTTATTTAAATCCTTACTCTCTTCATTTACCCCAAGAGTTTTATGAAGACCCAACTAGTACTTAAGTGGGTTTTTGTGTGAATTTTTATTTTATGCTAGGGTCTTTTTCTTTAAGCTTACACTAAAATTTTTACCCTAGAAAAGTCTTGGGCTTAGGACTTAGATTCTGAGCTAGGCGACAATTGGTTAGGGGAGTTGTTTAAGGATTTCTTAAGGTGATAATGTCTTAGGGACATCTAGGTTTATTTCTTCCTCATCATCAGTGCGACGTGCCCTTCAGGATGCACTACGTGCTCCAAGGGTGTCACTCGCCTCGTTCATTTTTTTTGCGCAACGTGTCCTTCAGGATGCACCACGTGCTCCAAGGGTGCCACTCGCTTCTTGTGTTTCTTTTGCACAACGTGCCCTTTAGGATGCACCACGTGCTCCAAGGGTGCCACTCACCGACTGGACTAATTGGTAGACATCTATAACCCCTGGAGTCAACACTCCGCCAGGTGAACTTGTGAGAGACTAAGGGCTCTAAGGAATAAGGCCCCCGCCTTATTGCACGCCGCTTAGGATCATCGTGAGCGACTGTCGCAATCTTCCCTCACGGCATCATGGATCCTCTCGAACTAGGTAATCATTAACCTATAGTTCGAGCCACGACGGGAGTGCTAGTAGGTGGTGGGAGGGCTGTTGTCCACCCCTCTCCCTCATCCTCTCTGGAAATTGTGTGTGGCCCCTTTACTCCATATGTGAGTCTGGTCGACAAGCTATCGTCAGCCTGCATCATCAAAAATCGTGTCAGAACATGTCAATCATCAAATCATCAAATCAATGAAATATCAGAGTAAACAAATAAATCCAATTAGCACACTCCCTGACTCAATCCAGAGTCCAAGGGGTTCCACCGATGCCTCTACATCATCAAGGTCCAAAACCCTGCACACTCAATAAAACTGAGTCAATAGCAACTGTCTACATCAAATAGTAAAACATCATGTCATCTATCATAACGCATCATAATCAAGTATAAATGTTTTAACATCAGAAAAGTCCAGATCACTTGTGAGGAAGTGTCCTCAAATAATAAGTTTTCTCAGTGCACCAGTGCGGGATGTTACATACACCCCCTCTTGGTCTAAACTTCGTTCCGAAGTTTCTCAGTATAAATGCCGAAATAAAAGTATCACAGTGTCATAAGTCTATCTATCAAACAAAAATGGAAACTGTTGGCACATATCATACGCGTCCTCCCAGGTCTCCGAGTGTGGACTATAGATGTCCCACTGGACCTTGACCTGATCTACGGTTCGACGTCATAACTGTCAAATGCTATGATCTAAGATGCGGACCGGCTCAGCCATGAGCGCTCCCTCGTCCGATACCTGCAAGGAACTCATGTCAATCACGTGTGTAGGATCACTAATATAATGTCTCAAAAAAGATACATGAAAAACATCGTGCATACTCCTCAAAGAATCAGGCAAGGCTAGTCGATAGGCCACGAGCCCCTTTCTCTCCACGATCTCGAAAGGTCTCAAAAACCTAGGAGAGAGTTTATCTCCCTTTCCAAACTTGATCGAACTCTTATGCAGTTTAACTCGCAAGAAGACTCGATCGTCGACCTCGTAACTATGGTCGACTCGGTGCGCATCGGCATAACTCTTCTGTCGATCCTGTGCTTCCTTAATTCTTTGTATTAAGGTTTGCATTTGCTCTTCCATTTCTTGGATCGCTTCTGGTCCCACCAGGACCCTATCCTCAAGTTGATCCCAACTCAAGGGCGTCCGACACGGTCGCCCATAAAGAAACTCGAAAGGGGCCATCTTAATGGTGCCCTGGTAACTATTGTTGTAAGTGAACTCTACTAGAGGCAAGAACTCCTCCCAACGCTTTTTTTGGTCCATCACATACATGTGCAACATGTCTTCCAAGGTTTGGTTCGTTCGTTCGGTCTATCCATCAGTATCTGGGTGATATGCAGTACTAAAATTGAGTTGGGTTCCCAAGGCCTCTTGAAAACTCGTCCAAAATTGTCCAGTAAACACCGATCCTCGATCGGATATAATCTTCTTAGGCATGCCATGCAGCCTCACAATCTCACTGATGAAAATTCTCGCTATGTCAGGTGCCTGATACGTCGTACACACAGGAATAAAGTGAGCACTCTTCGTCAGAGTGTCTACTACTACAAAAATCGAGTCGTGTCTCCTTGCCGTCAGTGGAAATCCAATAATAAAATCCATTGAAATAACTTCCCATTTCGATTCTGGAATGGCATGTGGTTGAAGTAATCCTGCCGGGTGTCTATGTTCATCCTTTAACTGCTGACACTCTAGACATCTAGCCACAAGGTTGACTATGTCGGCCTTCATTCCCTTCCAGAAGAATAAGGGTTTAAGTTCTGACCTCATCTTCGTGACTCCTGGGTGAGCTATGTAAACTACTCTATGAGCCTCGCTCAGGATCAACATCCTCAACTCATCGTTTGGTGGTACATAAATATGACCTCTGAACCTCAAGAACCTGTCACTATCAAAAGAAAATCCCTCATATCGTGGTACCATCATTGTATTTTGTCCGACAAAATCCTTGACTTATTTGTACCAGTCATCGTCACACTGTAAAGTGAGAATCTTCTCACGTAGACTCGTCTGAAGAGGCAACACCAAAAAGATGCGCGGTCTCTGACTCAAAGCATCAGCCACTTGGTTCATTGTTCCCTTTATGTAAGTAATATCAAAGTCGTACTCACTAAGAAATTCTGACCAACGCCGTTGTCGCGCGTTCAGGTCGCTTTGCATGAAAATGTGTTGTAGTCCACAATGATCAGTCTTTAATTCAAATTTTCATCCAACAAGGTAGTGTCTCCAAACCTTCAAGGCATACACGATGGCTAATAACTCCAAATCATGCGTCACGTAGTTTTCCTCATGCCTTCTCAGTTTCCTCGAAATGTAAGCAATCACTCGTCTGTCTTCCATAAAGACTCCGCTTAAACCTTCCTTGGATGTGTCTGTGCATACCAAGAAGTCTGCGTCCATGTCAGAGACTTTTAGTATCAGCGTTGTGGTCAACAATTTCTTAAGCCTTCGAAATGCTTCTGCGCATTTCTCGGTCCAAACAAACTTCTTGTTTTTCTTCTACAAATTCGTGATCAGATTTGCTATCTTCGAAAAACCCTCGACAAACCATCGATAGTATTCGGCAAAACCCATAAAACTATGCACTTCTGTGACATTCGTTAGCGCAGGCCATCCCATAATAGCCTCAACCTTGGCTGGATCCACGACGATACCTTCGCCGAAGATGACATTCCCTAAGTAGTGAATCCTCGATTGATAAAAAGAGCATTTGGACAACTTCCCATACAATTTGTGCTCTCGTAGACACTGTAGTACCAAGTGCAAGTGCTCATCATGCTCCCCCATCGTCCGAGAGTAGATCAAGATATCGTCAATGAATACTTGGACAAACTTGTCCAAGTACTCGCGGAACACCCTGTTCATCAAACTCATGAATACCCCTGGGGTGTTTGTCAATCCAAATGGTAAAACAATAAACTCGTAATGTCCAAATATCGTCTTAAAGGTGGTCTTAGGGATGTCATCCTCCTTGATCCGTAACTGGTGATACCCAGATCGCAAAGCGATCTTCGAGAACACCGTCACACCCTTCATTTGATCGAACAGATCATCCATTCTTGGTACGGGATACTGATTCTTGATCATAGCCTTGTTCAGTTGACAGTAGTCAATGAAAAGCCTCCATGACCCGTCCTTCTTTCATATGAAAATAACCGGTGCACCCCACGGTGACACACTAGGACGTATCAGTCCCAGGTCCAACAACTCCTTCAGTTTCATTTTCAACTCTTGCAACTCCGAGGTCGACATCCGATAAGGTGTTCTTGCTATCGGTTCGGTCCCCGGTTTCAGGTCTATAGTAAACTCCAATTCCCTTTCCGACGGCATCCCAGGCAACTCCTCAGGAAATACGTCTGCAATCTCCTTCACCACCGGAAGGTGTTCTAGACCTTCTGCTACTCCCTTTTCGTTTAGTGCCAGGATCGCATGAAGTTTTCACCCCTTGCACATAATATTTTGCAACTGTAAGGAAAAGACAAACCTCAGGGATACTCCCTGGTTCCGTCCTACTATCACACATCTCTGTCCTTCATCATCGACCAAGCTCAACCGTTTTGTCTTACAGTTGAGTATCGCCTCATGCGATTCCAACCAATCCATACCAATCACGACGTCATAAGATCCTAAGATCATGACGTACAAGTCGAACCTCGTGAAAAACTCTCCCAGGTTAAGGGCACAGCCCGTAACCTTTCCTCCAACCTTCTGTTTGGCTCCTGAAGCCATCTCTACGAAGCTAAACTTGTCCTGTTCGACTGCTTTTACCTTAATCCTTTTTAGCGCTGCACCAGAAATGAAACTCTCAGTAGCACCTAGGTCTATCAAAATACTAAGGGTCTGGTCAACAACAGTACCTGTCGTCTCGAGCACAGTTGACTGGTGCTCTTCCTGGAGGTTATTCACCGCTCCATGAATCTGATGGGCCTTGCCCATATCTCCCACTGTAGCGGGTCCGGCTGATCCGGACACTCTACTCCTCTCCACAGGACAGTCGTGCTAGTAGTGTGGCTCCCCACACATCCAACACCCCTTCTTCGGCCCAGTAATCCTGTCACCCGAAGTGGAAGACGATGGCCCACTGGCCTGCAACCCTGGTCTGTTCTGTTGAACAGGCCTAAACTGTTGTTGCTGCGGGCGACGCTGTTGCTGGTCTTCTGGTCCTCGATAAGGTGTCCGCTGATGAGACGGTGGTCATCGGGGTGTAGAAAAAGTGGATCCCCTATGGAAGCCACGATATCCCAACATATGGCTCGCTGGTGTTAGATGTTGCAGCGTACCAAATGAACCCTGCCTTACAGGTCTCGCTGGAGTCCTCGTCTGACCCCCACTGATAAGCTCCTCCTCGGCTATGAGGGCCTTCTGGATAGCATCATGCAAGGTTTGAGGCATCAAGATCCTAACCTTTGCACACAGACTGTCGTTAAGGCCAAACATGAACCTGTTGACCTTGAGCTTCTCAGTGTTAAGGTGCGGAGCATACCAGAGCAACTCCATAAAACGTGCCTCATACTCGGGCACTGTACGACCTCTCTGTCGTAATGCGTTGAACTCATTGAGTTGATGCTCAATGAATTCCTTAGAAAGGTACCTCTCTCAGAACCGTTCCTCAAACATTTCCCATGACACGTCTTCAACGACCATGTTCAGCTGCGGCAGGAGCGTCTTCCACCATAGAAGAGCGCTCCCCTTCAGTTGAAAGACCATCATGCAAACCTTCATGTTGGAGGTATAATCACGAAGTGAAAAGCACATCACCATATTCTCAAACCATGCCTCGGCGATTGAACCGTGCACCAAAGAACTCAGGAAATTTAACCTTCTCGAGTTCACGGTGAATGCTACTTGTAATGGCCGGTGCGCGCAGTGGAACCTCAGCGGGTGCCAGCACCCTGGTCTCGTCTCTGTCCAATCAGCTAATCAGAGCCTCGGACATGCGCTGAAAGGATCTCATCATCCCAACCACATCGCCAACCACTATCTGCTCCTGTCCGAGAACCTACTCGCTTCCCTGGGGTTTAGACCCCTTAGGCGTGGATGCTACTGGAGGTGTCACGCCTCAACTCGATTAGCAACAGTATAATAATATCAGTCCTGACAACGAAAGCTGTAGCGACGCCCAAGTCGTGGGTCGAACCGGCTCTGATACCATATGTAACATACCTCTCTCTTCGTCATGAATACAACCTCATATAATGAGTGGAATTTTTTTTTAAAGTGTGTGTGCACGTACAAGGGAAACAACATAATCATCTCTACTTCACCACCCGACGACTAACAAGACGCAACCACGATGATCACAACAAGAAGACATACGATGTACAACAGGACACTGCATGCATTAATGACAGTCACTCAGAATAAGTCAGACTGACTACCTGCCCGTCCTACCCTGCAATGGTTAGGACCTCCAATACACATGAGCAACGCTCAAGCCCAGGTTCCCATCGATTTTAACCATTTAAGGTCTTAGGGCTGGCGGCTGTTCTGAGGAACATGGAGGTGTCTACGTCCCTCCTGACACCACAAGACCAAGGCTACTAAGACAATGATAAAAACATAACAATCAAAATCTGATAATAACGAGGTTAACTACGTGAAGGAATTGATGAAAGTGCATCATTATTGACTCATTACTAACCCACAGTATTGCGTTGGGGAGTGTACCTTTAATCACAACACAAGACAAGACCACTAATGCGGCAAGTCTAACCTTTAATTGATTTAACTTTTAAAATATAAATAACAATATGGTTCTCTACATTCAAGTCTAGTCTACCAAGGTCACGTCCTACCTGCCTTGACTTACGACTACTTCTGGCAACTTAAAATCAATAAATACTCAAATGACCAATCAATTTAACAAGTTGACAATAATAGCATCTATACCCGTATCAACTAAACATTAATTCCAATTATAATCAACATTTACAAGCCCAACTCACTAAGTCTAGTTGCAGAATATCATTAGGTTACATTCCAAACTAGCCTTATAACAATTCAGGGCACAGTTCTATACTATAAGTGACAACATAGTACCATTTAATCCACAATTAAGGACATTACTAAGCAAGTCTAATTATTGACTGAACTAAAAATATAATTAATCATTAGTTAAATTATAACTATTCTGTCAAGTTAAAACTAACCCAACATCATAAATTGGTCATGAATTAATTAGAAAAGACATGTCTGTACCCATCACCACATAAGGATGACGAGGTAGGTTGGAAAATTAAATTGGTACTTAGTCTAAAAGGAAAAATAATTTATACGAAATCCCAAACATTAATAATCCTTCCTTTACTCAATCTATAACAAATCAACCATGGAAACTATATCAAGAAAGATAAAGGAGAGAGATGCTAAAACCATCTATTCATACCTAGGAATGCTAAATCAAGCTCTTCATAACCAGAAATAAGAACGAGTCAATTTTATCCTGGGGGTAAGGGAGATTGGTGAAAGTAATGCATCCAGGATTAGAAAGTATATCATATAAGGCTATGGCTTAATTATATCCACCATAATCTCCTACGTGTTATAAATTTAGCTAAATATTGCTTATAACACAGTTAGTCACATAATGCTCAACCTAGTTTTCCATTAAACGGTTAATGCGAATAAAGCTTCCATAATGGGTGCCATCAATCTGCTACTGTAAATACGATACAACCTGACATAAAAATTTCTTACCTATCACGCCACCGGTTTGCTGCAAGTTTGCTAATTTAAATCGCTACCTTAAGGTCGCCATGGTTCCTCTTGCAGGGTTGGCGGTGATTGCGCTGGAAAGGTTCTAGTCAGAGTGCAGTGTTGTCCTTCAGAAGGAGAGATAACAATAGATCCTCATGGCAATCGAGGCGAAGGTGAATGAGCAGAGTCAAGGGTTCGGATGTGTAAATTCGAGGTGTAAAATCGAAGTGTAACTTCGACTGTGGGCAATCGATGAGTGGAACTGATTGATTCAAATTCTGCAAGGGATAACAACGTACAATTGTTCGTCTGAGAATATCTTGAATAGTCGCCCCCAATGGGAGAAAAAAAACAATGTGTCCTCCACAGGCGCATGGAAAGACTCAACCCTTCGTGGAAACCGGACTTCCAGAAGTGGGCCACGACCCGAGCCTGTTCGCTGCCTCAAGTTAATCCAAAGAGAACCTACAGTATCGGTTCACAAGGATCTGAGCCAAGATGTTCCCTGTCGAGGAAAAGGATACAGTGAGATAACCCATGGTTTCAAGTACTTGCTGAGAGCGCGGGTATCAAGGTGGTTCAAGTGCAGACAAACGCCCTCCAGACATGCGCAGTAACAGTCAGAGTTCGTGCAGCTCCGTTAAAGTCATGATCCCGTTGGTGGGGAAGAATTAGATGGTAAGGCACAAGGTGAAGACAACAGCGGTGGGTGAAGAAAACATCTTAACCCAATCGCAGATAGGGGCAGTTTAGCCAAAAATATTCACAGTTTTATTCTCCAGCTATGTTATTAAGACGTTCGGTAAAAGATATCGGTCCAGGATTTTCCCGGATGTGCATTCAGACTGGAACTAAAACTAAATGGTATTGAGTGCGCCCAGGCAAACTAACCGTAGCCTCAAATTTCAAGGATCTAAGAGGTAGGGAAGAAAAAGAAATAAAAGGGTTTAAAAGCTGTAAATGAGAAACACCCCTAACTTCGCTCAGGTAAGATCCCGACTGTGTAAAAAAATAATTAAGGCTGGCTCAGCCCAAGTTAAGAATTTCCACGTCCTCAGATAGGATTTCATTTAGGATTAACCTGAGGTCTTACAACAATCATTGCAGGCGTTGCTCTAAGATCAATTAAATAGTAAGTAGATGTTGTATCAAGTTTCCTAGAGGTTGAATGGGTCAATCACTGAAGGATTTAGTAGAGGTACTAAAGTGGGGAGGGAGGCAGAAGAAGCTATAAAATGCACCAGATCAGAACAGTAAGATAGCCCTGCACTAGAGGTGAATTAATGCAGCGTAGCATTGCCCAAGAAAGCCAAAAAAACACAGAGGACACTAAGAGGAGTGGAAGGCTAGGTTCTTATATGTATACAGGAACAAGGGTATTTCCACTATTTTATCAATAAACCCTTCACTAACTTAACAGTGGTATTCATATAAAAGAAACATATGTAATATAAACCAGTACACGATTTGCATCAATATTACCCTGTCACATGAGAGTTTTTAAATGAAAACAATAGTTACAGCCATTACAACTATACTCGCCGAGTAAATACTTAAAATCAGCCATTCAATCCATTGCATTTGTTAAAACAGAAATCATAACACATTCTATTCTAATAAACAAAAATCATACCGTTGCCGAACTCCCGCTTTGAACGATGTTTTCACTCCGTGTCGCTCCCGCTCGGCGACCGTAGAGACTACACCGGTACCTCCCAGCCAAATTCTAGGGGTGATCTGCTTCCCCCCTAGCCCCCCGAGCCGCAAAGGGGCCACACAAATCCAAAAGGTATGCCTAGCTTCCCAGCTCACCTCTAAGGCTGAGCTACCACTCTAATCCCAGCTGAGAAAATCCCAACTCCTCACAAGCAATCAGTCCAGTCCCACTTCGGCAGTGTAACATTACGCTCCTAACCCTCCCCCATCTTCCTCATATTCCTTTCTTTTATAGAATTTTGAGACCCCCTCTCGCCCTAAATCACATTTCATTTGAGTTTTAATGAAAACCCTCTAAAATTTCTCTGTCTTACAAGTGTCACTCATCCCCCACGTTTCTCCAAAATTATTTTCTTTAAATTTGTTAAAAGGCTCATTTCCCTATTTTTATTAATCCCTTATTTTTTTATTAAAACCTAAAAGTAAATGCGCTAGTTAATCTTTTCATTTTATTATTAAATTCATAACTCTTACACTCCCGCACGTTAAATAATTTTATCACTTATTAGCCTTCAAATTAACTATATTAATGAAGTTTTCCATTTTTAGTGAGTTGTGGTTTACCTTTGTATTTTATAATCGGATAAATAAATCTTCATTTAAGTGATGGTCATATTTTTATATTTAATCATTTAAGTGGTGGACATGTTTTTATATTTTAAATTAAATATGGTAAGAAAAAATGTTTTGAATTTTATTACCTAGAAAATAGAAAAGTTAAAGACAAAAGTTTTTTTTTCAAGTAAAGACAAAAGATGTATAATGTCTCATATAGAAAGAATCCAAGAGTAATTAATCCCTATTTTTATTAATTCCCCCCCTTTTTTTTATTTAATATCTTGTGTTCTTTCACACGTTAGGAATTAATTTCTTTTTTGCAATTTTTTTTTTTATCCCTTAGTTTATTTAAATCCTTACTCTCTTCATTTACCCCAAGAGTTTTATGAAGACCCAACTAGTACTAACTGAGTTTTTGTGTGAATTTTTATTTTTATGCTAGGGCCTTTTTCTTTAAGGTTACACTAAAATTTTCACCCTAGAAAAGTCTTGGGCTTAGGACTTAGATTCTGAGCTAGGCGACAATTGGTTAGGGGAGTTGTTTAAGGATTTCTTAAGGTGTTAATGTCCTAGGGCCGTCTAGGTTTATTTCTTCCTCATCATCAGTGTGACATGCCCTTCAGGACGCACTATGTGCTCCAAGGGTGCCACTCGCCTCATTCGTTTCTTTTGCGCAACGTGCCCTTTAGGATGCACCACATGCTCTAAGGGTTCCACTCGCTTCTTGTGTTTCTTTTGCGCGACGTGCCCTTCAGGATGCACCACGTGCTCCAAGGGTGCCACTCACCGACTAAACTGATTGGTAGACATATATAACCCCTGGAGTCAACACTCTGCCAGGTGAATTTGTGGGAGACTAAGGGCTCTAAGGAATAAGGTCCCCGCCTTATTGCGCGCCCCTTAGGATCATTGTGAGCGACTGTCGCAGTTTTCCCTCACGGCATCGTGGATCCTCTCGAACTCGGTAATCGTTAACCTACAGTTCGAGCCACGGCGAGAGTTCTAGTAGGCGGTGGCAGGGCTGTTGTCCACCCCTCTCCCTCAACCTCTCTGGAAATCATGTGTGGCCCCTTTACTCCATATGTGAGTCTGGTCAGCAAGATATCGTCATCCTGCATCATCAACAATCGTGTCAGAACATGTCAATCATCAAATCATCAAATCAATGAAATATCACAGTAAACAAATCATCCCAATTAGCACACTCCCTGACTCAATCCAGAGTCCAAGGGGTTCCACCGATGCCTCTACATCATCAAGGTCCAAAACCCTGCACACTCAATAAAATTGAGTCAATAGCACCTGTCTACATCAAATAGTAAAACATCATATCGTCTATCATAATGCATCATAATCAAGTATAAATGTTTTAACATCAAAAAAGTCCAGATCACTTGCGAGAAAGTGTCCTCAAATAATAAGTTTTTTCAGTGCGTCAGTGCGGGATGTTACAACCCATGGCAATGACTAGCACTGAAAAATGAATACAATAAAATTTTAACCCAATTTCACTACAGATGGCTTGATAGAATAGAGTTGCGTTCATGTGCTTTCTCGAGCCATAGGACATTGTTTAAAAAAAAAGAGAGATATTGGTGTGTGCGCACAAGTTGACCTAGTCTAAACCTAAGACATATCACATATCAAACTACTATGCCACATTTTGAGTCCACATGTCAAGCACATGCCAACACACAAGTTACCCAAGCCAAGAAAAAATGCCAAGCCCTTTCCATTACATGCGTCTCATGAGAGTAGAAAGAGAGTAAAAACTATTTAACTCCTACCAAACTTTTACGCATGAGCATCACTCTTCCTTGTTAAAATTCTCTTTGTCCCACTCTGGTTGTTGCTTGATTGATAAACCAACCTCTTCATTTTCTGAGGCGCTCTTCTTTTGAGCCTCGTTCAATTTCAAAGCCTGTAATTTGGAATGATTATAGTAAAAAACACCCAAAAAGTCAAGCCCGTAGCCTAGAAAATTGATCGATGTCATTGTGTCCTTGATAATTGACCATGAGAATGTAGTGAGAAACCAATCCTTGAAAACACCATCTACATTCATCGTCAAAGCTGAAGTCTTTACAAACAAAAGGAAAACTATAAGGTTAAGGGCAGAGGCACAGACGAAGTTTGTGCCAAAGATGAAATAATCCAAATGGAAGGTCGAAATTTTCTTGAGCACTGGAAACTCAACAAACAACCAGGGGAAAAATAAATATAAAAAATGCAATGGAAGAAGAAGGGGAATCACCATGATGGTTTTATGTACCATGGGAACAGGGTTTAGATATTCATGTTATATTCAATAAATCTCTCAAAAATTCAGTTGTTTCACTCTAGGTGGGTTAGCTGCACTATTTGATTATGGTATCTAATTAGTTTTAAGTATTTCCATGGCAGATAAATTTTCAAGGAGTTCTTCCTTCACAAATTAAACAGTTATAGGTAAATCGGGGATATACCAAAAGGTTTATCCTTTTAAAGGCCTCTTTGTGGCGAGAACTTGTTATGTATCCCTAAACATGTTTGTAGGAAATACACAATATTCATGTTGGTCAAAGATAGCCTTATGATTTGCACGATAAGAAGCTAATATATTCCAAGAATTGGAAAAGATGCCAGCAGACAGGGAATTACGATCTAGTAAGAGACATAGAATTGAACAAATAGGGACTATTGATGTTTCTACTGTAAAGTCCGATTCGTCAAAACATGTTACTAATTGTAAAAGGCAAAAAGTGGATTCAGAGTTAGAAAATATGCACATGTCAGATTGCAAGACACATAAACATATTGCAAATATGGATTCTGCAAAGGAAAGTGAAAATAATTGCAGGAAAAACCCGTAGTGGGTATGATCAAAACACTGATATCTCAACACCCACATAGAATTTCGTTCAGAAACATGACAATCAACCGCAGATCTTCAAGAAACAGAAAAAAAAGGGGGGGCTTCAACCCCAATGTTGACCTATTGGCTCAGAAGAATCATTTTAAGGATACTCCTCACAATGGGCATATGTTCTATGCCCAAAGCGCCACCATTTTTGCAAAATCTAGAGACAAAGTAACACTCACAACAAAGCTCGACAGAGGCCAAGTGCCAAGCCATTCATTACTCAACATGCCCATGTGTGGCCCATGAGCAGAGCCAACACTCAAGCATTTAAAACACCTGCATCAAAAACAACACAATATCAAACACACAAACACAACTAGTGCACCAAGCATAAAACACATAGGCCTAGCCACACAACTCATCACACCCTCGGTGCCAAAGCTATCAAGCATCAAAGTCTAGCTGTCGTGCGATTGAACCACGATGAAGGAGCAGAGGGAATGTGCCATTGTGCACGACACACCCTCCATTCTTGTAACTGGTGAATACCAGGGTCAATCGAGTAGAGGGACGGCCATGGCCAACCTCATCCTTCACCTCTGCTAAGCATTTGAAAAAAAAACAAGAGTGAAAAGGGTTGAGTGAGGGTAGGGTTCGAGGAGATAAGGGTGAGAATAAATTAGGGTTGAGGGTGAGAGCCCTGGGAAGGAGGGAATGTGGACCTCATGCACCCATGACGCCTGACTTCAAATGAAAAAAAAAATTGTTTATTTTTTTTCATTTCTTTTAAAATTTCTCTGATTTAATTTTTTTATTTTTAATTAAT
>ML793692.1:450712-462359 GCA_009831015.1 Picea engelmannii
ATATAATAATAATAAAGTTATAAAAAAATATATATTGGGATAGGATGGGTTTTGAACCTACGACCACTCACCATAGTCCAAGCCTTGGAAAACAACCAAACACCAACGCACCACACATGAGTCTTTACAAAAAAAAATCATATATATAAATTAATTAATTATCAATAGTAATAAAGTACTATCCCAAAGTATAATCTCCAATTATCCAAGTTAAGCAAGCACTGAGTTCCATTCCCTCAACCATCAAGCCAAGCACCAAGCCCTTCCATTCCATTCCACCAGCTAAATCCAAGCACCAAGCCCACAAGGGAGCATATTGTGCACAACGTATTAACATTATAGAATTTTAATGTTAATAATGGGTTTGAAACCTATGATTATTAATCATATATATATATATATATATATATATCCCTATGATTAATGAATGTAATAGTGTAACATTATAATTTATAAAGGTTTAAATTCCTTGTAGAGTAGCAGGAGTTTGATGCATATTATGGGAAATAGTCAGGGTAGAATAGGGGTATAATAGAAAGCACCATATAAAGTATCTAATGAACTGTGGCGAGTGTGGTACAGTGATAGCATAACTACCAGGCGAGAGGGTCAATAGTTTTCTTAGGCGAAGACATCAATCTTAGACACTTTAACCCTAACCTAGCCACCTCCCCTAAAGAGAGTAACGTCTGTTTACAGACAAGTAAAAAAAAATTATGCCTAACCTTGTTTTCTCGTTTAAGATGCGCAAATGTGAAATTTCCTTGAACTCACCCTCACAACTTTGGTTGATGCATATTAAATTATACAGGATGATTGGGACTCGAGGAAATTGAGGCAGAGGGGCATTGTCGCAGGGACCGCCAACACCACCACCACCATCGCCTGAACTAGCTCTCATACTACGCTCTTTGGAGAGCATAAATGAAACTTTAAAGGGGTGTCAACCAACAAGGATTGAAGTGGAGCCCCCACCATATGGAATGGGTAATCCAGAAGCATCGAGGGATGAAAGGGGAGGACCTCCACCCTAATACATCACTAGAGAACTGTAGAAGATCAAACTTCTGGAGTTTGTTGGGGGTCATGCCAGTGAACGTGCCGAGGCATGGTTGGAAGGAATGAAAAGGTGTTTTGCCTTAAGAGACTATGAATCCACTTCAAAGGCAAAGATAGAGATTTTTCAGTTGAGAGACAATGCCTTGAACTGGTGGGGCAACTTGGAAAGGAAAATGCATCTTACTTCGGACACCATATCTTGGGAACTTTTCGAGGAGAGGTTCCGAAGGAAATATCTACCAGCTTATTATGAGGAGCAACAGGTGGGAGCATTTCATGCTCCGGTACAGGGAAACAGGAATGTAGAAGAATATGAGATTAGGTTTATGGAATTAGTCAAATATGTTTCATACATGTATAATGACCAACAATAGGTAAAATGATTTTTCTATGGGTTAAACCCGAAGATAAGGGCTATGGTGCGGATGTGGAAACTGTCTTCAGTAGCAGAAGCTATAGAAAATGCGCATTATGAGGAGGAACATATGAACTTAACTGGAGGTATGAGACCAACCTTTTCGCATCGTCTTGGATTCGTGGGGAAGGCCCCTAGGACATTTCCCAGGGGAGGGGGATCAAGGCCACCTCCATATGGTAATAGATTATCACCAAGGAGAGTAGCCACAGGGATTTCAATGGAAGCAAGTGCAGCATCCCTTTCATCACCAACGACACAGGCAGGTCCACGACCATCTCAGGGAGCAGCTAGCAGAGGCAGGGGTTCCAAGGGAAGGAACTCATTTCAGAGACAATCACAGAACTGTGTGCAGGTTCAATCTCATGTTACCTGTTGGGGATGCAGAGGACATCATTACCAGTGTGACTGCCCATAGTTACAATCAGGATTTGTGCATAGAGAACGAAAGGCCCGGATGGGAAGAGAAAGTGGTAGCCACCATATTTACGTAACAGTTAATAATTGCCCAATAGAACATCAATCCATGATGGTGGAGTCATCAAGTACGCTAAATCATATCAATGTTAAGATTTTATTTGATTATGGTGCTATAGATAGCTTCATTTCACCATCTACATTAGAAAAGAGTGGGTTGGGAGCCTACGAGCACAATGACTTTAAACAAGTTGAGATGGCTTCGGGGGAAAAACATGTGGTAGGACCTAACATTGATAATTGTATAGTAGAGCTAGGAGTGTGTACTACCAAGTTTAAGGTATACGTCACTACTCTCGGGACATATGACCTAATAATTGGAATGGATTGGTTAGAATCTCATCAAGATTTGGTAGATTGTTTTGCAAAAAGGTTGCTCTGTGTTGACGACGAAGGAAGGCCAATAGAGATCTAGGATGTATGGAGAAAGGTGTCATTATGCTTTATCTCAACTATGAAGTTTAAGCGATGCTTGAGGCAAGGGTGTCGACTATATGAAGTGGAAACAGTGAATGAAAGGAAGGGACCCTTCTTGGATCAGTACCCGGTATTGTCAGAATTTAAGGATGTTTTTTCGAACGAGTTACCAGGGTTACCTCTTGAGAGGGAGCTTGATTTTACTATTGAGATAAAACCTAGTGTAGAACCAATTTCCAAGACTCCATATCAGATGACAGTGTTGGAACTTTGTGAGTTGCAAATGCAGTTGAAAGAGTTACTCGACTTAGGGCTAATAAGGCCCAGTGTCTCACCTTGGGGTGCACCAGTAATTTTTGTAAAGAAGAAGGATGGTTCCTTACGATTGTGTATAGATTACAGGGACTTCAACCATGCTACAGTGAAAAATAGTTACCTGATACCACGAATAGATGACCTCTTTGATCAGATGATAGGAGCAACGGTATTCTCAAAGATTGATTTGCGATCAGGGTATCACCAGTTAAGGATTAAGGAAGGTGATATTCCTAAAATTTCCTTTCGAACTCAATTTGGGAATTACGAGTTTGTCGTGGTACCTTTCGAATTGACCAATGTGCCAACAATATTCATGAGCCTCATGAACAGAGTATTCCGGAAGTACTTAGACAATTTTGTACAAGTCTTTCTAGATGACATCCTCATCTATTCCAAAAATGAAAGAGAGCATGAGGAACACTTATGAGTGGTGTTTTCCTGCCTTAG
Source organism: Picea engelmannii (assembly GCA_009831015.1). Lineage (NCBI taxonomy): Eukaryota > Viridiplantae > Streptophyta > Pinopsida > Pinales > Pinaceae > Picea > Picea engelmannii. The sequence continues at coordinate 453,846 of ML793692.1, forward strand.
AGAGAATAAATTGTATGGGAAGTTTTCGAAGTGTTCCTTCTTCTAGAAATATATCCACTATTTAGGCCATATCATTTCCAGTGAAGGAATATCTGTGGACCCAGAAAAGGTAAAGGCCATTATGGAATGGCCAGTGCCAAAAAATTCCCATGAGGTGAGAAGCTTCATGGGGCTAGCAGGTTATTATCAAAGATTTGTGGAAGGATTCTCTAAAATAGCGAAACCCATCACCACTTTGCAGGACAAGGGGGTCAGGTATGAATGGATAGAAAAATGTGATAGTGAATTCATTGAGCTTAACATGTTACTAACTAGTGCGCCAATTATACGAGTGTCGGATATGGAAAAGGACTTCACAGTCTGCACGGATGCCTCGAAGCAAGGGTTGGGGGACATGCTAATGCAGGATGGAGGAGTGATAGATTATGCGTCAAGGAAGTTGAGGAAACACAAAGAGCTTTACGCTACTCATGATTTAGAGTTGGCAACTGTAATGCTATCTCTAAAACTTTCAAGGCACTATCTTGTGGGGTGAAACTTTGAGCTCAAAATAGACCATCAAAGTTTAAAACATCTCTTCACTCAAATGGATCTGAATGTTAGGCAAAGGCGATGGAGTGAGTTTATGAGTGAGTATGATTTTGGTATTTCATACATCAAGGGAAAGGAAAATGTGGTCACATATGCCTTGAGTAGGAGACCACGTGTCTTCTTCTTGGTACCCTTAAAGGTCAATCTGAGGGAACGTGTGTTGAAGCAACTCCAAGGAGACAGTTGGTATTTAAAGGTTACTTCAAACCTCTAGAGTGGGAGGCAATTAAATCCAAAGTATGAAGGATATATTCTAGAAGTAGAAAAACTATTGAGATATTGGGGAAGGATGTACATCCTTGAATATGGGGATATTCGAAGCATCATATTGAAGGAATCCCATAGAGAACTTTATTGTGTGCATCTGGGTGTGAAGAAGATGTACACAGACATGAGGAATCTTTTCTTCTAGGTAGGCATGAAGTGCGATGTAGTACATTTCATCACCAAATGCCTAGAGTGTCAACAAGTGAAAGCTGACGACCATCACTTAGCAGGCCTCCTACAACCACATGATGTTCCTATGTCCAAGTGGGAAGTCATCTCTATGGATTTTGTTGTGGTGTTTCCACTCACATCTCATAGACACAATGCCATTCTTGTGATAGTTGATAAGTTAACCAAGAGTGCTCATTTTATTCCAGTTAGAGACACTTACAATGTCACTAATGTGGCACGTGTATTTGTAAGTGAGGTCATCCATTTGCATGGAATACCTAAGAATATCATTTCATATAGGGACTCCAGATTCACTTCTAGGTTTTGGACAAGTTTTCAGTCAACATTGGGGACTCAGTATAACTTGAGAACAACTTATCATCCTGAAAAAAATGGGAAAAATGAGAGAGTAAATCAAGTCATGGAAGACATTCTTAGGATGTATGTCATGGATAATCAAACCCATTGGGATAAGTACCTACCTTTGGTAGAGTTTTCCTACAATAACAGTTTTCATAGCTCCATCAGAATGCCACCCTACGAAGCTCTGTATGGAAGGCCATGCAAAACATTGTTGAGTTGGGATAGATTAGAAGACCAAGTAACAGTTGGGCCAGAATTGATTCAAGAGATGGAGGAATAGGTGATTCATATTAGGCAGAGACTAAAGGAAGCATAGGATAGGAAGAAAAGTTATGCAGATGCACACAGGACCGACCGAAGTTATAAAGTGGGAGACTAGGTTTTCATTCGTATCAGGCCTAATAAGAGTACCATACGGTTTGGGAAGGGGACAAAGTTGTCACCTCGATTTATAGGACCATTCATAATCCAAGAGAAAATTGGACCCGTTGCCTATTGTCATGTACTGCCACCCCACTTGCAAAAAACTCATAATGTTTTTCATGTATTTGTTTTACGTCATTATGTTGTTGATGAATCACATAAACTAAATTGGAAGGAACTACAGGTATCGGACGTGGGAACCCTCACGGTAGAACCGTTATGCATATTGGATCGTAGAGTCCGACATCTCAGGAATCGTCTAGTAGACCAAGTTAAGGTCCAGTGGGACAAGTATAGTCTAGGATCTGCTACTTGGGAAGACATTAAGACACTACGAATAGATTATCCCTCACATTTTTTGACCACCTTGAGAATATGTTTCTCGAAGGTTAGGTGTATGTAACACCACCTTTTGACCTAGATAGCCAGGATTACTTGAGGCCTACAAACCTTTATTTTCTATTCACAAGTGAAACTATTAAATGATACACTTGAACTTTTAAGATGTATGAATCTTTATGAATGTTTAAATGTATTTGAATAATGATGGATATGATGCGATATATTATGAGAATGTAAATTTTATGAATGTTTAAATGTTATTGATGATGATGGATATGATGCGATCTTCTATGTGAATGTAAATTCTATGAATGTCTAATTGTTATTGATGATGATGGATATGATGCGATATCTTGTGTGAATGAGAATCCTATGAAGGTTTAAATGTTATTTGAATGATGATGGATATGATGCAATCTATTATGTAAAATGATAATTCTATGAATGGGTAATGTTAATTGAATTATGGGATATTATGAGATCTATTTCAAACTTGAAAACTTTGATGTTAAAGTTGTTGGTACGCGGATACCGAATTGAAATTATGGTTGTATGCAATTACATGATGATAATGCATAGAAATGTATGAGTTTTTGTTACAGACTAATCTGCAGGTTATGGGCTATGAAATAGCCAAGGTATAATGATGATGAGAGTGGATGTCATGACCACTGGTTGAGAAACAATATGGTATGAATATTTGTATGTAAAATTATATTGGTTTGGATACATTTCTATGATATGTGGACCAGTGTAGGATTTCAGTAGGTGAAACTTCCCAAAACTGAATAAACGATGACAAAACTCCCAACAACACGGTGACACTATATATTCCATTGTAGGGTGTGGACCCTAGTCTTGTTAGAAGGGGTGGAGGCATTTCCCACCGTGTATCCTCCAAAACCTGGAATCATGGGAGGATGATGTTATCTCATGCTCCCCTAGACGTGTGATGATGACTGTCAGTTGCCTGTTGGGGAAGCTTGGTCAATATAGTGACACTTCTGCTTATGGGTTCTATTTGAATTTAGGTCAATATAGTTGACGCTCCAAGATAGTCCAGCAGAGGAAGGATAGGAATGGAAGATGGAAGTAAGTTAGGGAGGAAGGATGAGTAGAAATAGTTGAGAGTGTATGGAGATTTGTCTTATGGTGGAATTTATTGTTTTCCTTCTGAAAAGAAAATGGGTATATATATGAATATTCATAATTATGTAACTAAACTACAATTGTCTAAATAACATTGTTAAGTGAGATAATAGTAATTAAAGGATTTTGCAAACATTTGATTGGTTTATTGTCTTTTATAAAATGAATAGTCTTCTTGATTGGATTGGATGCATACATAAATTACTATAGAGATGATAGTTATTGATATTAGTACATGAACGAGACTTGTATGTACTAGCTACACATGCATTTCTTGCACATGTACACTAGTATGAATGAGTTTCTTAGATTGCTTACTAATAATGTCGATTATTTGTTATGAATGTGTGAACCTTGTTTCTTTTCCCTTGTATCATAAAATACTTTAACTTCGGGATGAAGTTTCCTGAAGGGTGGGTGCATGTAACAACCCTAGTTAAATAGTTTCTTAAGGTTTATCAAGTATAATTAATTAAATAATTAACTATCCTAATGTGTATTAGTTAAATAATGATTATTTATTAATAATATTATTTATTTATTTATTGTTTAATATATGTTCATTAATTAATTAATTAATTAACTCATTTAATGTTTGGGTAACGAATTAAAGGCTTAATAATTTTTAATTTATTTATTAGAAAACTTAATGTATGAGGGGATAAGGTATTGAATGGAGGGGTAAGGTATTAAATGGAGGGATAAGGTGGGTGGAATTAAATGAAGGTAGGAGGCGGTGAATGGGAAGGAGGATATGAGGGGGCAGAGGCATTCAGGAGAAGGACTTTTGGAAATTTGGGGGAAGGAAGCATTATTGGAGATTAGGGACTGTCTTTTCTGGTTAGTATTTTTCTGGTTTGGAGTTTGGGTGGACTATTATAGGGGTGCATCGGTTGCTGGGAGTTTTGGGCTTGGGGGCCAGGAATCCTCATAGAATCCTAGAGCTAGGGAGTTTGATAGGATCTGTTCCTAGCTGACAGGGAGGAAGGATTTGGTTTTGGGCAGAGTTTGGGTAGAGTAGCAGCAAGGACAGACAAATATTGGAGAAATAGCATCCGACAGAGGTATGTATTTTCATGATTACGTTGTGTTAGGTGGTTATCATTAATCTATTGAATATACTGTGTTATGTGGTTGTTATGTGATTTATTTTCATGTTGTTAATAAATTTAATTTCTGCTGAATAATAAATGGTTATATGCTGATGATTAAATTGTACAGGATAACATTTATCTATTCTCTATTTTTAACTTGTGTTTTATAAGGCTCAATGGGAAGAGACCTTACATAATGTCAGAGTATGTGGATTATGGAATTGGAATAATGTTAAGGTATTGAATGATGGTTTTAGATATTGATTATTGCACACATTAAAATTTAAGGTCAGGAGTGGTGGACTAAGATATTAGACTTCACGTGCCTTGGATTACTATGATTAGTAGTTAGATTTTTGGCACGCATTAACTATTGATGATTCATGTATAACTAAGTGATTAAGTTTAAACACACACATTGAATGATGTATAGTGTAATGATTAGATTTGATTTTCTCACGCATAATGAACATTTAAGGTAATGATTGATTGTTTTTCTCTTTATTCTAGCACACAATGAAGGGTCAGTGTATTGAATGGTTGTTGGTTATTTAATGCTTGCGCCAATTACTTTATTGTAATGAATGATTGCGTCATTGTGTGTTCATAATTCACGAGGATATTGTGTCGGCTTAGATTCGTGATTGTTGTAAATGCATTATTGTTTTTTCATTTAGATAATGCATTATTGTCAAGGATGTCGTTATCAATGATGATGTATTTTTCCTAATGTGGAATTAAGAGAAAACAAAAATTAGCTGTTGTGAGTTGCTTTTGTGGTCGTAACGGCGAGAAATTAAAAATGGCACCTCAAGCCTCTCATTCATGGGAAATAGAGACTGGCATGCTACCCACACTATTGCAATGTGATTTCGACCGAAGTGTAGAACCCACATTGGGTGAGTTCGTGTAGTGTTAGGATGTAGAGTACTGGTAGGTTCTGTCACCATTAATGGAACTGCTGTGACTCGAATTCCTATAGGATATAACGACCTAGGATGTGTTATGACTTGGCATCCACCTCATTATGAATGTCAAACCTTTTTAATGCTGGGTAGTATGTGCATAATCCTAGTTCAGGTGGATATAGGTTTAGTATAAATTCATAGGTTTTGAACTGTGTATTAATGGGTGCATCGTGTGTATTTTTTTACTTTTTAGTTGCTACATTAGCATGGTGTGATATCACATGGGTATTTTGGTAACCCTAACGCGTCGATATGATGGACATTGACAATTATACTAGCTTAATAAGGTAAATAAAGGTATGAATTTAATAATTTAGACCATGCCCTAGCTTATAATAATATAGGATCTGAACCAACCCACCAAACATGATGGATTAGTGGAATATAACCAGAAGTTATATAATGATGTTAACTCTCTTTCTAACTTAGGATGAAGATTCCACTGGAGAAAAAAAATTAAATATATATATACATATATATATATATACACATATACATATATATATATATACACACACACACACGAGAGTGGGATAAATGTATAAGAAGATATCTTCATGTGCTATGAACTAGTTTTAGATTGATAATAGACTTTAGTCTCCCTAACAAAAAAGAAAATATTTTAGAGAATTTTGGGGTATATATATATGACATTCTCCCTAAAAAATGATTTGATAATGCATGAACCCTAATATATTATAGAAATAAATGACTCATAATAGCCTTTTTTTTATCCACAATGTAGGAATGTAATGACCCCCTTCGTTAGGACTACAAGCGAAGCAGAAGTTCAATTTGTTTTTGTTGTTTTTAGGAAGGAAGGCTATGACGACAACAGTTGAACCAAACGACTAAGGAAAAATGCAAGAATGCAGTCCAGGAAACAAAAAACTATGAATCGACTTGTTGGCACAAGAGAAACTGGGCGAAATGTGCGTAGAGCATCAAGGAGAAACGACTACCCACCCGATGCAACAGAACCATGGCTACAAGCTAAGGGAAAACATGCCCCTCCTGACACATTGACCTTGACGACCAATCACTAGAACCTGAAGGTGCGTGAACCAAACACATGAAGTCATTCAACCCATGCGCTAAAAGAAAACTTACAACGTTCAACAACACCCACATGAAAGGCATCGACATCAACCAAGTTATCATTTGCCGCTATCCAATAGAGCGTACCATGATCCCCTCATCATGAATCATGTCATACCTAGGTGATAGACACGTCAATAACCTTGGTGCAACATAGCCTGACGGGACCAGGGATTCAAGAAAATCCAACGTGTTAGGAGGTTAAACAACTGACAAGAAGACTATGCCCACACCCCAAGAAACCAGTCGACCAGACTCCAAATGACGTTACTCAAAGAAAAAATTGTGCAATTGTTACGCAACTTCACCCAAAAACCTCAACCATTAATCAAGTCTAAATTAGTCAATAATTACAAATCTAATTTAACATTAATTATAATGTAATTTTAGCAAGCCTAAATTAATCCATAATTACCATCTAATTTAGCAATAAACATTATATAACAACATTAACAATATCATTGTAGAATTATACAATTATAACACTTATTAACAAATTAAATTACAACATGCCTTCTAGCTATATTAATCATACTAAAATAACAAGTGGTCTATTAACATTAAAAAGGAATTGTTGAGAAATGACAATGCCATTAAAGCGAGCTATTTTCATGCGGTTTTCTGGTTTATAAATAAATGTCATTCGAAGCTACTCAACTCAAATTTTTCTCTATCTTACTACTTATAATTAAATGTCATATTAAAATATTCAATGCAATTCAATGTTATATTGTTGTTTCTAATTAAATGTCATTTAAAGGCTAATCAATGCATATTTTGATGTTAATTACTATTTTTAATTAATTTCCACCTTGATGCTATTTAAATAAATTTAATGTCGCCTTGATGTTCATATATAAATGTCATTAAGAGTCATTCCATGAAGTTGATGATTTTTGGCTATTTAAAAACAATTGTTAATTCAATGCTAATCCAAACCATTTGCATTCTAACCGTTAACTATTAGTTGAGTCGAAGTGGGGTATAATTAATGAAAAATTTGCGGAGTAAGAAGAGTAAACTACACATTCGTTGAAAACTAGCAAGCCTACCATTAATGAGTGTATTTCTGTCATAAACCAACGCAGGCACGCTATGCCTTGTTATCCATCGTTGTTCCTTAATGGGTCAATTCACAGTAAATAACAGGAACGATTCTATTTGTTGAATTGTGATAAATTCATTTTAATTACTGGAGCAATTATAATTGTCATCATATGATGTTCATTGCAATTACTTGAGAATTTATATTCATTATAAATTCAGTTATTAAAACATTGATATACAATTCATGGGGGAAAATAAAATTCAAGTCTACACAATCAAATTTTCAAGAGATATAAAAATGGAGTGAGGCAAATTCGTGGGGAAAAATAAACACAGTTTTTCACTATGAAGAAGGCAAAGACACTCACTGGGATTAATGGCCAAAATCACATAGGTTTAAAGGAAATATCATTGAGGTTAATAATGATTAATGGAAGAGATTAACCATAGAGATTAATGTCCAAAATCGCAGAGGTTAACCATTGGAAAAAATCGTTGTAATTAACATCCACCATTACACAAAAAATCCCACCAATACGCCCCATTAACCAGTAAGGCTCAGGCATTTGATGGAGAAAAACAAACAAGCCAGATGTATAAATTCGCAAGGAAAATTCGCCCTTAAAATAAAAATGAAAAGAAGTCCTAAGAAGTGGAAAAATTCCCAGGTAACGACCATGAATTGCAGTCTTAAAATGGTCAAAATCGGCAGGTAAGCACAAGAAACGATTGTTGTTGTTAAGAGTGGAAAAATCACCCTGTAAATAAAAATGAAATGCAGTCTGAAGAAGTGGAAAAATCGCCAGATACAGAAGCTACGATTTCTTTCTTAAAGAGTGGAAAATTACCAGATACACAAACAACCATTGTTGTCTTGAGGAGTGGAAAAATATCCATATACACAAGAAACCATTGCTTTCCTAAGGAGTGGAAAAATCGCTAGAAAATATAAACGAATTGCAGAGAATATGCCCATAAAAAGAAAAAAAAAAAAAAACACA
>ML793692.1:474151-496589 GCA_009831015.1 Picea engelmannii
TATTTAATAAAGGATAAGACCATTAAATAGAAATAAATGGATGGATAGAGGCATTAATTAAGGGATAAGGTGTTTGGTGGAGGAGTGAATGTGCGAGGGCGGTGAAGGAGGCATAAGGGGAAGGAGAAGGATTATGGAGAGGGAGAGATTGATTCATGCATGGGACGAGAGGGGAAAATGGGGAGTATTGGGACAGAGTTAGTTGACGGTGGGATTTACAGTGCACCGGGGCTGAGGGGTTTTGGGCTCGGAGGGCTAGGACGTCCATCGATGTCCTAGGGCTAGGTGACCTAGTCGGTAGGGTGGCTGGTTTTGGGGTGTCTTAAGGAGCAAGTTGTTGCGGATAGGTTCAAGCGAAGGGAGCAAGCTGCTGCAGATAGCATCAGATTCAGGTTAGTTATGAATCTTTAGTATGAAATTGTTAAGAAGTTTTATTTATTAAAATATCAGATTGAATATGCAAGATTGAGTGAATTTCAAATTTACTGCTCTGTTTTTATTCAATGGTAGTTTAAATTTAATGATGGTCTTTACAGTTGTCCCACTGGACCTTGACCTGATCTATTGTTCAATGCCTTAGCGATGGAATGCAATGATCCGGGATGCATATTGGCTCAGTCATGAGAGCCCCCTCATTTGATACCTGCAAGGAACTCATGTCAATAACATCTATAGGATCACCGATATAATGTCTCAAAACATAAACGTGAAAAACATCATGCATACGCCTCAAAGAATCAGGCAAGGCTAGTCGATAGGCCACGAGCCCCTTCCTATCCACAATCTTGAAAGGTCCCACAAACCTAGGAGAGATTTTAGCTTCATTTTCAAACTTGATTGAACTCTTATGTGGTTTTATCCACAGGAAGACTCGATCGCCAACTTCGTAACTACGATCGACATGGTGCGCATCGGTATAACTCTTCTATCGATCCTGCACTTCTTTAATCCCGTGTCTTATTGTTCGCATTTTCTCTTCCATTTATTGGATCCTTTCTAGTCCCACCAGGACCCTATCCTCAAGCCGATCCCAACTCCAAGGCATCCGACACAATATCCCATAAAGAAACTTGAAAGGTGCCATCTTAATGGTGCTTTGCTAACTATTGTTATAAGAGAATTCCACCAGTGGAAAGAATTATTACAAGTTCTTTTGTTGGTCCATAATGTACATGCACAACATCTCCTCCAAGGTCTGGTTCATTCGTTTGGTCTTCCGATCAATATCCAGGTGATACGCAGTGCTAAATTTAAGTTGGGTTCCCAAGGCCTCTTGGAAACTAGTCCAAAAGAGTCCAGTAAACATCGATCCTCAATCAGATATAATCCTGTTAGGCACGCCAAGCAGCCTCAAAATCTCACTGATGAAAGCTCTAGCTATGTCAGGTGCCTGATACGTCATACGTACATGAACAAAATGAGCACTTTTCATCATAGTGTCGACCACTACGAAAATTGAGTCCTGTCGCCTTGCCATCAATGGAAATCCAATAATAAAATCCATAGAAATAACCTCCCATTTCGATTCTAAAATAGCATGTGGTTGTAGTAATTATGTTGGATGTCTATCTTCGGCCTTTACCTGCTGAAATTCTAGACATCTACCAACATAGTTGACTATGTCTTCGTTCATTCCTTTCCAAAAGAATAAGGGTTTAAGGTACACCTTCATCTTCGTGACTCTCGGGTGAACCATGTATACTATTCTATGAGCCTTGTTTTGGATCAACCTCCTCAACTCGTCATTTGGTGGTACGTAAATCTGATTTTTAAACCTCAATAATCCATTGTTGTCAAATGTAAATCCTTCAAATCTAGCTACCATCATTGTGTTTTGTTCAATAAAATCCTCAACCTCTTTGTACCAGTCATCGTCACGCAGTAAAGTAAGAATATTTTCACGTAGATTCGTCTGAAGAGGAAACACTGAAAAGATGCATCGTCTCTGAATCAATGCATCTGCCACTCGGTTCATTATTCATTTTATGTAAGAAATCTCGAAATCGTGCTCGCTAAGTAGTTTTGATCAATGTCTTTGTCGTGCATTCATGTGGCTTTGTGTAAATATGTGTTGTAGTCCATAGTGGTCCATCTTTAGTTCAAATTTTTGTCCAACTAGGTAGTTTCTCCAAACCTTCAAGGCATAAACAATGGATAACAACTCCAAATCATGCACGCATAGTTCTCTTCATGGATTTTCAGTTTCCTCGAGATATAAGCGATCACTCAACTGTCTTTCATCAAGAATCCTCTTAAGCCTTCCTTGTATGCATCAATGCATACCAAGAATTCCATGTCCATGTCAAGTACCTTTAGTATCGGTGCCATTGTCAAAAACTCTTTGAGCCTCCAAAAAGCTTCCGAGCATTTTTTCGTGCAAAGAAACTTCTTGTTCTTCTTCTGCAACTCTATGATTGGATTTTCTATCTTTGAAAATCCCTCGATGAACAGTCGATAGTATCCTTCTAAACCCATGAAGCTACACACTTCCAGGACATTCGTTGGTGCAGGCCATTCCATAATAGCCTTGACCTTTGCTGGATCCATGACAATACCTTCACCGAAGATGACATGCCCTAATTAGTGAATCTTTGATTGATAAAACAAGCATTTGGACAACTTCCCATACAATTTGTTTTCTCGCAGACACTGTAGTACCAAGTGTAACTGCTCATCATGTTCCTCTGTCGTCCGAGAGTAAATAAAAATATCATCAATGAATACTTGGACAAACTTATCCAAGTACTCATGGAACACCCCATTCATCAAACTCATTAATATGCCTGGGGAATTTGTCAGTCCAAACGGTAAAACAATAAACTTGTAATTCCCAAACATCGTCTTAAAGGAGGTCTTAAGGACATCATCCTCCTTGATCCATAACTAGTGATACCCTGATTGCAAATCAATATTTGAGAACACCTTCTCCCCCTTCATATGATCGAACATATCATCAATCCTCGACCACATATACTAATTCTTGATCGTTGCCTTGTTCAATTGATAGTGTTCAATGCAGAGCCTCCATGACCCATCCTTCTTTCGTATGAAAATAACAGGCGTGCCCCATGGGGACACACTTGGATGTATAAGTCTCAGGTCCAACAACTCCTTTAGTTGCATTCTCAACTTTTGTAACTCTAAGGTCGACATCTGATAAGGCATTCATGCTATTGGTTCAGTCCCCGGTTTCAGGTCTGGTAAATTCCAATTCCCTCTCCAGCGACATCCCAAGTAACTCCTTCGAAAATACGTCTACAAGCTCTCTCACTACCCGAAGGTGTTATAGACCTTCCTATACTCCCTTCTAATTTAATGCAAGCATTGAATAAATCTGACATCTATTGCACACGTTGTTCCATAGCTGCGGATGAACCTCAGGCAATATCCCTGTTTCTGTCCTACAATCACACATCTTTTTCCCTCATCATCAACCAAGATCAACCATTTCTTCTTACAATTGAGTATTGCCTCATGCGATTACAACCATTCCATATCGATCAAGACGTCATAAGACCCTAATATTGTGATGTACATGTTGGCCCCGGTGACAAACTCTCCTTGGTTAAGGGTAAATCCCGTAACCTTTCCTCCAACCTTCTGTTGGGCTCCCGAAGCCATCTCTATGAAGATAAACTCATCATGTTCGATTTCCTTTACCTTAATCCTTTTTATCACTGCACCAGAAATGAAACTCTTGATAGCATCAAGATCTATCAAAATACTAAGGGTCTGGTCAACGACAGTACCTGACGTCTCTAGCATAGTCGACTGGTGCTTTTCCTGTTGGCTATTCACCTCTACATGAATCTGATGGGCCTTGCCCGAATCTCCCATGGTAGTGGGTCTGGTTGATCCAGATGCTCTAGTCCTCTTCATTGGGCAGTCTTGCTGGTAGTGTGGCTCCTCACATGTCCAACACCCCTTATTCGCTCCAGTAATCCTGGTAACTGATGTAGAATATGACGGACCACTGGCCTGGAATCCTGGTCTATTCTATTGAACAGGCCTAAACTGTTGCTGTTGCGGTCGATGTTGCTGCTGATGTTGTGGTCTCCAATAAGGTTTCTGCTACTGAGGCGTCGATCGTCGAGGTGTAGTGAAAGTGGATCCTCTCTAGATGCCACAATATACAGGCGTATGTGTGGCTAGTGTCTGATGCTACTGTACACCACATGACACCTTCCCTTCTGATCTCATTGGAGTCCTGCTATGAGGGCCTTCTAGATGACATCATGCAAGGTTTGAGGCATCATAATCCAAACCCTTGCATGTATGATGCCATTAAGTCCAAACAAGAACCTGTTGATCTTAATTTTCTCAGTATTAAGATGCAAAGCATATTGAAGAAACTCCATAAAACGAACCTTGTACTTGGGCACCATACGACCGCCCTGTCGTAAGGCATTGAACTCATTGAGCTGAAAATCAATGAATTCCTCTGATAGGTACCTCTCTCAGAACCATTCCTCTAACAGTTCCCATGAGACTTCTTTGAAATCCATGTTCAATTACGGCAGGAGCATCTTCCACCATAGAAGAGCACTCCCCTTCAGTTGAAATACTACCATGGAGACCTTCATGTTGGAGGTATAGTCGCGAAGTAAAAATCACATCACCATATTCTCCAACCATGCCTTAGCAGTTGTGTCATCCGGGGCACCAAAGAACTTAGGAAGTTTTACCTTCTATAGTTTTTGGTGAATGCTACCAGTACCAACTGTAGTGTGCAGTGTACCCTCAGAGGGTGTCGATGCCCTAGCCTCATATTTGTATAATCGGCTAATCGGTGCCTCATAAATGCATTGAAAAGACCTCATTATCCCAACAACATCACCCACCACTATCTTTTCCTTCCGGACAACCTATTCGTCTCCCTAGGGGTTAGACCCATCAGGCGTAGATGTTGCTGGAGGTGTCGCACCTCCTCTCCTAGCACCACTTCGTCTGCCTCCGCAGTGTCCTCTAACCATGATTACCTGCACAAATACAAGTCAAATTATTTAGCAACATTATAATCAAATATCATATCACTGAAAGTCATAGTTTTCCCAAGTCGTGGGTTAAACCCACTCTGATACCATATGTAACGACCCCCTTCGTTAGGACTACAAGCAAGGTAGAAGTTCAGTTTTTTTTTTTTTTTTTAGGCTGGAAGGATATGACAACAACAGTTGAACCACATGACTGACGACGAAAGAAAGCATGTAGTCCAGGCAACATAAAAGTATGACTCCATGCACTGGCATAAGAGAAACTAGGCGAAACGTGCGTAGAGAATTAAGGAGAAATGACTACCTACTCGACGCAACAGGACCACGCCTACAAGCTACGGGAAAACATCCCCCTCCTGACACATCAGCCTTGAGGAACAATCACTAGAACCTCACAGAGTGCGAACCAAACGCATTAAGATGTTCAACCCTTGCATCGAAAGCAAACTTACAACTCTCAAAAACACCCACACAGAAGGCACCGATGTCGGCCAAGTTATCATTCGTCACTATCCAATAGGTCACGCCATGATCCCCTCATCAGGAATCATGTCATCCCCAATTGATAGACATGTCAATAACCTTGGCGCAACATAACTTGTCGAGACCAAGGACCCAAGAAAATCTATCGTGCTAGGAGGCAAAAAAACTGACAAGAAGACTATGCCCACACCCCAAGCAACCAGTCGACTAGACTCCAGATGACGTTACTGAAAGAAAAATTTGCACAATTGTTACGCGACTTCGTCCAAAAACCACAACCATTAATAAATTCTAAATTAGTCAATAATTACAAATCTAATTTAACATTAATTACAATCTAATTTTAGCAAGCCTAAATTAATCCATAATTACCATCTAACATAGAAATAAACATTATATAACAGCATTAACAATATCATTGTAGAATGCTACAATTATAACACTTATTAATAAATTAAATTACAACATGCCTTCAAGGTATATTAACCGTGCTAAAATAACAAGAGGTCTATTAACATTAAAAAGGAACTGCTGAGAAATGACAATGCCATTAAAGTGGGTTATTTTCATGCGGTTTTGTGGTTTACAAATAAATTCCATTCGACGCTACTCAACTCAATTTTGTTGCTATCTTATTGCTTATACTTAAATTTCATACCAAACTATTCAACGCAATTCAATGCTATGTTGTTGTTCCTAAATAAATGTCATATCAAGGCTAATCAATGCACATTTGATGTTAATTGCTATTTTTAATTAATTGCCACCTCGATGTTATTTAAATAAATTTAATGATACCTTGTTGTTCATAGATAAATGTCATTTAGATTCACTGCATGAATTTGATGTGTTTTGGTTGTTTAAAAACAATTGTTAATTCAATTCTAATCCAAACCATTTGCAGTATAACCGTTAACTATTAGCTAAGTCGAACTAGGGTCTAATTAACGAAAAATTTGCAGAGTAAGAAGATTAAACTACACATTCATTGAAAACTAGCAGTCCTACCATTAATGAGGGTAGGTCTGTCATAAACCAATGCAGACATGCTATGCCTTTCTATCCATCATTGTTCCTTAATGGATTAATTTGCAGTAAATAACATGAACGATTCTATTCATTCAATTGTGATAAATTTGTTTTAATTACTGGAGCAATTATAATTTTCGTCAAAATTTATATTCATTGAAATTGATTGAGAATTTATATTCATTTTAAATCTAGTGATAAAAACGTTGATATACCATTCGTGGGGAAAAATAAAATGCAGGTATACACAGTCAAATTTCCCAGAGATATAAAAACAGAGTGAGGCAAATTCATGGGGAAAAATAAACACAGTTTTTCACGGTGAAGAAGGCAGAGATATTTGTTGGGATTAATGGCCAAAATCGCATAGGCTTAAAGGAAAAAATGTTGAGGTTAATAATGATTAATGGCAGAGATTAACCAATGAGATTAATGACCAAAATCGTAGAGGTTAAAGGGAAAATCGTTGAGGTTAACCATTGGCAAAAATCGTTGTCAGTAAAATCCACCATTACAAAAAAACGCCCACCAATATGTCCCCATTAACTAGTAAGGCTCAGGCATTTGATGGAGAAAAAAAAAAACAAGACAGATGTATAAAATCGCAGGGCAAATTCTCCCTTAAAATAAAAATGAAAAGCAGTCATAAGAAGTTGCAAAATTGCCAAGTAACGACCACGAATTGTAGTCTTAAAATGGAAAAAATCACCAGGTAAACAAAAGCAACGATTGTTGTCTTTAAGAGTGGAAAAATTTCCCTATAAATAAAATTGAAATGTAGTCTTAAGAAGTGGAAAAATCACCATATACACAATCTACGATTGTTGTCTTAAAGAGTGGAAAATCACTATATACATAAGCAACCATTGTTGTCTCAAGGAGCGGAAAATTTGCCAAATACACAAGCAACCATTGTTGTCTTAAGGAGTGGAAAAATCACCTGAAAATATAAATGAATTGTAGAGAATATGGCCATAAAACAAAAAACACAAATTTAAATAGCCAGGAAGGTATTACTAAGCAGAATTAAATTATCCAGCAATATATAAAAATGTAGAGTTAGAATTTTGTGGTTGAGGGTGTTGAAATGCAGAGAACACTAAACACAAGTTTTAGATGTCGAGAACAATTAGGACATAGAGGTGATATAACATATAGAGACCAAATCAAGGCAGAGATCAAAAGTGGATATAAAAAGGAGTAAACAGTTGGGAAAACACATCCTTCATTCGTCATCCACGCAAAAAAAATAAAGGAATTATAATCTATAGGTTGTTGTGCACCGAAGTGACGACCGTCGATTCGGCTCCTAGCCAACTACTCGTGCGTGGACTGACAAACTAGGGATGAGGACGAAGTAAAAAGAACAACTCATCACAAAAATCAACAAAACCAAAGGATAGCCACAACATGCAAGGATCAAATGCCAAGGAAATCAAGTCAAGCAGAGAGCTTAATGCCATGGAGAAATTTAATCTCTCGGTTGAAATGTTGATTCTAACATTTTATTTACCCAATTAAAAATACAAAAATGAAAGCGTAAGGTATAATAAGAATATACCATGCAAAATCAAGTAAGCGTACCATATCCCAAGTTGTCCACTCTGAATCATTGTCCCGCGTGCTCCATGCAGGTCCCTCCTGCCGACCGATGAGAATTCACCGGTACCTCTTAGCCAACGCTATGGGTACTCTTCTTCCCCCTTAGTCTCTTGAGCCACAAAGGAGCCACACACACTGAACCAAAGAATGAATAGCTCCCACATCACCTCATAAGGATGAGCTACCACTCCTAATCAAGCTGGGTATCCCAACTCCCACAATCTAAGTCAGTCAAGTCTAAACTTTTGCAGCGTAACATTACGCATAACAGAACAGATCCATCATCATCCTCCTCCCTCGTTTATATATAGTTTCTAAGTCATTTAATTTCCCAAAATTCCATTTAATTTATTGTGCAATAATTTAATTCATAAAAATCCTCCCCATGCATGTGTCACCCATCCACTTCATTGCACCAAAAATTAATTTCATTAATTAATTAATTACTTATATTTCCCTCACCCACCTAAAAGTAATCCTAGAAGTGATCCTAGGTGTTCCCATATTCCCTTACACATTTTAATGACTTACCCCCTTACTAATTTACTAGTTGACTTTAATTTAGAAAGTTCTTAAATGCTAGATACCTTACTAAGTTAGTCTTTTTGTGTTTTCCTTGTGTTTCCTCTTTCTTTTTATGTTTTCCTCTTTTTCCTAGTTCCCTAATTATTTTAAATTTCCCTCTTTCCCTTCTCATTTAAAACTCAAATTGGCATGTGTAGAAAATTATACTTTTCCCCTTTTCATTTTTAATTGATAAATTTTTAATTAGCATATGTAACAAAACAAATATTTCCCCCTTTTCCCCCTTTTTAAATTTTATCCCCTAAAAGATTTTTATAAATTAATTGAATTGCTTACCCCCTTCTCGTCACATGATTAATGATGATTATCATTATTATTTATTTATTTTTATTTTTATTTTTATCACAATTATAACTTAGACCTAGACTTTATTTTCCTAGGTTGGGCCACATTTTATAAAGAATTTTTTTAAAAATTTTTCTCATCACATTATTCATTCTAAGGCCATATAGGTTTATTCATTTATTATTTAACAATGTGACATGCCCTTCAGGATGCACTAGGTGCTCCAAGGGTGCCACTCGCCTCATTCTGTTTCCCTTGCATGACGTTCCCTTCACGACACACTACGTTCTCCAAGGGTGCCACTCGCCTCTTTCTATTTTTCTTGCACAACGTGCCCTTCACGATGCACTCTATGCTCCAAGGGTGCTACTTGCCTCTTGAACGACTTGGTAGACATCAAAACCCCTAGAGTCAATAATTCGCCAGGTGATCTTGTGGGAGACTAAGGGACTCTAAGGAATAAGGCCTCTTCCTTATTTTGTGCCCCTTAGAATCATCGTGAGTGACTATCGCAGTCGGCCCTCATGACATTGTGGGTCTCTGTTGCATGAGCATCGTAAGCGAGCCAACAAAGTGAGTGCAAGGGTGAGAACAGTTGGAAATGCACCAGCGCACATTTTGAGGACGTTTCAAATTTGAAAGAGAAAGAATTAATGAAAAAAATATGGAAGGATGTATTTGCATTTATGTTTTGGGGGATTGTAATACAGATTATGAGCATTTCTTTCATCTGTCAGATAAGGAAGCATTTATTGTAATTTATGTTTAGTAGGTGGCTTCTAATTAGGATAATATATCTTAGATAAGACAGAGGGAAAAACTCAAGAAGACTCTCTCGTTTGTAATCCTTAGAGAATATTCTAATTTGATGTAGAATATTAGGAGAGTAGAGAGGAATAAAACATTAGATATTGTATGAAGAATAGTTGTTTCTATTGAACCATGTACAAAATCTCTGGATTAATATAAAAATGATTTGGTCCAATTTACATGGCGTGTGATGAATACTGTTTGCATCTTTTGAATGGTATGTTACAGCTTTCTTATATTTCTATATCATGCATTTGTTTCAATGTTATGTGTATGCTTGTGATTTCATGGTGAATATATGAAGTCTGTGAGAGTAGAAGTATAAGTTTCAATTGTTTCTCTCCCTGAGAATTCTTACAAGGAGTGCATTGAAAGGTCTACATAGAGTGCGTGATAGATTTCAGAGTTTTATCCCAAAAATCTTAGGGGGTTAATGTTGGCTTATATCCGTAGAAGTGTGGCTGAGGCACAGAGCCGTGAAAGGAGTGCGCATCTGAGGAAGGAATTGGAATTCTTCAATCCCACAGAGTGGTTGGGGAATCTCTATTGTGAGGAGTGCACAAAGTTAACATCGTGGATGACTGGAGGTTATCGCAGCACTGTCCTAAGTGTGCGGGAAAGGATTCTTTGAATCCAGAAGCCTGCAAATAAATCTAAGTTTAGGAGGGTTATAACCTTCGAATATGTCAAAGGGAGGTGGAGAATATTGTCGCATGAACTCTAAGTTCGGACATGTTGATGTTTGGGAGAATTTTCAAAAGGTTCATTGAAGCTTGAGTGAATGGTGGAGAACTTCCAAGGGAGAGTGTTGAAACCAGGAGGATCATCCGATCCTAATAATATGTGAGGAGGTTAGGTGGAGGTTCATCCGTCGTGTAATACTCACGGGAGATCTAAACCGTTGATCTAGTGGGATCAAGGATGTCTGTCGAGTTCGAGAGTTCAGGATGCGTCGTTGTATTGGGGAGAAAGGTTGAGCCTTGTCCTTCAAAACCCAGATACATGAAATCAAGGTTAGGTCTGAGCCATTGATTAATGTGCTCTGCAAACCATTGATCAACGCACGTACGGTTCAGGAAATTTGGCACCAGATGAAAGACAAACACATCATTTCGAATCCCCAAGAAGGAGAATGTCGATAAGAAACCAGGGTCGTCGATTTGTGGTAGATCTGGACCATTGGTTTTGGGTCACTGTATTTTGGGAGTCAACGCTTTGAAAATGTAAAGGGGAAGCACTATTCGTATATTTCCCAAATTGTGAAGTCCCAAGAGAAATTTAAAGGTTGGGACCTAGTTCTCAACGGAGGGTCACGTCAAATGCATTGAAGGGGGGGCTAGCCTTTGCTAGGCCCTAATCAGGTTTTCGGGTTTCAAAAGAGGAGCTTTTGAGTTTCTTCACCTCAACATCCCCAAAACTGTGAAGTGTCGATAGAGTTGGGCCTGCGGTCATATCACACGGTTGTATTAAGAGAGGACCTATGCCTAGCACCTCTTCATGCAGGTGGAGTTCTGTTGAAGGCCCACGGGTTATTTGTTGCAAGGGTTCCAGCAAGGACCTAAGGGCCACTTCGGCTCAAAGAAAACAAGATATATGTGACTGAGAGGTCAGTTGGACCCCTTGGGGTAGGGGTTTTGCGTAAGTCTTCTCGAACTAAGTAATTGTTAACCTATAGTTCGAGCCACGAGGAGAGTGCTAGTAGGCTATGGAAGGTTTGTTGTTCACACCTCTCCCTCAATGTCTATGGTTATCGTGCATGACCCCTCTACTACACATGTGACTTTGGTCGACAAGCTATCGTCATCCTGCATCATCAATGAATCATGTCAGAAATAATATCCATAATAATATCATCTAATCATATGCACAAACATCATATATACAATAATCAAACCCCAATTTTCCACTCCGTGATTCAGTTCGGAGTCCAAGGGGTTTCAAAAATTCGTATGCATCCTTGAGGTCCAAAATCCTACACACTCAGGAAAACCATGTCAATATCACTTGTCTATGTCAATATAGAAAAATAACATGTCATCAATCCATAACGCATCATAACCATCATCAAATTCCCAATAGTATAATAATCTGGATCACTTGCAAGAAAGTGTCGTCAAGAATAATTTCGTTCAGTGCATGCAAGAGCGGGATATTACAAGGAATAATTTTTTGGTAATGGTGTAAGTTATAGATATACGGTAACTCCAAGAGTTCATCAAACCTCAAATCTATTTCTTACCTCTAATATTATTCATTACACCTACTTAAATTCCTAGCCTCAAAATTTCTATCAAGGAGAAGTCAACAAGAGACATCCATAGGGTTTATTCTAGCTATATACACCTTTGTGAAATTATCTTATAGTTTATAAATAAAGATTCCAAGTCTTGATGGTAATGATGTTTTAGTTTATGTCTATGGTTTCAACAATTTATTCTCTTATTATATCGACTTGATATTATTCCAGTTATGATTTAATTGTAGGAATGGATATATCCAGTATCTAGAATGAAATTTATTTTTAATATAGTAATATTACACTAATAATTTTGACCTCAAGTACTCACAATATTCCATGTAATCTGAGTAAAATATTAATAACTTACCATGTTATCGTGCATTCCTTACTTTATACATTACCTTTATTTCATCATAAATTTTATTTAATAATTCTTGTCGATATTATTTTAATGATGTGTCCCTTATATTTTGTGAGCGAACCCATCAGAAATTAAAGGAATTCCCTCCATTGTTGTGCTTCATCAGCTCCTTCAAGATGCATATATGAATCGTGGGTCGGTACAGGTAATCTATTTTATTTATTTTAAAAGGAAAGGTATTATACTATCACCTATGTAGTAAACACTACCACAATATTAATCATAGTAATTCATTTCACCCTATAGGAAAGAATTATATGATCCTAACATGATAGGTAAAGATAGTCTTTGGGAAGGAAGGTAAGTGCAACTACCATTAAAATATTTTTCCTTCATTTTTAACCTATAATTTACACCATTCTAATCACATTCTTTTGTTTCCTACAGGTAGAATATTATTTCTATGAGATCTTGGTTGATACCAGCAAAGTTATTTGAGTTCCAACAGTACAATTGCATATAAATCACTTTCCATATCAGACTGAAAAATGTATTGAATAAAATTAATTAAAATCTATTCCTTGAAAGAGACTTTTTTTTTGTTAATAGGAACTATATATATCCTATGATCATATAATTTAAAGAATGATGTATATATATATTCCATATTATTTCCCTCTAAATCCTTGTATGTTAGTTAAAGGAAGATAACAATGATATGATTTGTAGATTTATGTGTGCTTGAGTGTTGAATGTTATTTCATTTCAAGTATTATTCCATAGATCTTACCATGTTATACTAAAATTGTATAATAAGAAAGAACTACATTATATTATCACCAATAATTCTAACAATATATTATTCAACATGTCCCTTCATTTTTTTCTTGGTCGACAGAATTGTCTGACCAACCTTTCTATCGAAAAAAATAATTTCGGCCTAAAAGTGAGGAATTTGTTTATTTTCCAAGGATTTCGTTAGAAAAATATATTTCGGTTGAGCAAAATATTTTTTTACTGAAAGATTGTTTTGGTCAAAAATGTGCAAATTGGACTGTTTGCAGGAACCTTAGAATTCCCTCCAACTTACTTGAACTTTGGAGTTTGTGGACTCTTGCAAATACTTAGAATTTAGTTCCAAAATTGATACCAGCATTTGTAAAATTGAATCTACATTCAATGCATATAATTTGTTTTCATTTTCATTGTTTTTATCTTATATTATTTAATTTTATAAAAAAATCACTCCATAATATTTTCAAGTGACATTATGATTCAATGAAATGGAATATCCATATCTCTAAAAATACAAAGTAAAAAATTTAGAAAAAATTATATTCCAAATCCTTAAATTGTTCTCTTTAAAATGGTATTTTTAGATTTTAATTTTATGTAAAAATTAAGATAGGTACAAGGTGGGGGGAAACATGTTTTAAAATATGCAACTTTTTCATCTTTCTCAACTTCAAAAAATTCTAGAAATTATAATATTCATCCGTTAGATTCAAAACTATAGTCATAAGAAAATAGAGTCTCGGTGGATTGTTACAGTATATTTCATTTGTCAAAAACAAAAGTTTAATAATAGATACATTGTTGGGCGAAAAAATAACTCATTATCATTCTTTCATTTTTAAGGAACATATTATGAAACAATTGCCAAATTGAAATATGAAATATCAATAAAAATAATTTGAAAAATAGTGAGTAGAAAGCTAACAAAATTATTCACAAGTTTTTTTTTTCCTTTAAAGTGAAATTCTAAATAAAAAAATTATTATGTGTACCAAAAGTTGTAGAACTTGTGAAAATACAACTTTTTTCTCATAAAACAAGCAAAATGGACACCCATCTTCAAGATTAAAATTGTGAAGTCTATAATGAATATAACAATACAACGTGAACTCTTCAACAAACAAAATTGCGTATTAAACAATCTTTGTAATTTAACAAGGAATGCATAAGAAAAATATGTATATATAAAAAACGATAAGTGCAGATTATACATATTTGTACCAACAAGACATAAATAAATGGAAAAACCACGTTTCTCCCAACCGTAGATGCAGAATAGCTAAGATACTTATCCTAATCACCCGCAAGACTAACTATGACTCCATGAGGATGAACTGAGCTCCACTCCTTTGTCAATCTACCATTGTACAATTCAAAAAAATATTTTCCCAACACTGATGTGCTCACACATCAAGTAATTCCTTCACTTCCAACATACTAAGCCACATATGTTGCATTTATATCCTTTTGTTTCCTAGGTCTTTTCATTGAAATCATTTCCCTCCTTGTAAATTCATAGTTTTAGATATCCCTAATTTTTAGGGGTTGGAAATGACATAAAGGCACTTATGACACTTGTCTAATCACACTTTGATTTATCTCCATCATGCTCCCCACTCATGGAGTCATGGTCACCTATTTTAACTCGGTTGTTCCATCTATTTGCAACATTTATTATGTTAAACAAACTTTTCTCTTACATCTACCCATCCAAAGAGAGTTTGCAAGTTAAATCTTGCATAATCATTCAAATAATAACAGTCAATTGTCTTAATAAAGTCAAATATGAATTTCCATAAATGGAAATTATTAAATAAAAATTTTAATAATTGAGGATGTTAGATGGATTTTGGAGTTATTTGTGGGGAGCACCAATGACATTTGTAAAGAACAAATATGGATCATAGAGGATTTTTATCAACTATTGAATGTTGAACAAAGAAACTATAATAAATTAGTATCCATTTCCTAGGATTGATGATTCATTTGATTGAATGAAATGGGCAACTATATTTTCAAAGATTGACTTGTCATTAAGATATAATTAGTTAACAATTATTGAAGAGGACATCCCTAAGATGTTTTTGAAGACAAATTTTAAAAATTATGAGTTTGTATCAGTAATATTTGGTTTGAAAAATGTGCAAGCAAGATTCACAAGTTTAATGAAATTTGAGTTGTTTCAACAATACCTTGATAAGTTCAAGAAATTATATTTAGGTCATATTTTGATATACTCAAAGACACGGTAAGAGAATCAGGAGCATGTGATACGAGTATTATAATGTTTTTGAGAGCATAAGTTGTATGCTGAAAAATCTAAGTGTTCTTTCTTTGAATAATATATTCATTATTTGGGCTACAACATTTTAGGAGAAGTAATTGTTGTGGAACTAGAAAAGATAAAAGCTATTAGAAATGTCTAGTGCCTTGAAATGTACATGAAGTACATAGTTTTGTGAGATTGACTAGATATTATAGGATTTTTGTAAAAAAATTCAAATGTTGTGAATCCTATCACGTAATTGCAAAAGGAAAATAAGATGTTTTTATGGATAGAGTAGTGTGAACATGTGTTGAAATTTTTTAAATAGTTGTTGATGACAACTCCCAAACTAAAGGTAGTAGATATGGATCAATGTTTCCTAGTTTGTATGCATTCTTCAAAACAAGGATTTGGTGTAATCATAATGGAATAATGTAGGGTGATATCCCATTATTCAATAAAATTGAGACATTGTGAAGAAAACTTTGTAATGCATGACTTAGAACTTCCTAAATTAGTGTATGCATTGAGGATTTGAAGACATCACTTGGATGACAGAAATTTTGATATGAAAATAGACGAGAATGGGATTCCACATAGATTTACACAAAGTAATTTGAATACTAGATAGAGAATGTTAATAACCTGAATAGATATGAAAATATAATCACCACAAATATTGAATACACAATAGATCCACAAGCAAGATAGAATAAGCCACACTTTATTATTACCAAACCCTTGAGGTAAGGAAACACCCTACAATGGATCCTAGTATGGAAGGGATCCTCTCCTGTTCACTTGCCTCTTCGAGGGGGAATCCTCCTATTGAGATACCGCTCCAAATACAATAATTCTCTTCATCTCATTACATTGCTTGAACCCCTTTATATAGATATACCATCACCTAAGAACATTCTAGAGGAGGAATATTTTAGAGGTAGAACCTTCTAAGAAGTCCTCTTACATTTATTATATCTAATTACCCATTTATTATATGTAACTACCATAGTGTGCCTTATTTAATAATATAGTGGGCCTAGTCCACCTTACATTGAATGGCCTCCACTATTATCAATATGGACCCTCTAGGCCTCCCCACTACCTCTCTAGATACCTTATATTTCATCCATCTTATGAAAACGTTGTCCTCAACACTTGATGTATAACCATATACCAGGGTCCCATGGATAACTGTGGACCATAGTGCTGAAGTAGACTAGAGAACCAAGGTCCCATTGAGAAATGGAAGCCACCATGTTGAAGTAGTCCAACCACCATTATAAACCAGGGTCCCATGTCCAAGTGCTCATGTGAACTCCACATGGAAGATATCGACACCCAATAACCAACTGAAAATGATGCTCCCGATACTGACACCTATCATGTGGGTCCAAATAAGAATATCCAACCACATTGTGGGAAAGGGTCAACATTGAATCTGGAAGGAACAATACCATTTTAGAATATGTAGGTTGGATACTGGTAGTCATAACTATCTCTTGATGTGGGACATTGATGTTCTCTACAGAAGGTGGAGTAGAGTCATCAAATAAAATATGGAAGTGGTTGTCATCCCAGAAATGACAACTATCCATATACCAATCATTGCAATTGACATTGAGATCATACCAAGCATATATTTCTTGAGTATAATCCTCTTTGATGTCCTCCATAAGAAATATCTCTTTCATGCTATCCAATGAATCTTGAATACTACGAAAACTATCATTGAAGCCATCTCCAAAGGCATCCAATTTGTCATTCAATGTGTCACACAATTTGGATTTGAATGATTCAAGAATTTATTTGAGGGTTTGAGAGGAAATAACCATATGATCACCCTGTGAACTCTTTGTTCACATAGCTGTCACAAAAAAACCCTAAAAATAGAACAATAAATCACTGCAGAAAATCGTGGCATTTTTCGAAAAAACATTGAAAAACTACTGAATTTAAAATGCTCATAACTTCACTTCCCGGACTCTATTTAGGTTGTTTTGTTGTTTGAAATTGGGTGAAATTGTGAGAGAAACTTAGATCTGTAATTTGTTTGGGAAAATTGGGCCTCCCGATGCTACATAAATGAAAAAAATCACACCGTCGTCCACAAAAAAAACCCTTAAAATTTGCAGATTTTAAAACTTCAATATCTTTACTTCCTAGACTCCGTTTTGGACGATATTTTTTTTCAAATTTGGTTTTTTTATGAGAGGAACTCAGACATACAACCTGTTTCTACAAAGTTTGCACAAAAACATACAAAAAAAAATTTGGAATGTTGTGGCCCTCTTTTTTCTTCTCCAAAAACAACACTGCAAAAATAAAACATATTTGCCCACAATGTATGCCAAGGAAAGTCCTCTGATACCACTTGTTAAGAACCTAAATAGATATGAAAATATAATCACCACAAATACTTAATACATAATAGATTCACAAGAAAGATAGAATAAACCACACTTTATTATTACCAAACCCTTGAGGTAGGGAAACACTGTACACTGGATCCTATTATGGAAGGGATCCTCTCTTGTTCTCTTTCCTCTTAGAGAGGGAATCCTCCTATTGAGCTACCACTCCAAATACAATAATTTTTTTCATCTCATTAGATTGCTTGAACCCCTTTATATAGTGCTACCATCACCTAAGAACATTCTAGAGGAGGAATCTTCTAGAAGTAGAACCTTCTAAGAAGTCCTCTTACATTTATTATATCTAACTACCATAGTGGGCCTTATTTAATAATATAGTGGACCTAGTCCACCTTACATTGAATGACCTCCACTATTATCACTATGGGCCTTCTGGGCCTCCCCACTACCTCTCTAGCTACCTTATAGAGAAGATGGTATGAATTATTAAGTGAGTATGATGGCATAACATATGTTAAAGAAATAGTAAACAAGGTAAATGATGGCATACCATAGAAGACCTTATATCTTCTCAATGTAACCTTTAGAGACAAGTATTATAAAAAACCTACGAAAATAAAAAATAAAATGATGCATTGTATGCGAGATTAAAAATGTAATTATAAAATGAATTAATGAGAATTTGTAAGCATGAGGGATATAGTTTAGATAATGACAGGTTATTGAGATTTCATATAAGGATTACTTAAGGATGTACATAGGATGGTATATATGGCTCATCCTAAAGTGAAAATTATGTATGGAAGTCTAAAAATGGTACACATTAGGAGTGGAATTGTGGTATCCTAAAATTATTAAAAATTAAATTCCAAGCTGAATTTAGAAATAAATTTCCATTTACGGAAAATCCGAATTTAGAATTTTGGATTATGTAATTATTATTTTATGACTATTGGGAAAAGATTTAACTTGCCCAATTGTCCTCTTTTGTTCAACACATGCATGAGACAAACTTTTTAATAACATAAATGTTGGAAGACAAATAGAACAATCAGGTTAAAAATATTTGACTATAAATCCATTAGTGGGGAACAGGTTTGATTTAACTCAGAGATGATTTTTACAAGTGGGAGGAGTTGAATTTTTCCACTAGAATCCCCTAAAAATCAGGGATTTGTAAAGATACAAGTTTCTCAAAGAGGGAAAGGAATGGAAAGACCTAGGCAAAAGATAAATACAATATATGTGGGAGGCGGGACATTTCTTAGTATGTTGGGGATTTAGAACTGTTTTTTTTCTATGAGCACATATGGTGTGAGAAAAATCATTTTATAATCTATTTAATGTGACAATAAATAAGGAGGATGACTCAGCTCTCCCTTATGGAGTCATGGTTAGGCTAGGGGGTGATCAAGACAAGTGATCATGGTTGTTATCTTTCTATGGTTGGGTGGAATGTGGTTGTTCCATTTGTTTCCCAGTGTTAGTATTTAGATCTGTATCTCAACTATGTAATTTTGTTGTTGATATTATATTATGGATATTATCTAGTTGTTAAAATCTTTTACATTTTATACAGATAAGTAAAATCGGTAGAAAATGGATTGTACAACCATGTTAGATTGTGGCTTATCACTGTGTAAGAATACATGTAGTGGTTTTTTATCTGAAGTATAAATTTTTAGTATGTATGTATATATATATATATATATATATAGGAAAATTGTGTATAGGTGAGTTTGGGCCATTATGAATCTATATTTTTTTATTGTTGTTCTACTATTATGCTGAGTATAAAGAGTAAAAGTCTCCAAATAATTTATGCTATCTATTATCCAAGAAATATATATGATACAATGGATTGTAGAATATAAGACGAAATTTATTTATTACAATCAATAGGTCATTGACCAAAATGTTACAGTTTGAGTTCCTTAGACACAAGAACTCCATAGCTAGTATAAACAAATATTTAAAAGAATACATGAATTGTCTGTGAGTGTTCATGGACTGGTGGAAGAAATATGAAAATTGAATACCTTTTGTGGACACGCCAATATTCTTCCCCATGTGCACTATATTTTCTCCCAACCTACAAAAGAGTAATGCAATATTATTAGTAACTTACTATTGTACAAACATTAAAGAATAAGATAAATAAAAGAGTCAAATAATACTCATCTAAGATCATGATTGCATATCATAGGGTCAACATTGTGTTGTGAAGTATTTGATCCATGACGTTGGAGGGGAAGTGGGTGCGTAATCCATTTGATGGGTTCCCTAGCATGACAAAGGGAACCATCATCATTTTATATACATATGAAATTATTTACTCACACAATTAATAAAAAATATACAAACTTCTAATTAATATTTGTAGCTTTCATATCATGTAGTTTATAAAATACAGAGAGAAGATATACAAAAACAATACAAATAGTAATCAAGAGTAGGGTTATAATAACCAACAAGTATTACTTTGAAAAAATTACCAAACTTCATGCAAAGGACCAAATAATACTGTGGAGAACTAACATATTCAAAACTGAGTTACCTTTATACACAGGCGATATTCCTTCAAGAATAATACTTGCAGTAAAGGAACCATTAAAGTATGAAGTAAGGACAAAGATTTATAAAAAATGTGATCTAGATATATATACATGTATATTGTTAATAAGCATAATAGGAATTTTGAATCATGAAGTACCACAGAGGCACAAACGAGGCGATCTCAAAACTATAGACATATTGAACTATAACAGAGGAGCTAACTTTAAAAGGGCAGGGTTGAAAAACAATTATGGGTGTTTTAACATAGCCAAAGCAAATTTTCGTTACCAGCATGGATACACATTAACCAATGACTTCATAAAATAAGCGTTGTTGTTGTTTTTTGACGAATAAGGTTTTTAACCTTTCCTTATAAAATACATAGCGCAATTATGAAATTATATTACAGAGTTAAATAATTGGATTCTAAAACATATACAATAAGTGTATGACATTGTAAAGGCTACAATCAGGTGTTAAAATGTAAGAGTTAATATCATAACCTTGTGGCAATGATTTTCATCTAGTCTCTACCTATATAGGTCCCAAAACGACGGTTAATTCTTTACACAACACCTCCAAGACAAAGGTTGCAGATTAGAATGACTCTTTGAAGACTTAAAACCTGCACAGCAAAATTGCAAAGAGTTTAACTTATAACCACAATGATCACTTTTATACAGAGAATGTATTCCACACAAAACATACATTACATAGACATAGAAGATATTCCACAGAGAACATGCAATGCATAGACATAAAAGATATTCCACAGAGAACATACATTTCATAAACAAAGAAGATATTCCACAGAGAACATATATTGTACAAACAAAGAAGGCATTATAAAATAAATGAAGTATGAACCCATTAGAAAATGTTTTTTCAAAAACCCTTTTCACCACACAGAGAGCGCTTGTAGAAAATATATTACACAGTGAATATATATATATATACAAGAATAATGGGTGGTACAGGGCACAATTTCAAAGGAAACACATAAATCCATAGGACCCATATAAATTGTATTCCATATATAACAATGTACTTACTAATGCAGGAGCATCGCCAGTGAAGCACAAGCATGGAAAACAGTTGGGCGCACTAGCACACATTTTGAAATATTTTTAATTTCAAACTGATCAATGTATTAATGTGATATATGACAGAAATTTTTGAGTTATGAATTTATTTAAAGATCGGAGGTTGAGCCATCATGGAATATGATGGGGGAATGTATTTTGTTTTATGAATTGACTCAAAATACAAATTTGGATCTTGCAATCTTATCTGTCTAACATAATATTTATTGTAATAGGCATTAAGTAGCTGATAGCATTTAATTTTGTTTAAGATAACATAGACTAGTTGGAGGAAATTCTCTAAGAGTACCTCTTTGTATAAAGATTTGTAATATTTCCCAAAAAGGGTTGTTGATGGTTGTCATTGTTTTTTGATAATTATTGTTGATGATCATAGTTGTTGTAGAAAAAAGGAGAACCATGCAGCATCTGAATCTATCTTGTATAGGTTATGGAGTAGGGAAGAACATTGTATGTATGTAACTTTCATTTGGACGAATATAACAGAGGAACATTGTCCCAAATCTGTATGGTTATGTAATGCCCCATATTTGGCCTTAGACAGTTAGGAAATTGTTGTTTACTCACGTTAGTAATTCAATGCTTAATATTTGATTAGATTTAGTTCGACTAAGTTAGACATTTGATATGAATACATATGGACATGTTTATCTATTACATGATATTATTCTTACCATTATATGCTCATAACAATGATGGTTCTCGGATTGTTTAAGCATGAAAGTTAAAACAAAGAATTTTGGTACATGGATACTAGTTTAGGTTATCTTTTGGATGTATAATAGATGCAAGGACTGGTAAAAATAAACATTCATTTCTTAATTGAACGCCAGTATAGATATGGATTCTTATATGATATTGTGATAATATGCATGGATATGAGTTATTGGTAAACTAACCTACAGGTTCATGAGCTATGTGATAGCTAAATGACTATAGTATTGAGGTAACTGGG
>ML793692.1:497403-521063 GCA_009831015.1 Picea engelmannii
TGTTATTGATGTTTTGAGTATACTTATGTTTTAAGTTCTTAATTCTTAAAGTTAGCCTACTACTTATTTCATCATGCTATTAAATTTATCATTGAGCAATGTAGAATAATTGTGTAAATGAAAAAGGAATTATGCTAAAACGATGTTGTTATTGTGTATGTGTTTGAATAAATTGTTAATTTCTTAGCATCCTGTGGATGGGTGCTACAGGTTATGTGTCCATCTGAATGAATGGTAGAATCTCTGTTATTTATGTTATTGAATCCATGACTGCATTTTCTTTGTTGAATGTATAAGTCATTGTGAGGAGTAGATAAGTTTCAATCATCTCTTTTCATTGAGCGAATGCAAGGTGTGCATAGTGTCCGCAAGGAGTGCATGACCAAGTCCATTCTGACTCGAAAGCTCAGAAGAGATAGTGGAACTCATGCTCTTGCAAGGAGTGCATTTTACATACGCAAGGAGTGTGTGACAAAGTTTTCAGACTTGAAGGCTTAGGAAGGATAGCATGATTTATTCACAAGAGATATAATCGGTTGGAGAAAAGTTGCAAGAAGTGCGAAGTCATCCGCAAAAGTTGAAGTGTGAAGAGAAAATTTGTTGCAAGGTGTGCACAGATCGAGTTCTCGACTAAGTGTTGAAGAGATTGTTCAGAGGAACAAAGGAAAAATGATGCAGGGACGCGCGCCACCCAGGCACCTCTGCTCTCACAGGATCTTCTTCTCCTTGCCTGAAGAGCTCCAAGGTCCTTCTATTTCCCTATCGGGAAATATGCACCCACAACAATATTTCCCTGAGGTCTCCCCTTTGCTACCAGGAGATCAGCTAAATCTCGCTATCTCGCGAGTTCGTGACTCAAAGCCTCCAACTCTTCCTCTCCAATCTTGCGACACTCGAGATAGCGATACGGGTATAGCTCCTTTCCTTGTTAGTGCCCTCACCGCATGAAACCATGGGCTAGGCTTAAATGTTAGCGCCTCTCGCAACCTCGCAACCTTGCCGGTTGAACCGTCCAGTTTTCACCCCCTATTCCGCGAATCCCCAAGATGCGAGAATTCAACACAATGTTGACTTCTATCTCCAAGAAGCACATGTCCACCCTTGGACCACGTGGGCCCCACCTTATGTTCTTCAATGCATCCACACGAACCTTGGCTCTCGTCACTTTGTGAATCGCGAATACTAACACCAATACTTTGGGACTTCTCGTGGTGAGATCCCGAGGTATTTGTGCCACCTGTATTCCACTCACTGGCTTTGCTATGGCCCACACAGTCCTCCAGCTATCGGGATATCGCTTCTCGGAACCTCGCGATCCCCGTGACCAAATTCTCGGGTCTTTTCTCGCGAGAGTCTGATACACGATCCCACATGCAGATCCAACGGTCCTCCTACGATCTAGATCCAACAATCATCCTCCTTCTCATGTCTCGCGTCCTCACGACTTGGAGTACCAAATGCTTGGCCTTTACCCTGCGAACTCCCAAGTTCGCGAGATCCCTCGATCTCTAACACGCGTACTCTTCAATGGATGGCTAAAATCCTCTCGCCACTTTGTCTCTTCGCGTCCTCGCGCCTAGTGACTTTGAATACCCAATACTTGGGCTCTCAACCTGCGAACTCTCGAGTTCGTGATATCTCTCGATCTCTGCCACCTGTCCTACTCAGATGAACAGCTCCTAGCCTTCTCGCCACTTCGTCACCTCATGACTTGAAATACCCAACACTTGGGCTCTGAACCTGCAAACCCCGAGTTCGCGAGATCACTCGATCTCTGCCACCTATCCTACTCAGATGGACGACTCTGATATTGTAGGGATATCACGTCTCGCGATATCGCTGTTCTTGTTGCACAACTTTTGGGGCTTCAACTTGCGAGTCCCCGATACACGATACCACGTGTAGATCTAACGGCTCTTGTGAATCAAAATCGACGGTTCTGTCCTTCCTAAGCTTCAAACCCTTCATACCTTTCTGTCGTAACCTCCTTTCACCTCTGCAAGATCTGACGATCCTCAGAACTTCACGAAATCTCCTCAGAGGATTTCGACCGTCCGTTCATCCTTTGGTAATCCACGAGATGAACAAAGTGTCTTTCATGAGATTCCTTCGTCACTTCGCCAACCTGCGACATTCCTTGTAACTTCAGTCCCACTTATCTACGCTGATCTTCAGTGTCTCAGAGGCCTACCCTTCTTGACATTTACTAAATTACTCCTACCTCAACGGGGTTATTTGCACGCACTTCTTGCGGAAAACCTACGAACACTTCAACTATTCGAGCTTCCTTTGACTCTACGTGTGCCCGTAGCAACAGTCCTTCAATACTTCTGCTCAGTTTCACGACTGAGACTCTCCTTAGCCTGCGCACTCCTTGCACGGATTTAGCAACCCACTTTCACTTCTGAGTGCTTTGAGAACAAGAGTTTACTCTCTGAGCCTTCTGTCAATGCACTCCTTGCGGACGACTTCAACTGCACTCCTTGCAGGAATCCTCAATCAAAAGAGAAACAATTGTAACTCACCTCACTTCCTCTCAGATTTCAATCTCAACACATGAAATCATATGCACAGCATAATAACAAATGCATAGCATGAAGTAATATTCATAAGCAGAGCATTCAACACACATACACAGAGAATAACACAACAACCATGAATCTGAATCAATTCCTTCTATTAATTCAAGATCTATACATGGGTGTTTTCTACAACTCTCTGCTATTCTCCTATGCTCTCCCTACTCTGAATTATGCTGGCTTCTCTATCTCTCTTACAATGAGAAATGAGGGTGTCTATATATGTTTTCCCTTGCACTCTAAAACTGTCTAATCTAAGAATTCTATTCTATCTACCTGCATCTACTACTATAAATGCCTCTGTCTATCTCAAACGAGAGAATATGGCTCGAGGTCTGATTACATTTTTTCCAAGGCACCAAATTAAATGATCTCATTTATGTTCAGCGCATCAACTTCAAGAGAAAATTTAAAAATTCAAAAACTTGCGTTGGACGTCTTCCAGTTGTCTTCTGCTTCCACATTGGTTTTTCTTGTCGTGAGGGATGCTCCTGCATCATACTCCCTCGCTTGAATATTTGCATGGGATCCTGTCCATGAGATCCTACACGGTATGTCCATGCTTCTGTATCTCTGCTTCAGTCTCCCAACTGGCATCTTCAATTGGATGACCCTTCCACTTGACCAAATATTCAAAATATTCTTTCCTTCTGGTTTTCTTACCCACTCGTTTATTTAGTATCTGCTCCATTTGTGGCTTCTCTGCAACTGGCATCTACTCCTGCCACTGGACCTTTGGTTGATCATCACCTTCTGCTCCTGGTTCATCAGTTTTATATGGATATAAATCCGAAACATTAAATGTCGGAGATATTTCGATCCCATCTGGTAACTCAATTTCATAAGCATTCTGTCCCATTTTCTTCAGGACCTTGCATGGCCCAATTTTCTTCATTTTTAATTTATTATATGTTCCTCTCAGAAACCTTTCCTTCCTCAAATGTGCCAAAACCTGATCACTAACTTCAAACTGAAGTTGTCTCCGATGTTGATCTGCTCTGCGTTTGTACTTCTGGATTGACTTCAACAGTCGCTCCTTCACCTGCCTGTGAAGTTCCTTCATTGCTTCAGCGAATTCTTCTGCACTAGCGCTGCTAGTCGCAGTTTGTTATGAATCCATGAATTCAGAAACTCCCCTCGGCTGTATTCCATATACAATCTGAAATGGAATTTTTCCTGTGCTCTTGTTTACTGAATCATTGTAAGAAAACTCAGCCTATGGTAATATGCTATCCCAACTGCTATGGTGCTCTATTACCAAGCTCCTCAACAAGTCTCCCAGACTTCTGTTGACCACTTCTGTTTGTCCATCCGTCTGAGGATGATAAGCAGAACTAAACATCAAATTAGTTCCTAGCTTCTTCCATAATGTTGTCCAGAAATGCCCTATGAATTTTGTGTCTCTATCTGAAACTATGCTTTTCGGCAATCCATGAAGTCGAACAATCTCTTTGAAAAAAAAATTTGCGATGTGAGTCGCATCGCTGGTCTTCTGGCATGGAATGAAATGCGCCATCTTAGAAAACCTGTCAACTACCACAAAGATTGAATCAAAACCTCTTTGTGTCCTCAGCAATCCCAATATAAAATCCATGCTAATTTCATCCCACGGCTTGCCTGGTATGGGTAATGGCTGATAAAATCCCGCATTATATTTTCTTCCCTTTTAATGCTGGCAAATCCTGCACCTGTCTACAAACCTCTGGACCTCTGACCACATCCCTAGCCAAAAGTATGACTCACTCAGTTTTTCAAATGTCTTATCATGGCCAAAGTGTCTTGCTAATCCACCACTGTGCTTTTCCTTCAACAAGTTCTCCCTCATGGAGCAATTTGGAATACACAAATGATTACCTTTGAATAGCAATCCGTCCTGGATCACGTACTCTATCCATGGACTTCTGTCTATGAGAACTGGATTCTCAACTGCTTCATAAGCTTCCTTAAAGTCTGAATCATCTGCATACATGTCCTTAAGATCATCAAAGCCTAACGTCCTGACTTTGAACTCCTACAACAACAAACTTTTCCTGCTCAAAGCATCAGCAACTTTGTTAGCAGTACCAGAAATATGCTTTATTACAAAAGTGAAATTCTGCATGTATTCTACCCATTTAACATGCCTCTGATTCAACTTTTCCTATTGAGTCACAAATTTTAATGCATGGTTATCACTATATAAAACAAATTCCTTTGGAATCAAATAGTGTCTCCATTTTTTCAATGCCTGTATGATGGCATAGAATTCCTTATCATACGTGGAGTACTTTTCTTTTGCCTCATTCAACTTCTCATTGAAATATACAATCGACCTATCTTCCTTACTCAAGACCGCTCCTATGGCAAACCTGCTTGCATCACATTTCACCTGAAATGTCTTCTGAAAATCCGACAACACCAAAACCGGTTGTTCCGTAATCTTTCGTTTCAATAAATTGAAACTCTTCTCAGCCTCTTCCGTCCAGTGAAAAGATTTATGTCTTCTCTTGACTGTGTCCATCATTACTGCACTAATTCCACTAAAATTTCTTATGAATTTTCAGTAGAAACTAGCCAAACCATGAAAAATTCTCACCTCGAATATGTTCCTTGGTGATGGCCAATTCTTGATTACCTCCACCTTATCTGGATCCATCCTCAACTCATTTGTAGATATAACAAACCCCAAATAAATGAGTTCTGTCTTCATGAATGAGGACTTCTTCATGTTTATCAACAACTTCTCTTTCTGTAACCTCTTCATCACAATAGCCAAATGCTTCAAGTGTTCATCCTTTGTCTTGCTGAAAACCAATATGTCATCCAGATATATGATGACGAATTTCCCAATGAACTCCTTCAGGACTTCATTCATCAACCTCATAAAGGTACTCGGTGCATTCGTCAAACCAAACGGCCCGACAAGCCATTCATACAATCCTTAGTTTGTCTTGAATGTTGTTTTCCACTCGTCACCTTCTCATACGAATCTGATGATATCCACTCTTCAAGTCTATCTTTGAAAAAAAAATTGCTCCACTTAATCAATCCATCAAATCATCCATTCTTGTCAATGGGAATCTATACCTGATAGTTATCTTTTTTATCGCCCTTGAATCAATGCACATCGTCCAACCTCCGTCTTTCTTCGGACTGAGTACTGTTGGAATAACACATGGACTCAAGCTTTCCCTGACCAAACCTTTGTCCAACAACTCCTGGACCTTTCTTTTAACTTCTTCATTCTCTTGCAGTGTCAACCTATACACGGCTTTGTTTGGCAAACTAGCTCCTGTTATGAGGTCTATATGATGACTCACATTCCTCATCGATGGTAACGAATGAGGTAGTTCATCCACTACAATATCAGTGAACTCTTCCAGCAGTTCCTGGACTTCTCCTAGTAAATCGTCCACTCTTGTGCTAGTCAGAACAATTCTTGGCTTTCTGACCACAAAGAATTGTGGATCCTCCTTCTTCTTAACTTCTGTAAGAAGTTCCTTCCCACTCATGAGAAGTACTATGTTGCTCACTTCCGGTTTCACTTCTTTATCCTCAATTGGACACAACATATGAGTTCTCCCATTCCTTTTCAGGGTATATGTGTTCATCCTCCCATCATGAATTACATTTCTATCATATTGCCATGGTCTACCCAGCAATAAATGACAGACATCCATAGGAATAACATCACATAAATTTTTATCGTTATATCCTCCTATCTTAATGTCAACTAAGAATTGTTTAGTGACATTTACCTGATGTCTCTTCTGTAGCCATGAAACTTTGTATGGATTTGGGTGATCAGTTGTCTCCAGCTCCATCTTTTCTACCATCTCGGTTGAAACGAGATTATCGGTGCTTCCACTGTCCATGATGACCTTGCACACTCTATCCTTGGTCTTACAAGAAGTCCTAAAAAGACTGTTCCTCTGCGTTGAGTTCTCTATCTCCTTCTCTGGCATCAAAATGATTTTTCGCATCACTAGCGATCTTCCGCCTTCAGCATACTCTGCCTCAGTATATCGCCTCTGTGCCTCGGCGATGTGAGTCTCTCCAGGTTATTTCTTTTTCTCTGGACACTCGAATGACTTGTGCCCATTTTTCCCACATATGAAGCATGTGATTACTCCACCTCTTCCTCTTCCTCTACCTCTGGTACGAGGAAACCTATTATTATCAGCATATCCTCCTCTCTGCTCAGTATGTTGTTCTTTTTGCTCAGCATATCTCCCTCACTGTGAACTTCCACCACTCTCTGTCTGAGTCTGAGGTTTCTTCCAGTCATCCTTGGGCTTCTGGTATTTATCTTGGGCAACCGATTTGCCTTTGGGCTGATTCCTGCCTCTGCCTTGCTGACCTTTCTTATGGCTCAGCTTCTCTTCAGCTTTCAAAGCCATTTGATAGGCATCCTCCACCGTTCGTATGGTTTCCATATTAATTTCATCCTGAATTTCATACCTCAGGCCATTCATATACCTGGCCACCTTTTCGTCATTGCTTTCACGATGACCTGCTCTGATATTTAACTTGTAAAATTCCTCAATATACTCTTTCACTGTCATCATCTTTTGTCTCAGGTTCTGCATCTTCCTGAACAGATAAATTTGATAATCCCTGGGAATGAATTTTGCTTTCATCTTTGCAATCATCCTGTCCCAGCTCTTAATTTTTTGTTTGCCTTGGCAATGCCTATCAGCTTGCAGTTCATCCCACCACAAGGTTGCATGTCCTTTTAATCTCGTGACAGCATGTCTGACCTTCTTATCATCTTCGATATCTTCATAATTGAAGAAAGTGTCAAGAGATCTAATCCAATCTAGCAACTCTTCCGCATCTAGATTTCCCTCATAAACTGGAATGTCCATTTTTACCTTTGTACTCATTCTTGCAACAACTTTAAGTAAGCATTCACTCGATGCATCCTCACCTAGGATTTATTCTTCTCTGTGACCAACATCTTCTTCATCTTCAGATTCACTGGTATCTCCTACATCAACTTTGTGCCTTTGTGATATCTCCATGTCCTCCATTATGGCACGAAGATTACGCATTTCTCTCTCCATGTCTGGATTCTGTACTTGCCTACCTCTTTCTCTGGACAATTCCCTTTCCTCCTCTGGATCGGGTGATTGTCTACCTCTCCTCCTTTGCGGCATGGTGAATTCTCTTTGTCCTCTGCTACAGAAAGAAAAGAAGCTTTTCTATGCTCTGATACCACTTGACGTGTGTATCAGACTGCTCTCTTATCTCCTCCTGCCTGTCTTGCCTGAAATATACAGACAAGTAATAAGCTCTGATACCACTTGACGCAGGGGCGCGCACCACCCAGGAACCTCCTCTCTCACAGGATCTTCTTATTCTCGCCCGAAGAACTCCAAGGTCCTTCTATTTCCCTATCGGGAAATTTGCACCCACAACAATCTTTCCCCGAGGTCTCCCCTTTGCTACCAGGAGATGAGCTAAATCTCGCTATCTCGTGAGTTTGTGACTCAAAGCCTCCAACTCTTCCTCTCCAATATTGCGACACCCAAGATAGCGATACAGGTATAGCTCCTTTTCTTGTTAGTGCCCTCACCGCATGCAATCGTGGGCTAGGCTTAAATGTTAGCGCCTCTCGCAACCTCACAACCTCGCCGGTTGAACCGTCGGGTTTTCACCCCCCTATTCTGTGAATCCCCGAGATGCGAGAATTCAACGGAATGTTGACTTCTATCTCCAATTAGGAAGTGTCCACCCTTCGACCATGCGGGCCCCACCTTATGTTCTACCACCCGTCCACACGAACCTCATCTTTTGGCACTTCGCGACTCGCGAATCCTAACACCAATACTTCAGGACTTCTCGCAGTGAGATCCCGAAGTATTCGTGCCACCTATATTCCACTCACTAACTTTTCTATGGCCCACACAGTCCTCCAGCTGTCGGGATATCTCTTCTCACAACCTCGCGATCCCTGTGACCAAATTCTCAGGTCTTTTCTCGCGAGACTTCGATACAAGATCCCACATGTAGATCCAATGGTCCTCCTACGATCTAGATCCAACGGTTATCCTCCTTCTCACGCCTCGCGTCCTCACGACTTAGAGTACCAAATTCTTGGCCTTTACCCTGCGAACTCTCGAGTTCGTGAGATCCCCCGATCTCTGACACGCGTCCTCTTCAATGGACGGCTACAATCGTCTCGCCACTTCGCCGCTTCGCGTCCTCGCGCGTCACGACTCTGAATACCCAATACTTGGGATCTCAACCTGCGAACTCCCAAGTTCATGAGATCTCTCAATCTCTGCCACCTGTCCTACTCGGATGAATGGCTCCTAGCCTTCTTGCCACTTTTCCACCTCGTGACTTGAAATACCCAACACTTGGGCTCTCAACCTACGAACCCCGAGTTCGTGAGATCTCTCGATCTCTGCCACCTGTCCTACTCATATGGACGGCTCTGATCTTGTAGGGATATTGCATCTCATGATATCGATGTTCTTGTTGCACAACTTTTGGGGCTTCAACTCGTGAGTCCCCGATACATGATACCACATGTAGATCTAACGACTCTTGTGAATCAAAATCGACGGCTCTGTCCTTCCTGAGATTCAAACCCTTTAGACCTTTCCACCGTAACCTCCTTGCACCTCTGCAAGATCTGATGATCCTCGAAACTTCACGAAATCTCCTCAGAGGATTTCTACCATCCGTTCTTCCTTTGGTAATCCACGAGATGAACAAAGTGTCTTTCACGAGACTCCTTCGTCACTTCGCCAACCTGCGATGTTCCTTGCAACTTCAGTCGCACTTATCTACACTGATCTTCAGCGTCTCAGAGGCCTACCCTTCCTGAGCTTTACTAAATTACTCCTACCTCAACGAGGTTCTTTGCACGGACTTCTTGCGGAAAACCTGCGAACACTTCAACTGTTCGAGCTTCCTTTGACTCTGCGTGTGCCCGTAGCAGCAATCCTTCAATACTTCTTCTCATTTTCATGACTGAGACTCTCCTTAGCCTGTGCACTCCTTGCACGGCTTTAGCAACCCACTTTCACTTCTGAGTGCTTTGAGAACAAGATTTTACTCTCTGAGCCTTCTGTCAACACACTCCTTACGGACGACTTCAACTGCACTCCTTGTAGGAATCCTCGCTCAAAAGAGAAAAAATTGTAACTCGCCTCACTTCCTCTCAGATTTCAATCTCAACACATGATATCATATGCAAAGCATAATAAAAAATGCATAGCATGAAGTAATATTCATAAGCAGAGCATTCAACACACATACACAGAGAATAACACAACAACCATGAATCTGAATCAATTCCTTCTATTAATTCAAGATCTATACATGGGTGTTTTCTAAAACTCTCTGCTATTCTCCTATTCTCTCCCTACTCTGAATTATGTTGGATTCTCTATCTCTCTTACAATGAGAAATGAGGGTGTCTATATCTGTTTTCCCTCCTGCGCTCTAAAACTGTCTAATCTAAGAATTCAATTCTATCTACCTGCATCTACTACTATAAATGCCTTTGTCTATCTCAGACGAGAGCGTATGGCTCGAGGTCTGATTACATTTTTTCCAAGGTGCCAAATTAAATGA
This sequence comes from Picea engelmannii, assembly GCA_009831015.1. Lineage (NCBI taxonomy): Eukaryota > Viridiplantae > Streptophyta > Pinopsida > Pinales > Pinaceae > Picea > Picea engelmannii. Next base: position 507,552 of record ML793692.1, read on the forward strand.
TCTCATTTATGTTCAGTGCATCAACTTCAAGAGAAAATTTAAAAATTCAAAAACTTGCGCTGGACGTCTTCCAGCTGTCTTCTGCTTCCACGTTGGTTTTTCTTGTCGTGAGGGATGCTCCTACATCAAAAAAAAAATAAGGAAATATCAGGAGCGAGAGTGGAAAAAACATTCAAGGAAAGGAGTCCTTAAACTTCTCAGAAAATCTAGTGAGAAAGGTTCATTCTCAGGAGGAGAAGAATGATCCCAAACTGTTAGATCTAGTGAAGTTGCAAGGATGATAACCATGAAGTATTTCGGTACTTTGAAGGTTCGACAAGTTAAAAACTTGACAAAGACTATGTCACGAGGTATGAAGTCATGATTCAATATCGACTATTGATCACAAGAGAGCATGTGGAAATGAGATCCAAGCATTCAAAAATCATGAGATTGCAGGTTGTGAGTGAAAGGCCTAGAGTTTCATGGGGTTGCGAAGTTCGAACCATTGTGGGCGTGGAAGATCCAAGGAGACCCATGGTGTGATTTTGGAGAATCGGAGTTGATCACTTTAGGAAGGAGTGAAGAAAGGATTCAGGATATCTCCAAATTCCGAACTGCGAAGGAAGTAGACCCATGGTCACAATCGTGGTCACTAGCGGAAGAGCCTATGTGTTGGTTGTGGAGCCTGATTATCTTCCTGATTTAGAGGTCCTTGTTTTCAGACGTGTTTATACCCATTGAAGTATTTACACCCCAGAAGTATGTACACTCTTCCACGCGGGGGAGTGCAGAGGGGGGGTACATGGGTGTTTTCTACAACTCTCTTCTATTCTCCTATTCTCTCCCTACTCTGAATTATGCTAGCTTCTCTATCTCTTTTACAATGAGAAATGAGGGTGTCTATATCCGTTTTCCCTCCTGCGCTCTAAAACTGTCTAATCTAAGAATTCAATTCTATCTACCTGCATCTACTACTATAAATGCCTCTGTCTATCTCAGATGAGAGCGTATGGCTCGAGGTATGATTACATTTTTTCCAAGGCGCCAAATTAAATGATCTCATTTATGTTCAGCGCATCAACTTCAAGAGAAAATTTAAAAATTCAAAAACTTGCGCTGGACGTCGTCCAACTGTCTTTTGCTTCCACGTTGGTTTTTCTTGTTGTGAGGGATTCTCCCGCATCAAAAAACAAATAAGGAAATATCAGGAGGGAGAGTGGAAAAAACATTCAAGGAAAGGAGTCCTTAAACTTCTCGTAAAATCCAGTGAGAAAGGTTCGTTCTCAGGAGGAGAAGAACGATCCCAAACTGTTAGATCTAGTGAAGTTGCAAGGAGGATAACCATGAAGTATTTCGGTACTTCGAAGGTTCGACAAGTTAAAAAATTGACAAAGACTGTGTCACGAGGTATGAAGTCATGATTCAATATCGGCTATTGATCACAAGAGAGCATGTGGAAATGAGATCCAAGCATTCAAAAATCATGAGATTGCAGGTTGTGAGTGAAAGGCCTAGAGTTTCACGGGGTTGCGAAGTTTGAACCATTGTGGGCGTGGAAGATCCAAGGAGACCCATGGTGTGATTTTGGAGAATCGGAGTTGATCACTTCAGGAAGGAGTGAAGAAAGGATTCAGGATATCTCCAAAGTCCGAACTGCGAAGGAAGTAGACCCATGGTCACAATCATGGTCACTAGCGGAAGAGCCTATGTGTTGGTTGTGGAGCCTGATTATCTTCCTGATTCAGAGGTCCTTTCTTTCAGCCGTGTTTATACCCCATGAAGTATTTACACCCTAGAAGTATGTACACTCTTCCATGCGGGGGAATTGACTTATAAAAGTATATTGTAATTTCATTGTAAATCTGGATCGTTCATTATAAGGTTGCAGATCTAACGGTAGAGATTATGTTAGGGTTTTTTGCCCTAGAAGGCAACCCTCTTTTATGAGGGAAATGTATTGCGGCTATGGTTGATGGATAATATTGTATTCTGAGAGAGGAGACTGTGAGATAAAGAAGAGGAAGTTACAGCGGGTTTTGCTATAGGTTGTATCCCTTCATTTGCTGGATAATAATAAAGGAAGGACCTGGCAATTTCTCTGGTGGACGTAGCCCACACTGGGTGAACCACATAAATATATGTCTCTCTTGTATTGTGTGTCTTCTATGTTTTGTTTCTGCATTTGTTTTATTTTATTGCTCCGCGGTCCTGTTTTTCTAACACTATGTCTGTGGGTAAGATAGTTTCGGGTGCCTGCAAGGACCCAAGGAATCACTCTGACTCATGAATCCAAACTATCCAAGACTAGGAGGTCAAGCATCACTTTGGATCAAAGGATTTTTTCATCACTTACCATACCTATGGAGAGACGTGCTAGAGATCCTTAGTTACCACTCTCACTAAAGCCGAATTCTATCATCGGTCGAGGAGAGTAAACCAGGGTAATGGAAAAGTGAAATGGCGATTCAAGAGACAATTACGAAGGGATTAATGGCACCTTGATCCCATTTTAGTGGGGAATATAAACTCGTACACCACCCCACTCTTTACCATGTGAATTGTGTGAAGTTTTGAGCCTACAATGGGCAGTCCTCTGTAGTGTCAGGCCCAGAGAGGACTGGGTAGGTTAGTTTCCTTTAATGGAAATGTCGTAACGTAAATTACATAGTATATAATATCCTAGGAATTCACCTCGTCCATTATCGAACCACTTAAATGATGGGTTGTATAGGTTTAACCAGGTATCGGGTGGATAGTGTTAACATGCGCACTAGATTTTAACTTCATGTGTAATGTGTTTATCGTATGCCACTTCAAACATAGATATTTAGTATATGGAAATGATTTTAGTGATATAATGTTATACTATGGAAAGGCTTATGGTATGGACATGTTAATACCCTAGTGCATGGACTTTGAACTATGAAAGTGATGTCTCCTAGTCCGTTAGGGTCATAACCTTGTGTTATAGTTTTCTTACATGAATTTATTTAACATAGTTAATCTAACACAATTTATAACAGAGTTTATGACATTCAATAGTATGCACAACATGGGTATGAGGTAATCCTAATATGTTATGTGGGACATATGTTATGGACCTTGGTAGTCATAGTTAGCAATTTAAAATTGTAGTCAAATGTATGACTTTAAGTTCAGTAGTAGGGTAAATTAGATTATGAGTTAATCTAATGACAATGCTATTATTTGTTTTAATGCTAGAAATAGTAATTTTTTTCTTGGACACTAAACCTCCTACAGAATTTTAGGCTAGACAGTCTAGCAGAGTAAAAAATTTATGCGTACAAACAATGTCTTATATACATAAGAGAATATTTTCATGTGTCACGAATAGTTTGTTGATTTATAGACTTTAGTTCCTTGATAAAAAAAAATTAATTGTAGTGAAATTTGGGGTACATTACATATGGTATCAAAGTTGTAGGTTACAGTGCTTGGACCTCAGGGAATCATCGAAATTGTATTTTTTTTTCTTTGAAGTAAAAATCTAACAAACATATTTACTATTACAAATAGAAAAATTTGTCTTTTGTGAAAATTTCAGCACAGAATGAGGAAGGAGACAGACTTGAGAGGAATAATAAAAAAGAACTTACTAGAGACCTGGATGATAACATTGAAGGAAGTTAATCCACTAAAGTATTGGAAATGATGAGGAACCTTATCGTGGAATTGCAAGTATTTAAAGAAGACAACAAAAAGTTGAATAAATCATAGAAAGACCAGTTGGAAATATATTAAATGATGTTACATAGTATAGTAACAAAGTAAATTTCAAAGGACAATGAAAAAGAAGAAGAGGTCAGAGAAAGATCCTCTAAGAAATCTAGTCATGAAACAGAAAAAGAGGACAGTTCGTCGGAACACACACACATGAAAAAAAAAAAACATCTATAAGAAGGAAACGAAAACAAGTGAACCACCTAGAAGGTGAGTTCAGAAAGATAAAACCCTCCACCTTCGATGGAGAGTCTAATATTGGTGAGGAAGGTGAATCATGGTTGTTTTAAATTAAGAAATACTTTCATATTTATAATTACTCTAGTAATATGAAGGTTAGAATGGCCATCTATAAATTAAAAAGAAAATCTAGTATCTGGTGGAAAGACCTAAAATTAGCTAAGGGATTGAGAGTAAAATGAATGGAATGGTCATAATTCAAAAAGTATTTTCAAGAAGCAGTACTTATCAAAAGTTTATTACGAAATAAAAACTGATGAATTTTATGAACTGCGATTAGAAAAATGGCTATAGGGGATCTGATAAATAAACTCCTAGATATGTTGAGGTTTGTGCCATACATCAAAGAAGATAAGGTAAATATACAAAGGTTCTTAATTTGTCTACCACGGTCTTACAAGGACATGATTGAATTTGATAATCCTAAGTCTTTAAATGAAGTGTTTTAGAATGCTCAAATGTGCTATGAAAAACACAAACAAAGATCTGAAATCCCTAAGGCATAGAAAGACAAGAGACAAGATAAAATAAATCAGTGTAAGAAAGGATTCCAACCATCCCCTTTCCATAACATGGAAAAGGGATTTCAAAGGAAGGAATATCAGTTTAATACACATAATACTCAAGGGGGAAATAAACTAGTTAATTTGGGATTCAAGAAGGTAGGGGACAACCCCAAAGAACCATTGAAGTGTTGGGAGTGTGGAGAACCCCACTTGTGTAGAAATTGTCCATGCTTAAACCCATCAAAAATAAATTAAGTTGATAATCTTCAAGAGACTTCATGGGAGAAGGAACACTTACACTTTGGAAAAGAATGGTATAACCCACATGTTGCTTCCAATAGAAGAGAAGAAAGTAAAAGAATAAGATGACATGAGCATACTTCTCATGAGTGGGAAGGAACTCCTAAGTGAATCCAAGAAGGGGTAGGAGATGCAGTTTTTTCTGGTGAGGAAACCTAGAGTTGTCCTTACAAGTGCTTCTATGGATGATTTTCCTAAAGAAGTTCAATGTCTGTTGGAGACTTTTCCTGACATAGTAGTGGATGAGTTTCCTAACTCATTTCCACCCATCATAAGTATCAACCATCATAGTGACTTGATACCACGAGCTAGTTTATTGAAGAAATAAGCATACAGATTGACACCTCAAGAGAATGAGGAGGTAAAGAAACAAGTCTAGGGATTATTAGATAAGGGTTTGGTCAAAGAAATATTGAGTCCATGTGGAGTATCGACTGTGTTGATTCCAAAGAAGGATGAAGGATGGAGAATGTTTACTGACCCAATATCCATAAACATGATCACCATTAGGTACATATTTCATTTTCCAAGAATGGATGACTTAATGGATTGCTTAAGTGGAGAAAATTATTTTTCAAAGATAGATTTGAAAATTCAATATCACCAGATAAGAATGAGAGAAGGTGATGAGTGGAAAATAACCTTTAGGACAAATGAAGGGTAGTATGAGTGGCTTATTATGCCATTTGGCTTAACAAATTCCCCAAGTACTTTTATGAGACTGGTGAATAAAGTATTGAAGGATTTCATTGGTAATTTTGTAATTGTATATCTGGATGATATATTAGTCTTCAGTAAAAGTGAAGAAGAGAATTTGAAACACCTGACATTAGTGATGAGGAGACTACATCGAGATAATTTGTTGATAAATATGAATAATTCATCTTTTATGAATACATAACTGATTTAATGTTGAAAATACTAAGACAACTGAGAGGGGGGGCTGAATCAGTTGTTACTATTCTTAAAGAATTTATGACTATTCAAACAATTTTTAATCTCTTCCAATTGACCATCAATATTATACAACATATTAACAACATGAGTAATGAACATCACTCACACATAAGATATACACAGAGACAGATTTTCACGAGGAAACCCATAAAAAGAGAAAACCTCTTATTCTTTGAATGATAGGAAGTCTTTTAAGTTCTGTACATCATCTATGTTTGAGCACCAACTCAAAGTGAGGCTAATACCTTTGTTTTACAAGCTCCAACTTGTTGAGAGAACCAACTCTCTAGTTTCTCTAGCAAGCACTAGCAAGAAGCAATAACTCCCTAAATGTTCCAACATCAACTGGACTTATACAAGCACAAACTTGTTGAGAGAACCAACTCTCTGGTTTCTCTAGAACCCACTAGAAGGAAGCATCAACTCCCTAAATGTTTCAGCACCAACTGGACTTATACAAGCACCAACTTGCATACAAAAAACTATGTTTTTTCCCAGGCACCACCCTGCCACCCTATTTTCTAACCACAACTAGATGGAAGATACAACTTCCAATATTCAAGCACCAACTTGAATATTAGAAGACCACAGTCCTCCCTAGCACCACCCCATCTCCCTGATTAAGAATAAATGATTGAATAACCAACAATACAGGTGTTTCAATTCTTACCACTTCTTATCTATTCTGCAATTCTTCTATGATTTTATTTGTTCTTCAATTTTTCTCTGCTTCTATCTGTTCTGTAGTTCTTCTCTGCTTCAAACTGTTATGCAAATATGATATTTCTTCTGTCTGTTCAACATCTCTGAGTTTTATCTCATACTATGCATACTATAATTTTACCTTTCTTACAGTTCAACTCATTTTTCCAATTCGAACAACCAACCTACCATAGTCACTTCATATCTATTTTATACACTTCCACCAATTCAATTACACAATAAATATCAAAGGAAAATTCCTCAGCAATTGAATCACTAAATGTCCAAGAACCATGATTTATTTCTTCACACTGAATCGTAACTGAACAACTAACCATGAGGTGAAACACTATCCCTTCGATCGGATTCCTGAATTACTAGCACCATTGGATTAAATCCACAATGTCTCGCGTTTTATCCCATGTGCCCACTGGTTGTGACCAAGGGATAAATAGAAAGTGATTTCATGGTTTTGCATTTTGGAAAACTTGTGGTGAGAGATCTCGACTCTTCATATTGCGATCTCTAAAATAGAACTTAGAAAAAATCTCCTTCCCTTCTCGTGACCAATGGTTCTTACCAAGGCCTAATTTAAAGAGCACTTCACATTTTCATGTTTCACGAGATTTTTTGCGAGTCAATATGACTCTTCCAACTCCCGATCACAAAATGGAGCCTAGAAATCTTGCAATCTCCTTCCCTTTTTGTGACCACTGACGATGACCAAAGGTTACACAAATAGGTGCTATGCAATTTCACATTTCAAAATTCTTGTGATGATATGTCTTGACTCTCTCATGTCATGATCTCTGAAATGGAGTTGAGATAATCTACCTCTTTCCTCACATATGACTTCTAGTTGTAACCAAGCACTTATCTCGAAATTTCTTTCATGATTCAGGACTTTGGGGATCTTGGTGTGAGGTTTCTTAATTATCCCAACACCCGGTATCCGAAACTTTGAAATGGAGCCAGATCAACGATCCACGCTCTCCCTTGATCGATGACTTAGATTGAATGAGAGTTTCACGATTTCAAAGGATAGAGCTCCTCCTTCCTTTGACTTTCCATTCAGTGAAAATTTGACCTCTCACCACATGTAGTCTGCATCCAATGGTCCATGACCCTCAATCCAAGGATTCAAATCAATCCTTGATCCAACGACCCATATCATTTTGAGATATCGTATATTGCGAGTTCCCACACCATTCTCTGTTGACTCCTTCAATGTGTAAGTTAGATAATTTCTAGCCACTCGCCACGTGTCCTTCTTGAAGATGGATGGTCCTCCTTCTTTCAGGACATTGTAAGCCCGCTTCATCTTGTACTTAAAGATCATGCTCCTTCTTCTAGATCCAACGACGGTCGGTCTTTGGGCTCATATCTAATGCTTCATATATGTTCTCTTCTACTATGCACTCCTCCTATCTGAATTCATATCTGACGGTCATCGGGAATTCTGGATGGGATCCAACAATCATTGTTGATCTTCACTATTATTCTTGCCATGCCATCATCGTTGTGTTGTTGATCATGTTGATCTCACCATCAATTTGTTGCGTTGTTGATCATTTTGATCTCGCCATCAATGACAAACATGTTGCCTGCATCTTCTGTTTGTAAAAATGCCAACAATATCCCCCCTTGGCATTTATGGAAACCTTGACCTTGAATCACTGCTACTCTACCTGGACTGCTTACCACACTTTTTCTGCCCCTTTGACATCAATGTCAAAGAATAAACATGCTTCCCCTGAACTGTTTTAATTGTTAGGATATTCACACACTTAGGTGTTAGTTAAGATCTACTTGGTCTAATATGTCATTTGGTAAAAGTATGTTTCTTAGTGTGTTTCTTTAGTATGCATTTGTAGTTAGGAAATCCAACGGCCACGATATGTTCCCAACATAGAGTGATGCAATGATTCATAAGCTACTCGGTCTTAATGGCCATTGATCCATGGCTTAACACTCGATTGGTCCATGATCTCTATTTAAAGAGAATCAAGGGTCATTTTCCGATGAACGATTGTGAGAAAATATCTTGTAAAATCTCTCTGTAATCTTTTCCTTTGCATTAATAAACTTCTCCAAGTGGCTGCGTTGGCTGGGGTCGTGGATGTTTCCCTGTAGGGGTTTTACCACGTGAAAACATCGGTGTGTTGATCTTCGATCTGGTTATGTGAGTGGTTACTAAAGGTGTTCGTCCTCTGTTGGAATACGTGTGTTTTCAAACATGGTATCAGAGCCTATTTTAAGACCCTCTCCTGTTGAAGATCAAGATCGTGAAGACAAGTTTCCTCATCTCCACTTTTTGTCATTTTCGTACATTTATAGGATGAGAGGACTATTCCATTGTGTCCGGAGCACCCGTTTCTATTAGGAACATTTTTCATTTCACTCGAAAAGGTTTATGTTTTCCAAAGATATGGCCATTACAGTCAGATCCAGAGGTATAAATCTTGAATACATATTTTTTTAAATCTTTCCAGAGTAGTATTTTGGTTTTATTTCGGTTTTGTTTTATTTATTTATTTCGGTTTTGTTTTGTTTTATTTATTTCGGTTTAGTATTTATTTCTTTTAGATATTCCTATTATCTTTTCCCCATGCCCTGTGCGATCTTGGAAAATCATAAACATATAGGAAAAGGTGCATCTTCTGGGTAAGGTAACTGAGATCTAACCCTTATTGTCATCGAGAAGCGAATTATTTTTCTTGTGTGAAAAGAGTTTTTTTGGGGCACACTCTCCAAGGTCGTCTTCAACAACAACAACAACAATCCTCCTTCTGAACATCACAATATGTTTTGCTAGATCATTTGGTTAAAATTTGTCTTATTAAGTAAGAGGTCTTGAGTTCAAGTCTCTCTTTTGTTACCTTTTTTGAAAAAGTTCATGCTAAAATTGTAAAGTGTATTTCACTTCAAGTATAAAAGTGAATCACTATAAGTAGCTTTAATATTTTATTTTAGAGTTATTTATTTTGCATGCAGCTTTTCTGTTATAAAGTAACTTCATTGTAAAAGAGATCCCCACTTATCTTTATAAAAGTGGGTCACTTCATAAAGCAACTTACACAATCATGTGGTCATTTGGATACCGATTGTGCCTTCTTTTTAAAAGGGCACAACTCTAACATCGAAAGTCCATTTTTGGTGCCCTTTTTTTTTAAACCGCATAAATTTTCGATCTCTTTTCATCCATATCATCATTTTCAGTTTTTAAATCCACATTATCTACATATTTAATATGGATTCTACAAGTACTATCTTGCTTACCAACAACAACTACTTCCAATGGAAATCTCATATGGAAGATTTATTAGGAAGTAAAGGCTTGTACCAAAATGCTTTGAGAAAGAAAAAAGAACCCATTGATGCTGATAAGAAAGTCAAGTGGGATAATAGGAATGACGAAGCACGTGGACTAATCATGATTTTCATATCTCCTGATTTAAGGTACCACATTCAAGATATTGATGACCCCAAAAAAGCTTGGGACATGATTGAATTTGTGTTTGGTAAACTCAATATTATTCGAGCACAACAGTTACAAAATTAAATACTGACCTTAAGTCCAAATGATTTTTCTTTCCTTGGAGACTATTTATCTAGGTTTAAAACACTCAAAATATTATGTGAAGAATGTAAGATAAATATGGAGGAAGAGTGTTGCATCTATCTTATTATTTCTAATCTAGGTAGTGCATATTCTATGTTTGTATCTACCTTTTATGCCATGAGAGAGGATCTAGGGGAAGAAGCTTATGAAAAACCCAGTCTTGGGTCCTTTTGTGCTTCTTTGATTCGAGAGGAAGATAATCTTGTACAATTTGGAGTGATCAACACTGTAGGTCCCTCCAACAAAGACTTAGTTGCCCAACAGAAAGATAAACCCAAGTAACCCAAGAAGAAACATCCTCGCTACAAAAAAAAACAACATAAGGGTCCCAAACCTGCTCAGATAACTTCAACTCCTACTGGTGACAAAGGAGAAAAATATAAAAGTAAGAATACTAAAAGACATTGCAACTTTTGTGATAAAGATGGTCATGATGAGTCCAAATGTTTCAAGAAAATCGTAGCTTTAGAGGCAGCTATGAAGAAGCACAACATCCATATTGATTCTACTTCTTCTTCTCACTGACATGCACTTTTTACTTCTAGTTTCTCCTTCAATTCAACTTCTACTACTACTTATTATTCTGATGAGTGGCTTATTGATTCAGGAGCATCTTATCATATGGCTAAGGATAAATCCATATTTTCTTCTCTAAATGAATGTAACACCAAGAAAATATTTGTTGGTGATGATAGATCTCTTAGTGTTGTAGGATCTGGAGTAGTTCAAGTAGATAATGGTCATTTCAATGATGCATTATGTGTTCCAAGTCTTTCTTGTAACCTTCTATCAGTATATCAAATCACTCATTCAGGTGAAGGTAAAACCATCGCTTTTTCACCTCACCAAGTTGTAATCAAGGATCTAAAAGATCCTAAGCATGTTCTTGCAACTGGAATTGTTGATGATATTACCAGGTTGTACAAGTTTGACAACTTTGGGTCATCAACTTTTTCATCAGTTTTTGTTGCTCATAGCAATGACTTGAACAAAATTTGGCATGAGCAGTTTGGTCATCTAAACTATCGCTCATTGCAGCAACTATGTAATCAACATATGGTGACTGGCCTTCCTCTTGTTTCATGCAGAGATGGTGTTTGTTTCAGTTGTTTTGTCGGAAAACATCATCATGACAATTTTGACAAATGTGTTGGACACACCTACCACACTTAGAGGGGGGGTGAATGAGTGTGGGGATCTTTTCCCCAAAACTTCCCTCTTACACAAAATTCATTAGTTAGCATTCGAAATTTATTCATTACTCATTGTTGTCATTAATAATCAATTAGATGTGAATACATATCAGCAACATATATCAACAATATATCATCAATAAATCATCTCAAAAAGGAACACAAGATGTATGTACAATTTTTCTTTTTATTATGGACTTCAATCCGGGGGTTTTTTCAACAACAACTGAATAGAGTACAACTCTACAAGAGAACCAGCTATATATGCAATACTCATCTTACATTCTCAGAACCAACTGAGATGAGGCAACAATCCTCAACAGATATCAATTTGTACCATAAACAAGAGCATCAACCATGCACCAACCTGTGCCAAACAACCTATAATCAACCTATACCATAATAAAGTGCATACAACCATGTACCAAATATATACCAATCATGTGTCAACTATTCATCAACAATGACTCATCAATATGTACCAACATTATCAACTATACACCTCATGTATGTGCCAACTCATCAACTGCTTGTCTCAACCATGACTAGTTTTGGATTAGTCAACAACCCTAACTTGAAGTAATCATAACTTTGAACCTGTAATGTATAAAGATCTAAAACTGATACACAATGTTCTTCAGTGTGTTTAATGCATTAAACACACGTAGGCTTATTCTAGAGAGAGACCTTGTAGAGAATTCCCTGCACAAACTATTTGATGAAATGACCTGGAAATGTTACACAGAATACTACAGACTGTACCCTAACCAATGCATTTTGTATCACTGAATTTGGATCTTTTATGAAGAAGTTATAACGTTTTTACCTGAAACACCTGATTTTGAGTAGTTTCAGGATTGGCCACAAACCCTATTTTCCACGGAGTGTAACTCCAAACATACAACAACCCACAAGCTGAAGTTTTAACCATAGATACTTGGATATGTTTTATCACCTGCATAGAAATTTCAGGATCTGAATCATTATATAAAAAACTTTATAGAAAAAATGGTGAGATGACCTGTAAATAACATACCTTAGAAAACATCATGAAAAGAATTTATCCTTCCTTCAATTCCGGCTCTCTTTTCTTCACCTTCCTTCTGAAATTTGGCTTATATAACCTTGGTTACCTCAGTCACCTATATATATTCAATATTCTCAAGTGTTCCACACCAAAAACTCTCAAGAAGCTCTCACAAGAAGCTCTCTATCAATACTCCAAAAGATACTCTCACAAGAAGCTCTCCATTGATCCACAAAAAGGATGATCTACAAGAGACCATTGCTATCTTATTTTTAATTTCATCCTCTAGGTCACTTAACCCATTTTTAGGTCACTTAACCCATTTCTAGGTCACTTAACCTATTTTCCTTATTTTAGGGTTAACCACATTCCATAAATAGAAAGTTCTCCAATCCTTTATCATTTAAATATTCCTTCTTGATTTTGTCACCTTACTTTGTCATTTCTTGATTTTGTCACTTCTCTTCATTATTTAAATAATCCACCTTGAATTTGTCACTTTAATTTATCATTTAAATAATATTAACCCATTTCTAGGTCACTTAACCTATTTTCCTTATTTTTATGGTTAACCACTTTCCATAAATATTCCTTCTTGATTTTGTCACCTTACTTTACCATTTCTTGATTTTTTCACTTCACTTTATTATTTAAATAATCCACCTTGACTTTGTCACTTTACTTTATCATTTAAATAATGATTTCTTCTTTTAGATCACTTTGACTTCTTTGATCTTGGGGGCTTCAAGCCTTCATGTGGGGGTCCTTCATCTTCGTAAGGCCATAACTCTCAAACCATGAGGAGTTATGTGACATTCCACATACCACCAGAAATGGCATGACAAACACTATCCATCTAGGATAGTTTCACCAAAAATTTCCTTGATCTTCATCTTGTTATTCCACATACAAGCATGGGTCCTCCAATCATTCTTCTAGGATAACTCAATCCACAAAACATCTTATTGTGAGGGATTTCACCATAAGGGAACCACTTTGGAGTTCATTCATTTGTGCACCTTATCAATCATGATAAGACAATAATGTGAGCATGGGTCCTCCAACCATTCTTCTAGGATAACTCAATCCACAAAGTGTTTTCTCATGAGGGATTTCACCATAAGGGGACCACTTTGGAGTTCATCCATTTGTGCACCTTATCAATCATGATAAGACAATAATGAGTCATCTATACATTTTTCCAACAATGCATCATATACCAATGAAACCACATCAATCCAT
>ML793692.1:521865-543820 GCA_009831015.1 Picea engelmannii
ATGCTTCCAATAATACATCATAAGATATATCAATGAAACTTCAAAAAGTACTAGCCATGTACTCCAACAGATCAACATCAAACCATACTCATGGGTTAGTGCCATGCACCCAAGATTTATTTTATATCATAACCTTGTGTGATATAACTTAGAACCATGAAAACCTGCAACAAACAGTCTTAGAACCTACAATAAACAATGTCAGACTTAGCAGTACAGAGTTATACCATCACATCAAACTCCAAGCCATGTGCATTGCCTTTTTCCGAAGGCTTTACAACAGACACATGGCCTGCTGCACAACTGAGCGCATGTGTACGCGACCTATTCAAGGTCAGAACACGTGGACACATGACTATCACCACTGTTACCTACGCGTGCCTTAGTAAATGTCACATTTGAACTTCCCTTCAATATTTCATTATGATCTGGCTGCTCTGCCTTCTTCACCCACTTCTGTAGATGACCCTTCTCTTCATAAATTGAGCTCTGAGTATCCATCTTTTCAAAGATGTCTCCCTTTCTTACTTCATTCCTTCTTCTAGCCATGTTATGTGAAGTCCTCATCATGGACTTTCTTCTTGTGTTCCATCACTCCTGGGATTTGTGGCCAAATCCACTATAGCTGTAGCATCTCATAGAGTTACAGTGAATATAAATATGTCCTATTTGATCACATCTCCAACACCTTGTGGTGTTATAGAATCTTCCATTTTATATTCTTTCATAATATCTACATTAAAAAGATTTGTGACCATATCCATTACATGAATAACAATGCCCATGAAAAATACTTTCATACCTTTGCTTTAGTGTCACAAAAATGTCTTCTTGATTTCTTCCTTTCTTTGTTCTTTTGAAATTTTCTTTGCCTTGTGTAGATGGTTGTTTTGCAACATTATCTTCTTTATTTGATGGACTTAAATCATGCTTCTTTGAGGTTCTCTCTTCATCATGTGTATCTTCTCCTTTGTATCCAAGACCTTATTTATCACATGACGGTCTTTTGAATTTCTAATATCTCATCCAAGATTCGTGAGCTATTCAAGAATTTGTTTGAATTTTCCACCTTATTTCTAAGGTCAACAATTTCATCTTCTAACTTGCAACATGAATATTCCTTTTCATTTATTTGAATCTTCAATAGTTCCTCTATTATTTTGGCTTCTTCAATTTGGGTCTTGAGATGAACAATAGTTTCAAAACTTTTACTAATGTCATCATTTATATTCATGTCTTCTTTTCCATTCTTTAGTCTTGTGATATCTTATTCCTTTTCTTCTAATTTAGAACTCTCTTCTTGTTCTTTGAGCATTCCCTTTAACTTCAAGATGTGCCTTTGAATCCTCTTAAGAAACTTCTTAATGTTATTCGAATGATAGTTATAGTGTCTATAAAAATGATCACTCATATACATGTATAAACCCTCTTCAATTTCCTTTTGAAGTTTTAATAGATTTCCTTCTATTCTTTTCATGGGATAAATACCATCGAACTTTACACAAAATATATCTACATCTTCTTCTTCACTTGTAGAGAAAAATTCATCATCATCATCATTGCATTCAAGGGCTTTAGAGTATTCTTTACCTTCATTTGAAATATCCTCATGATCTTCCTTTTTGCCAATATCAACACATACTTCTTTGCTTTCATTTGAAATGTCTTCAATATCTTCCTTTGTACTATTATCACTTGATTCTTTATATTTGATGATCTTGATGGAGTGGTCTTCAATTTCTTCTTTCTGTTCCTTGTTTTGATATGTCTCCTCTAGTTTTAGCCATAGATCCTTGGCAGAAGTGCATTGTCCCATGCTCTCTTTGATAGGGCATGAGAGTCCACTAAGAATTGTCTTGAGAGCCAATGCATCATTCTTCTTTCCTTCCCTTTGAGCTGCAAACTTTGACTTGTTATTCAATGGAACATATCCACCGATGGTTGCCTTCCAAATAGCTGCTCCCATTCTCTTCAAATACACTCTCATATCTATTCTCCAAGTAGAATAGTTTTCCTCATCAAGGATTGGAACTTCATCATCCATTTGTGTGTCTATGGATCTCCTTTAATATTGTTAAGGCTTGAAGTGAAGGCCCACTCTGATACCAATTGTTGGACACACCTACCACACTTAGAGGGGAGGTTAATGAGTGTGGGGATCTTTTTCCCAAAACTTCCCTCTTACAGAAAACTCATTAGTTAGCATTGACATTTACTCATTACTCATTGTTGTCATTAATAATAAATTAGATGTGAATACATATCAGCAACATATATCAGCAATATATCATCAACAAATCATCTCCACAAGGAACACAAGGAACAGAAGATGTATGTACACATTTTCTTTTTATTATGGACTTCAATCCGAGGGTTTTTTCAGCAAAAAATGAATAGAGTAATACTCTACAAGAGCACCATCTCTATATCAAAGACTCAACTTACATTATCAGAACCAACTGAGATGAGGCAACAATCCTCAACAGATATCAATATGTACCATAATCAAGAGCATCAACCATGCACCAACCTGTGCCAAACAACCTGTAATCAACCTCTACCATAAAAAAGTGCATCCAACCATGTACCAAGTATATACCAATCATGTTTCAAATACTCATCAAAAATGACTCATCAATATGTACCAACATCATCAACTATACACCTGATGTATGTGCCAACTCATCAACTGCTTGTCTCAACCATGACTAGTTTTGGATTAGTCAATAACCCTAACTTGAAGTAATCATAACTTTCAACATGTAATGTATAAATATCTGAAACAGATATACAATGTTCTTCAATGTGTTTAATACAATTCCTCCAAGGTGTCACTACTTGGAACCTCTCATAAAAAGAGTTATAACAAAAATGGCATACCTTGTTGAATGTCTTATTCTAGAGAGCGACTTTGTAGAGCGTTCCACACACAAAATATTTGATGAAAGGATCTAAAAATGTTACACAACATAATATAGACTATACCCTAACCAAAAAATTTGGTCTCACTTAATGTGGATCTTTTATGAAGAAGTTATGACGTTTTTACCCGAAACACCTGATTTTGACTCGTTTTAGGACTGGTCACAAACCCTATTTTCCACAGAGTGTAAATCCCAAAATACAATGACCCACAATATGAATGTTTAACCACATATACCTAGATATGTTTTCTCACTTGCATAGCAATTTCAGGATCTGAATCATTATAGAAAAAACGTTATAGCCAAAATAGTGACATGACCTATAAATAACATACCTTAGAAAGCATCATGAAAAGAATTTATCCTTCCTTCAATTCCGGCCCTCTTTTCTTCACCTTCATTCTGAAATTCGGATTATATATCCTTGATTACCTCTGTCACCTATACATATTCAATATGCTCAAGTGTTTTGTTGGAAAACTTAGAGGGGGGGTGAATCGTGCTTAAACAATTATGCTTCTTTTAAAATATTTACAAGGCACTCAATGATGGTAACAATAATGCAGGGAAATTAACAATGGCACATTCAACATCAGTCACATATATGAGAAAAACAGAGACATATATTTCCCAAGGAAACCCATATAGGGTAAAAACCTCTTCTTCTTTATATGATAAGTATTATTTACATTCTTTACATTATCATACATTTGATCACCAACTCATTGTGAGGCTACAACCTTTGTTTTGAAAGCTGCAACTTACTGAGAGAACCAACTCTCTGTTTTTCTCTAGCACCCACTAGAAGGAAGCACCAACTCCCTGGTTTCTCTATCACCAACTAGAAGGAAGCACCAACTCCCTGGTTTCTCTAGCACCAACTAGAAGGAATCACCAACTCCCTGGTTTCTCTAGCACCAACTAAAAGGAAGCACCAACTCCCTATGTTCAAGCCCCCACTTGAACCTATGAGGACACCAGTCCTCCCTAGCACCTCCCAACCTCCCTAGTTTTTGAATTTGAAATACTAAAACCTATTAGAGTGATATAGTGTTCAATAACATCTTACCAGTCTCATCAACATTCTGCAAGATTTTGCTACTGAGACTTCCTCGCTGTCTTCTAGCATGCATCCGTTGCCCATTATATTCTTCTTCTTTATGCTCTGTGTGCCATGTCCATTCACTACACAGTTCTTCTTCTGTTCTTTTCAGTTGCTGCACTCTATTCCTGCTTCATGCATGAATCACCTTCAACAACATCCACAACAATCCCCGCAACAACAACAACTGCATCTCTTCTCTGTACTATGTATTTATAGATTTTCTTTTCACCTTGTGCATGAAATGCATGCAATACCTTTGCATATTCATACCGCATCGATATCCTCCACAACTCGAGTGCTCTGTCTGATCATCATCATGACTCTTCAGCTTCTTCTATCCGTTTTTCCACTCGTTTAGCATCACTGTATGTTATTATGAGATTCCTCAGCCTCTCTGGCAGTTGAGACTCTTCGTCTTCTCTATGACAGTCGAGCTCACCTTCTATGTTCCAGTTACAATCTTCAATGCTCATCTAGTTGTTAATCTCCTCCACGAGCATCTTCATTCCTCTTGAATATTCCCAAAGACTCTTCATCTCCTCTGTCAATCACCCGGAAGTGTCTTCGAGTTGTCTGGCAGAAACCCTCAGTGGTTTCTAGCAGTTACATTGTGACGTGCAACAATAGCCCTCCGATTATGCTCAGATTCACCTGCATCATTGGATTAACTCTGATGGGTTCTTGTGTTATTTACCCATTTCTCACTTTCGCAATTTGGAGATTCTGTGATGAGACATCTTGAGTCTCCATGTCACGAGTTCTGAAACTCTGAAATGGATATTTTTTGTGCTAGCTCCTTCCTCTATATGACCATGGCCATGACCAAGCACTTATGAAAAAAGTTATTTTTGCAAATTCGCATTTCGTGAGTCTGGAGATGAGGCATCTCGACTCTCCAAGTTGCGATCCTCGAAACCCCGAAATGGAGCTTATCTGAACTGACTCCTTCCCTTCTCGTGACCATTGGTGGTGACCATAGGCTGTGCCAAAAAGGTGCTTTATATTTTACAAGTTTATAAACTTCATTGAGTCTGATCAATAGTTGGAATCTCATAGATGTGATGGTCTAGATCTTATCTCAATCTCGCATCTCGCAAGTTTCCACACCATGCTCCGTTGACTCCAATTCAGCGACTTGTCCTATGATTTGACGGTCTGTATCTAATATTAATTCAATGGCTTAGATCATATCACGATTTCACATATCGCGAGTTTGTTGGTTATGTTTCTTACCTCTCCAAGTCGCGATAGGCGAAGCTTTGAGATGGAGCCGGATAAACAGTTTAGATCACACCTTGATCTGACGGCTATGATTAAATCACAATTTCGTATCTCGCGAGTTTGATAGTTTTGTTTCTTGCCTCTCCATGTTGCGAGTCGTGAAACTCTGAGATGAAGTTGGATCAATGGTCCAAAAAAAAACTTTGATCTGACGGCTGTGATTAAATCGTGATTTTGCATATCATGATTTTTATAGTTATGTTTCTTTCCCTTCCATGTCACGAGTTTCTAAACTCCGAGATGAAGCTGGATCAATGAGCCAGAACAAAAATTTGATCTGACGGCTTCGATTAAATCGCGATTTCGCATATTGCAATTTTGATAGTTATGTTCTGTCCTTTCCATGTCGCGAGTTGCGAAACTCCGAAGTGGAGTTGGATCAATGGTCTAGATCAACACTTGATCTGAGGGTCATCAGGAATTGTAAATGGGATCCAATGATCAGAAATGTTGCTTCTCCTCCTGACCTTACTTTGTTCCGCTTACTCTGATCTTGCCATCACTGATCTTTGTCATTGCTGATCTTTGCCATCATTGTTCTTGCCATCGTTGTTCGTTCCATCAGTGAAAATATTACTCCCAACTGTAAACCTTCCAACAATCTCCCCCTTTGGCATTGATGGCAACAAAGGCAACCCTATTCTTTTCTCCCCCTTTGACATCAATGTCAAAGAAAACATGTTCCCCCTGAGATGTTGCATTAATTTTAGGAGGTATCAGATATGAAACCAATAAAAGACTCCCCCTAATAGGATGGACTCTCTTATATGTGAGATGGGATGACACCCATCTTCTGTCTGAGATATTCAAATGGTGTCTTTTCTAGAGGTTTAGTAAAGATGTCTGCAATTTTTTCTGTAGTGGGAATGCAATTGACCTGAACATTCTGATTGGTGACCTTCTCTCTCAGAAAATGATAATTTATGGGAATATGCTTGGTCTTGGAGTGGAATACAGGATTTTTAGACACACTAATGGAACTAGTGTTGTCACAATGAATTGGGATCGGTGCAGTGTATTTTACCTCCAAATCTGCAAGTGTCTGAATCATCCATAATACCTAAGTGCAACAGGTAGCAGCAACAATGCACTCTACCTCTGTGGTTGATAAAGAAATGGAACCTTTCCTTTTACTAATCTAGGATACTAAGGAGTCACCCAGGAAGAATGCTCCTCCACTGGTGCTTTTTCTCTCATCAACACAGTTTGCCCAATCTGCATCTGAATAAGCAGTCAGCTGAAGATTTTGATTTTTGGGATACCACAGACCATAAGTCATTGTTTCTTTCAAATACCTGAATATACTTTTGACATCCTACAAATGACTCTATTTAGGTGCAGCCTGATATCTTCCTACCATTCCTACATCATGCATTATGTCTGGGCGAGATGCTGTGATGTACAGCAGGCTTCCTATCATTGATCGATATGAGCTTTGATCAACATCAGGTGAATCATCATCCTTGCTTTATTTACATCCAGTTACCATAGGTGTACCCACAGGTTTAGAATCTTCCATTTGAAATCTTTTCATCATTTCTCTTAGATATTTTTCTTGAGAAATAAACATCCCTTCGTGCCTCTGAGTAATTTGAAGACCAAGAAAAAATGACAGTTCTCCTATCATAGAAATTTCAAATTGAGACTCCATGGCAGAAGTAAACCATTGTACCAATGAATCCTTATTACATCCAAAGATGATGTCATCTACATAAACCAGTATGATGAGAAAATTATTATCCTCTCTTTTAATATACATATTGTTATCAGTTGTTCCTCTCTTGAACCCTTTGTCTTTGACACACATATCCAGTCTGTGATACCAGGCTCGAGGGGCCTATTTTAAACCATATAAATCTTTCTTCATCTTGCATACTAAGTCAGGGTTATCAGACAGTTTGAAACCCTCTGGTTGTTCCATATAGACTTCTTCACTTAAATCTCAATTTAGAAAGGCTGACTTGACATCCATTTGGTAGACTTTAAACCTTTTATGACAAGAATAGGCAAGAAACATTCTAATAGCTTATAATCTTGCTATGGGCACAAATGTTTCACCAAAATTTGGTCCTTCTATCTAAGCATAGCCTTTACAAACTAACATTGCTTTGTTCCTGATAACTTGTCCTTGCTCATTCAATTTATTATTAAAGATCCATTTGGAGCCAATGATGTTCTTACCTTCAGGTCTTGGAACCATCTCCCACATGTTGTTTTTCTCAATCTGGTCGAGTTCATCATTCATTGCTTTAACCCAGTGATCATCTTTGTTGGCTTCATTGAAATTCTTGAGTTCCACCATGGATATGAGAGCTATATGAGATTGTTCGGTGGTTTTGATTAGATTTCTCCTGGTTTGTACCCCTTTGTCTTTTTCTCCAATTATCTGACTTGCAGGATGATTCTTTTGAATGATTCTGGAGGAGGAATTTGTAGTTGACTGTTGATTTGAGTCCGTATGAGTGTATGAGTCTTCATTTGATTCAGATTCTTCATTTTCTGATCCTTGGACCTATTCATATTCATCTTTAGTTGTGTCTTCTGTAGAAGACTCATTACTATATACCTCTCTTGTTGGGATTCCTTCATCAATTTTTACATCAATACAGTCAACCATTTTGTGCAGCCTCTTATTATAGCATCTATATCCTTTACTGTTTGTAGCATACCCTAAGAAGATACCTTCATCAGCCCTGTCATCATATTTTCCGAGGTTCTCATCATTATTCTTTATGTAGCATTTACTCCCAAAGACTCTGAAGTGTTTGATTGAGGCAGGTCTTCCAAACCATAATTCATAAGGTGTCTTGTCACTTTGTGGTCTAAGGTGGGATTTGTTAAGCACATGGACTGCTATGTGTGTTGCTTCTACCCAGTAGATTTGACCAATGTTCTTCTCATTCATCATTGGCCTGGCCATTCACTGCACTGTTCTATTTTGCCTCTCAACAACTCAATTTTGTTGTGGAGTTCTTGGGATTGTGTATTCTCTCTTGATCCCATGTTCATCGCAGAATTCCTTGAAGTCTCTTGACATAAACTCTCTTCCCTGATCTGATCTTACTGCCTTTAACCTCTTTCCTATTTGAGTCTCTGTTAAAGCCTTAAATATTTTAAACTTCTCAAATGCTTCAACTTTTTCTTTGAGAAAGGAAACCCAAGTAAGTCTGGAGTAATCATCGATAATCATCATGAAGTAGTTTTCTTTCCCTGTGCCTTCCTGTCTTGATGGTCCACATAAATCCATATGAACTAGTTGGAGTGGTTTTTCTCTTGAAGTAAAGATATTGGACTTAAACTGTGTCTTGTTTTGCTTCCCTACTTGACAGGGTTTACACATTGAATCTTGGGGCTTTGATATTCTCAGAAGATATTTTACTGCCTCAAGGTTTTTGAGTTTGACTAAGTGGTCAAAGTTTAGATGTCCAAGTCTCCTATTCCATAACCAGCTTTCATCATGTTTTCTTATATGACATTCTTCTCTATTTTCTTTCAGCACATATACATTATTTTCTATCGTTATGCCTTTGGCCACCACTTGTCCCGATTTTACAGACTTTATCTTGCAGTCCTTGGAAGTGAAAAACACTTTACATCCTTTGTCACACATTTGACTTAAACTGAGCAGATTATGATGCATGAGCATCGCCCACATCAAGCGAGCCAGCGCGAATATGGGGAACAGTTGTTCAAGACAGCATGATACTTTTTGAATTTCACCTTGTTATTGTTGCACCAAACATTAATGTGGGAATTTAATGAAGCACACTTTGTATATTGTAAATGGACCTTGAGCGGATAGCTCTCGTCCTTAGGTATCTAAGGCATTTAATAGATTTAATGAAGGTAGATAGGATTTTTAATTCTAGATTTGATAGCCTAAGAGCTTGAGAGGGAAACAGGATATAGACACCCTCCTTTTTACATTGTAACATTATTAATCGAGAACAGAAGCAGAAGAGAAAGCAGAGAAGTGTATGGAGAACCTCCATGTACAGATATTGAATTAATAGAAGAAAGCTTTGATTCAATTCCATGGTTGTGTTATTCTCTGTGTCTTGATGATATTATTCTCATGAATGTTTGCTTCTTGTCATGCATTTTCTTTTATATGTTGTGTATGTGATTTCATGGTTGATTTGAAATCTGAGAGAATGAGTGAATGAGTTTCAATTGTTTCTCTAAGTGAGCCAGAGAATTCTTGCAAGGAGTGCAGTTGAATTTGTCCGCAAGGAGTGCGTGACTGCAGGGTTCAATTAGAGAAAGATTTTGTTTCCATTCATCTCATAAGTGTAGATTTGGAACCGAAGCCGTGCAAGGTGTGCGCAGGCTAGTCGAATACTCATAGTTGTGATTCTGAGAAGAAGGGGCTGAAGGATTTCTGCTGTAGGAGTGCGTAGGATCAAAGACTTCATCACTTAGTCATGATTGAAGATTTTCCGCAAAGGGGTGCATGTAAGAGTTCTTCCTGAGGGAGTTGAAGTCGTGAAAGTTCAAGAGAGATAAGCCTTTGAATTTGTCAATGGACTGCACAGAGAGGTTGTGCTGAAAGTGTTCGAGCAAGTGCTGGAAACTTGCATGCAGTAGGATAGGGCTTCGTGGAATAAGCGCTTGTTTCAATTGGCAATTTGAACGGACTGTCGGAATTCTCCGAGGAGAATTCATGAGAATCCGAGACGTGGGACCTTACGGGGGTTCCAGGAGGCCACAGTGCAAGTGTGGAGAAATTTTGAAAGCTCAGGAAGGCAGGAGCGTCGATCTGGATCACGAGGATCACAGCCCGACTCATGAATCGGTATATCGGGAGTTCGCGAGAAAGGGGCAGAAGGCTTGGCCACAGAAATCGTGAAAGGATGAGAAGCGATATTCTGACGATCGCATAGACAGTGTGGGTCATAGTGAGGTGACGTGACAGGTGACTCGGGTTGTCGGCATCTCGAGCATTGGAAGCCGAGGCTGGAATCAATTGGCCGCGCGAATAGCGAGAGTCCGAGGAAACGAGATCGCGAAGTTGTCGGCATCCCTGCACATCAGATCTCGAGAGTTTGAACTTCGAGCATTTGGTGCTCCGATTGGCGAAGGGCGATAGAGCAAAGTCCCGATAGCGGAGGAAGAAAGTCAGCGTTGACTAACATATCTCGGGTCTCGAGGATCTGAGGAGGTAATGCATAACGGTTGAACTCGCGAGTAGCGAAGTTTCGATCCTCTGAATAATAGGAAGGAGGATTGCGTAAAGTGAACTATGGGTGAAGATCTTGCGATAGGAGGATAGAAGAGTATTTGACGCTCTTCGGGCCGAGGGGAAGAGAAGGTCCTGGTAAAAGCGATCAGTTCTCCGAGGAGTGGGGAAGGTTGCGCCAGAGTGGTATCAGAGCGGGGTTTTACTCTTTGTTTTTGTAGCAGAGAAGGAGAAGAGAATTTATCATGCCGCTAGAAGGGAGAGACAATCACCTGACCCAGAAGACAGGGAAGTGAGAAGAAGAGGCAGGCCGACAGGAAATCCAGAAATGGAGCGGTAGATGAGAGATCTCAGAGAAAGGCTCGAGGAGATGGAGACAACACAAAGACGTGGAGTTGGTGCAGGGGATTTTAGCGACTCTGAGGTCGAATAAGAAGCTGGACGTGATGAACATGTCACAATAGAGGATGCATCAACTGAGCGATTGATTAAAGCCATTTCCAGAATGAGTTCCAAGACCAAAATGGATATTCCAGCTTATGAAGGAAGCCTGGATGCAAAAGAGTTACTGGACTGGATCAGGGCTCTTGACACCTACTTCGATTATGAAGAGATCGAAGAAAATAAGAAAGTCAAGCATGTTGTAATGCGCTTGAAAGGACATGCAACATTGTGGTGGGACGAGCTACAAGCTGACAGACGCTGCAAAGGCAAGCAGAAGATCAAAAGCTGGGATCGGATGATCGCGAAGATGAAAGCGAAATCCATCCTGTGGGATTATCAGATCACTCTATTCAGGCGAATACAGAACCTGAGGCAGAAGTTGATGATGGTAAAAGAGTATACCGAGGAGTTTTACAAGCTCAACATCATATAAGGTCATATGGAGAGCGATGATGAGAAAGTGGCGAGATATCTGAGTGGTCTGAGATATGACATTCAAGATGAATTGAGCATGGTTACCATCCAAATAGTTGAGGATGCGTACCAGATGGCTCTGAAATATGAAGAAAAACTGAGCTAGAAGAAAGGACAGCGAGGGCGAGGTAGAAGTCAGCCTAGAGGCAAGGCAATTTCCCAGGAAAGAACCCAGAAGCCCAAGGAAGAATGGAAGAAACCTTAGGGTAAGTTTGAAAGAGGCGGAACCTCACAGCAGAGGCAGCCGTATGTTGAGCCGAGAGGACAGCAGAATGATCAGCGAGGGGATTACACTGATGCGAATACTCTTCCTCGTACTAGAGGTCGAGGTAGAGGAAGAGGAGGAGTGATCACATGTTTTACATGTGGGAAGAATGGGCACAAGTCATTTGAGTGTCCAGAGAAGAAGAAGGATGTTGGAGAAGCTCACATCACTGAAGCTCAGAGGCGTGATGCTGAGTCAGAAGATGCAGACAGTGGGAGATCGCTTGGGATGCATAAGATCCTTTTGACACCTGAGAAGGAGGTGGAGAATACAGCTCAGAGAAGTCGACTGTTCAGAACAGCTTGCACAGCCAAGGACAGGAAATGCAAAGTTATTGTGGACAGCGGAAGCACTGATAATATCGTTTCGACCGAGATGGTAGAGAAACTAGAGCTGGAGATGACCAATCACCCGAGTCCATACAAGGTTTCATGGCTACAAAAAGGACATCAGGTGAGTGTCACTAAACAATGTTTAGTTGAATTCAAAATAGGGGGATACCATGATAAGATTTTATGTGATGTTATTCCCATGGATGTTTGTCATGTATTGCTGGGTAGACCATGGCAGTATGACCGAAATGTGATTCATGATGGGAAGATGAACACCTATACACTGGAGAATAATGGGAGAACCCATAAGTTTCTTCCGATAAAGGATAAAGAGGTAAAGCCGGAAGTAAGAAATACCATACTTCTCATGAGTGGGAAGGAGCTTCTCACAGAGATGGAGAAGAAAGAAGATCCACAATTCTTTGTGGTCAGGAAGTCGAGAATTGTCTTGACTAGCACAAGAGTGGATGACTTGCCAGATGAGATTCAGGAACTGTTGGAAGAGTTCGCTGACATCATCATGGACGAATTACCTCATTCGTTGCCACCGATGAGAAGTGTGAGTCACCATATTGACCTCATACCGGGAGCGAGTTTTCTGAATAAAGCCGCGTACAGGTTGACACCGTAGGAAAATGAGGAGGTCAAAAGGCAGGTACAGGAACTACTGGATAAAGGATTAGTCAGGGAAAGATTGATTCCATGTGTTGTTCCAACAGTGCTCAGTCCGAAGAAGGATGGAGGTTGGAGAATGTGCACCGACTCCAGAGCGATTAATAAAATCACCATCAGGTACAGATTTCCACTGTCGAGAATGGATGATCTGATGGATTGCCTAAGTGGGGCAAATTATTTTTCAAAAATTGATCTGAAAAGCGGATATCACCAGATTCGCATGAGGGAAGGGGATGAATGGAAGACAACATTCAAGACAAATGAAGGTTTGTATGAATGGCTGGTCATGCCGTTTGGCTTGACGAATGCGCCAAGTACTTTCATGAGGCTGATGAATGAAGTCCTGTAGGAATTCATCGGAAATTTTGTTATTGTTTATTTGAATGATATACTGATTTACAGTAAATCAGAGGCTGAACATTTGAAACATTTGGCCATTGTGATGAGGAATCTACATCAAGAGAGGTTGTTGATCAACATGAAGAAGTCCTCATTTATGAAGACAGAGCTCATTTATTTGGGTTTTGTTATCTCAGCGAATGAGTTGAAAATGGACCCGGAAAAGGTGGAAGTGATCAAGAATTGGCCATCACCGAGAAATGTTTTCGAGGCGAGGAGTTTCCATGGATTGGCTAGTTTCTACAGAAAGTTCATTAGGAATTTCAGTGGGATTAGAGCAGCAATGATGGACACCGTGAAAAAATGACATAAAATTTTTCATTGGACAATAGAGGCTGAGAAGAGCTTCAATCTGTTGAAGCGGAAGATAACAGAGAAACCAGTGTTAGTGTTGTTGGATTTCATGAAGACATTTCAGGTGAAATGTGATGCCAGTGGATATGCATAGGAGCGGTCTTGAGTCAGGAGGACAGACCAGTTGCATATTTCAGCGAGAAGTTGGATGAAGCGAAGCTGAAATACTCCACGTACGATAAAGAATTGTATGCCATCATACAGGCATTAAAGAAGTGGAGGCATTACTTGATACCAAAATAATTTGTATTGTACAACGTTAACCATGCATTGTAGTTTGTGAGTCAACAGGATAAGTTGAACCAGAAGCATGCAAAATGGGTAGAGTATATGCAAAATTTTACATTTGTAATTAAACACATTTCAGGGACTGCTAACAAAGTGGTTGATGCTTTGAGCAGGAAATGTTTGCTGTTGCAGGAGTTCAGAGTCAAGACATTGGGTTTTGAGAATCTGAAGGACATCTATGTAGACGATGTAGATTTCGGTGAAGCATATGAAGCAACTGAGAATCCAGTTCTCAGAGATAGAAGTCTTTGGATAGATTACATGATCCAGGAGGGATTGTTGTTTAGAGGCAATCAACTATGTATTCCGAATTTCTCCACGAGGGAGAACTTGTTGAAGGAGAAGCACAGTGGTGGATTGGCAGGACACTTTGGCCACGATAAAACTTTCGCAAAGATGAGCGAGTCGTATTTGTGGCCAAGAATGCGTGCAGATGTCAAAAAGTTTGTTGACAAGTGTCGAATTTGTCAGCATTCAAAGGGGAGAAAGCAGAATGCAGGTTTTTATCAGCCATTGCCCATACCAGAGAGGCCATGGGAGGCGATTAGCATGGATTTTGTATTGGGTTTTCCAAGGACAAAGAGAGGGGTTGATTCCATCTTTGTGGTGGTGGAAAGGTTTTCTAAGATGGCACATTTTATTCCATTTCATAATACCAGCGATGCGACCCACATCGCAAACTTGTTTTTCAAAGAGATTGTTAGACTCCATGGATTGCCAAGAAGTATAGTATCGGAGAGGGATACCAAATTCATAGGGCATTTTTGGAGGACACTATGGAAGAATATAGGAACTAACTTGGTGTTTAGTTCTGCTTATCATCCGCAGACAGATGGACAAACAGAAGTAGTCAATAGAAGTCTTGGAGACTTGCTGAGAAGCTTGGTGACAGAGCACCATAGCAGCTGGGACAACATATTGCTACAGGCAGAGTTTGCTTACAACGATTCTGTGAATTGGAGTACAGGAAAAATTCCATTCCAGATTGTGTATGGGACACAACCGAGGGGATTTTATAAACTCAGGGAGTCAGAACAAACTGCGACTAGCAGTGCTAGCACAGAGGAATTTGCTGAGGCGATGCAAGAACTTCACAGCAAGGTGAAGCAACGACTGATAGATTCGAATCAAGAATACAAGTGCAGAGTAGATCAACATCGGAGACAACTTCAGTTCAATGTTGGCGATCTGGTTCTAGCACATCTGAGGAGATAAAGGTTCCCAAGGGGAACATATAACAAGCTGAAAATGAAGAAAATCAGACCGTGCAGAGTCCTGAAGAAATTTGGAGAGAACGCCTATGAGATTGAGTTACCGGATGGCATCGGGATATCTCTGATATTTAATGTTTTGGATTTATACCCATATAAGGCTAGAGAAGCAAAGACTGGAACTGAGGAACCAGTAATCCAGTGGCAGAAGCAATTACCAGTAGCAGAAAATCCACAGATGGAGTGCATATTGGATAAGCGAGCAGGTAAGAAAACCAGACGAAAGCAGTACTTTGAATATCTGGTGAAGTGGAAGAATCACCCAGTGGAGGATGCCAGATGGGAAAGTGAAGCAGTGATACAGAAGCATGGACAGACCGTGCAAGAGCTCATGGACAGGAGCCCATGAAATTTTTCAAGCCAAGGAGTATGATGCAGGAGCATCGCCCACGTCAAGCGAGCCAGCGCGAATACGAGGAACAACTGTTCAAGACAGCATGATACTTTTTGAATTTCACCTTGTTATTGTTGCGCCAAACATTAATGTGGGAATTTAATGAAGCGCACTTTGTATATTGTAAATGGACCTTGAGTGGATAGCTCTCGTCCTTAGGTAGCTAAGGCATTTAATAGATTTAATGAAGGTAGATAGGATTTTTAATTCTAGATTTGATATCCTAAGAGCTTGAGAGAGAAATGGGATATAGACACCCTCCTTTGTACATTGTAACATTATTCATCGAGAACATAAGTAGAAGAGCAAGCAGAGAAGTGTATGGAGAACCTCCATGTACAAATATTGAATTAATAGAAGAAAGATTTGATTCAATTCCATGGTTGTGTTATTCTCTGTGTCTTGATGATATTATTCTCATGAATGTTTGCTTCTTGTCATGAATTTGATTTTATATGTTGTGTATTTGATTTCATGGTTGATTTGAAATCTGAGAGAATGAGTGAATGAGTTTCAACTGTTTCTCTAAGTGAGCCAGAGAATTCCTGCAAGGAGTGCAGTTGAATTTGTCCGCAAGGAGTGCGTGACTGCAGGGTTCAATTAGAGAAAGATTTTGTTTCCATTCATCTTAGAAGTGCAGATTTGGCACCGAAGCCATGCAAGGTATGTGCAGGCTAGTTGAATACTCAGAGTTGCGATTCTGAGAAGAAGGGGCTGAAGGATTTCTTTTGTAGGAGTGCGCAGGATCAAAGACTTCATCACTTAGTCGTGATTGAAGATTTTCCGCAAAGGGGTGCGTGCAAGAGTTCTTCCTGAGGGAGTTGAAGTCGTAAAAGTTCAAGAGAGATAAGCCTTTGAATTTGTCGAAGGACTTCACAGAGAGGTTGTGTTGAAAGTGTTCGACCAAGTGATGGAAACTTTCATGCAGTAGGACAGGGCTTCGTGGAATAAGCGCTTGTTTGAATTGGCAATTTGAACGGACTGTCTTAATTATCCAAGGAGAAGTCACGAGAATCCGAGACGTGGGACCTTACGGGGGTGCCAGGAGGCCACAGTGCAAGTGCGGAGAAATTTCAAAAGATTAGGAAGGTAGGAGCGTCGATCTGGATCACGAGGAGCACAACCCGACTCGTGAATCGGTATATCGGGAATTCGCGAGAAAGGGGCAGAAGGCTTGGCCACGGAAATCATGAAAGGACGAGAAGCGATATTTCGACGATCGCATAGACAGTGTGGGTCCCAACGAGGTGATGTGATAGGTGACTTGGGTTTTCGTCGTCTCGGGCATCGGAAGCCGAGGCTGGAATCAGTTGGCCATGCGAATAGCGAGAGTCCAAGGAAACGAGATCGTGAAGTTGTCGGCATCTCGGCACATCGGATCTCGGGAGTTTGAACTTCGAGTGTTTGGTACTCCGATCGGTGAAGGGCGATAGAGTGAAGTCCCGATAGCGGAGGAAGAAAGTCAGCGTTGACTGACACATCTCGGGTCTCAGGGATCCGAGGAGGTAATGCATAACGGTTGAACTCGCGAGTAGCTAAGTTCTGATCCTCCGAATAATAGGAAGGAGGATTGCATAAAGTGAACTGTGGGTGCAGATCTTCCGATAGGAGGATAGAAGAGTATTTGATGCTCTTCGGGCCGAGGGGAAGAGAAGGTCCTGGTAAAAGAGATCGGTTCTCCAAGGAGTGGGGAAGGTTGCGCCAGATTATGTTTCAACCCATCCACAAGTAGAACATCTTGGGATTTTCCTTTTCCATTACTTAAGCTCACCATCCCTTTGCCCTTTATTTTCCCTGGAGCATCGTTTCCAAAGGTTACATTTCCTGATTTTCTTTCACTTATAGATAGAAAATTGCCTTTGTCTCCCATCATGTGTTTGGAGCATCCACTGTCTATATACCAAGGGTTCATTTTTCTTTGAGCGGACAACACTAATCCACACTTGTCACTTTCCTTCTTCTTCCAAAACTTGACATTTTCAGCAGGATATTTTGAATCTGGTTCATATTCCCTTAAACGACAGTCAATAGATTTGTTTCCATAGTTATGACATATGTAGCATTCAATCTCACTGTTCAACATGTCAAAATTATAGGTGCAGCGTTGTCTACTCATTGACTGTTGATTATTTCTTGACCTCTTTAGTTGCATGTCCTTGGACTTAATTTGGCAATTGGCTATCAGTGAAGGCTTGTTACTTGGATGCATCATTCTTTGTTGTGGCAAGTATTTATTCCTTTGAAATCTTAATTTCTCATGTCTAAGTCTTAAGGAACAATTTACAGCTTTGTGACCAAAGTTAGCACAGTAGAAACAATAGCCATAGAAGAATTTTTTGTTCCTGGAAAATGGTTCTCTTCTTTGAGCAAATTGATTTCTTCCAGACTGATGACGTCATTTAGCAGTGAGCACATTACTTCTTTGTTCTACTGATTCAGATCTGGCACCTTTTTCCTTACTCAACCTGGGCGACTGATTGTCTTCCTTTGTTTATGCAGGATTGTTATTTTCATTGGTTGTACTTTTGACAAACTTGATGGGTTCTTCATTTCCTGGCTTACCACTGCTTGATCCCTCTTCATAGCCCAAGCCATTTTTCAGCTTTGGATTCCTTTGCTGATTCAGAATGGTGGCCAATCCTTCTGAGGCTTTGATACTTGACAAATTATGATTATACAAGGCTTGAAACTTCTCCATTTCTTTCCTCGTTTTCACTACTTCTTGTTCTAATGCTTCACATATTGCCTTCTTCTTTGATAGTTGTTGTTTCAGAATATCTTCGATTTTCTTTGCCTCTTCCAATTCTACATAGGACAAGGTCTTCATCAGGTTCTTTACTATCTTTCTCGAACTATATCAACAATTGTCTTTTCTTTTTGTTCTTGATTCTTAGTCTGTCAATCTCCTCCAGTGCACTGATCAGTTCTCCTTCCATGTCAACCACGACTTCTTCTTCATCACTTCCTATGATTTTATTATCATAATCCTCTTTGGCCATAAGTATGAAGTCATTTAGTTTATCTTCAAAAGAGAATTCATTTTCTTCATCATTTGAAGGATCATCATCATTGTTTACGCACAAACTTTTCTTCTTAAAGTTTTTCTCTTTAAAGAAATTTATGTGTTTGTACTTCTCCTCATCATCACATGTCTTATCCTTTCCTTTGTGGGGACATTTATTTGAAAAATGACCTATCCTACCACAGTTGAAACATTTGAAAGGCAATTTACCTTTGTATTTTCTTGATCCCTTCTTCAGTCTCTTCACAAATTTTGCTTCAATTTCATCGAGCTCAGAATCCTCATTCTTGTCTGCTTTAAATGATGCTTCTTTGGATGTAGGTTTATATTTAGCTATTCTCATTTCATATGCAGTCAATGTTCCTAGAAGTTGATCAAACCCCAAGGTTTTTAGATCATTAATTTATTCTATAGCAGAGACCTTTAGGTTGAACCTATCTGGGAGAGATCTCAAGATTTTCTGAACTAAAAAAGGTTCATCAATTGTTTCACCAAGTGCCTTCATTGCATTTACCATTTCTTCTACTCTTAGAAAGTATTTTCCAACAGTTTCATCTTCCTTTATCTTCAACTGTTCAAACTGTATTCTATAGGTTTGAAGCTTTGCATCCTTTACTTTCTCATTACCCTCATAGTTGCTAATGAGTTTGTCCCACATTTCTTTGGCAGTTCCTAGGTACATAACTTTTACGAATTCTTCTTTTGCAAGCCCACTCAAGATAGCATTTATAGCCTTAGCGTTGAAGATAAATTCTAGTTTTCCATTCTTATTAGCTAGCACAACTGGCTTTACATAACCAGTATCTACCACATCCCAGACATCTGCACCTAA
This sequence comes from Picea engelmannii, assembly GCA_009831015.1. Lineage (NCBI taxonomy): Eukaryota > Viridiplantae > Streptophyta > Pinopsida > Pinales > Pinaceae > Picea > Picea engelmannii. The sequence goes on from ML793692.1 coordinate 541,105, forward strand.
CGACATTATGTAGGTTCTCATTCTAACTTCCTAGAAGGCAAAGTTTGTTCCATTGAATAGATGGGCCTTATTGGTTTAATTTCCTTCATGGCTTGACATGTTTAAGCTCTAGGATCTACCCTTAGATAAAAGGGGCTGGCTCTAATACCAAATGTTGGACAACTGAGAAGGGGGGTGAATCAATTGTCACTGTGCTTAAACAATTATGCTTCTTTTAAAATATTTACAAGGCACTCAATGATGATAACAATAATGCAGGGAAATGAACAATGGCACATTCAGCATTAGTCACATATATGAGAAACACAGAGACAGATATTTCCCAAGGAAACCCATACAGGGTAAAAACCTCTTCTTATTTATATGATAAGTATTATTTACATTCTTTACATTATCATACATTTGAGCACCAAGTCATTGTGAGGCTACAACCTCTATTTTACAAGATGCAACTTGTTGAGAGCACCAACTCTCTGTTTTTCTCTAGCACCCACTAGAAGGAAGCACCAACTCCCTGGTTTCTCTACCACCAACTAGAAGGAAGCACCAACTCTCTGGTTTCTCTAGCACCAACTAGACGGAATCACCAACTCCCTTGTTTCTCTAGCACCAACTAGAAGGAAGCACCAACTCCCTGTGTTCAAGCCCCCACTTGAACCTATGAGGACACCAATCCTCCCTAGTACCTCTCAACCTCCCTGGTTTCTGAATATGAAATACTAAAAACTATTACAGTGATATAGTGTTTAATAACAACTTACCAGTCTCATCATTATTCTGCAAGATTTTTCTACTCAGACTTCCTCGCTGTCTTCCAGCATGCATCAACTGCCCATTTTGTTCTTCTTCTTTATTCTCTGTGCACCATGTCCATTCGCTGCACTATTCTTCTTCTGTTCTTTTTAGTTGTTGCACTTTGATCCTACTTCATGCATGAATCACCTTCAACAACATCCACAACAATCCCTGCAACAACAACAACCGCATCTCTTCTATGTAATTTGTATTTATAGCTTCTTTTTTTTCACCTTGTGCATGCAATGCGCACAATACCTCTGCATGCTCACACCGCGCTGATATCCTCCACAACTCGAGTTCTTTTTCTGATCATCATCGTGACTCTTCAACTTCTCTATCCATTTTTCCACTCATTAGACATCACTATATGTTATTATGTGATTCCTCAGCCTCTCTGGTAGTTGAGACTGTTTGTCTTCTCTATGATAGTCAAGCTCACCTTCTATGTTCTAGTTACAAGATTCAATGCTCATCCAGCTGTCAATCTCCTCCATCAGCATATTCATCCCTCTTGAAGATTCCCAGAGACTCTTCATCTCCTCTTTAAATCACCCTGAAGTGTCTTCGAGTCCTCTGAAAGAAACCATCAGTGGTTTCTGGAAGTTACACTGTGATGTACAACAGTATCCCTTCGATTATGCTCAGATTCACCTACATCATTGGATTATCTCTTATGGGTTCTTGTGTTATTTACCCATTTCGCACTTTCACAATTCATAGATTCTGTGATGAGATATCTTGAGTCTCCATGTCACGAGTTATGAAACTCTGAAACAGAGATTTTCTGCGCCAACTCCTTCCTCTATATGACCATGGCAATGACCAAGTGCTTATGCAAAAAGTGTTTTTCGCGAATTCGCATTTTGTGAGTCTGGAGATGATGCATCTCGACTCTCCAAGTCTCAATCCCTGAAACCCTGAAATGGAGCTTATCTGAACTGACTCCTTCCCTTCTCGTGACCTCTGAGAGTGACCATAGGCTGTGCCAAAAAGGCGCTTTATATTTCGCAAGTTTAAAAACTTCATTGAGTCTGATCGACGGTTGGAATCTCATAGATCCGACACTCTAGATCTTATTGCGATCTCACATTTTGCGAGTTTCCACACTAGGTTCCATTGACTCCAAGTCAGTGACTTGTCCTATGATTCAACAGTCCATATTTGATCTTAATTCAATGGCTCAGATCATATCGCGATTTCGCATCTCACGATTTTGATAGTTATGTTTCTAGCCTTTCCATGTCGCAAGTTGTGAAACTCTGAAGTGGATTCAGATCAACAATATAGATCAACACTTACTCTGATGGTCATCGGGAATTGTAAATGGGATCCAACGATCAGAAATGTTGCTTCTCCTCCTGAGCTTACTTTGTTCTGCTTACTCTGATCTTGCCATCATTTATCTTTGTCATCACTGATCTTTTTCATCGTTGATCTTTGCGATTGTTGTTCTTTCCATCGCTGTTCTTGACATCAATGATAAGCTTACTCCCAACTGTAAACCTTCCAACATGTTCCACACAAAAAATGCTCAAGAAGCTCTCCATCAATACTCCAAAAGATATTCTCACAAGAAGATCTCCATTGATCCACAAAAAGGATGATCTACAAGAGACCATTTCTATCTTATTTATACTTTCATCCTCTAGGTCACTTAAACCATTTTTAGGTCACTTAACCCATTTCTAGGTCACTTAACCTATTTTCCTTATTTTAGGGTTAACCACTTTGCATAAATAGAAATTTCTCCAATACTTTATCATTTAAATATTCCGTCTTGATTTTGTCACCTTACCTTATCATTTCTTGATTTTGTCACTTCTCTTGATTATTTAAATAATCCACCTTGAATTTGTCACTTTAATTTATCATTTAAATAATATTAACCCATTTCTAGGTCACTTAACCTATTTTCCTT
>ML793692.1:544147-572728 GCA_009831015.1 Picea engelmannii
CATCCATTTGTGCACCTTATCAATCATGATAAGACAATAATGAGTCATCTATACCTTTTTCCAACAATGCATCATATACCAATGAAACCACATTGATCCATCTTCATCATGTATCAATGACAACTCATTGATCCATCTTCATCTATGCATTCTCATCAAGGATAATACATATTATATTACATCAATCATCAATCAATCAATCCTTTGACATCCATCAATCACTTGACATCAATCAATCAAACCATTGGCATCAATGACAACATGATCCAACAAAACGTGCCTCTTGGCACACCTCGGGTCCTTTGCAACTTGTTCACAGTGATTTGTGTGGTCCACTTTCTTCTCCTTCTTTTTATGGGTGGAAGTATTTCTTAACTTTCATTGATGAATTTTCTTCTTAAAACTCAAGAGTGAAGTTTTTGACAAGTTTTTGGCCTACAAGGCCCTTGTAGAAAAGCAATTTGGACATCAAATTCAAAGGTTAAGAACAGATAATGGAGGAAAATATGTGAACAATAATTTTACAAGATATTGCACTACATAGGGAATCCAAATGCAACACATTGTTCCATATACACCACAACAAAATGGTGTTGCTGAGAGAAAGAACTGCACATTAAAAGAAATGGCTAATTGTATGATCCAATCTAAGGGATTAAGTCTAAAGTATTGGGTGGAAGCCATCAACTATGAAAAATACATAGTAAATCACACTCCCACAAAGGCTCTTAAAAACATAACACCAGAACAAGATTGGACTAAAATTAAACAAGATGTAAGTCAATTCTGTGTATTTGGCAGTATAGTATGGACTCACATTCCTAATGAGAAAAGGAAAGCATTGCAGCCTAAAAGTGAGAAGTGTATATTTGTTGGTTATTCTGAAGATGTCAAAGGTTACAAACTTCTTCAATCACAGTGTAATGAAATTATTATTAGAAGAGATGTTAAATTTGATGAAAATATCTTGGTCTGTGAGCCTAATTCGAGGATTGTGCCTTCTTTGGCCTACGAGCCATCTTCGACGATTGTTCCTTCTTCGGCCTACGAGACATATTTGGCATTTGTGCCTTCTTATGATTTGTTTTCTTCTTCAGATGATGATAGTAAAGATGAAAATCCACCTTCGCCTACTCACCCTCCTCCAGATGAGTCCTTTGAACCTGAACCAGCACCAACTCCACCACTTCCTAGATGGGTCTCTTCAACACGATAAGTAGCTAGTGATATTATCGATGATCCTTCATATTGGGATACAACAATGAATGAAGAGTATCATTCTTTAATGAAAAATGATACTTGGGATCTTGTACCTCTTCCAAAAGGAAGAAAACTTGTTAGATGAAAATGGCTCTATAGAACTAAGTATGCATAAGATGGAAGTGTTGAAAGACACAAGGCTCGGTTAGTTGCCAAAGGATTTTTCCAAGTATAATGAAACCTTTTCCCCTGTATCAAAAATGAATTCCATCCACATTGTTCTTTCCCTTGCTGCCTCACATAAATGGGAGGTCCATTAGATGGATGTTAAATCCGCCTTCTTACATGGAGATTTGCAATAATAAATCAACATGGAACAATCTCCTGGCTATGTCCAGAATGACGCTAGCCTTGTTTTTTGCCTCAAGAAATCTCTTTATGGTATCAAGAAATCTCCCTGAGCTTGGTATGCCAAAATGGATATCTTTCTTATTCCCATTGGATTCTCTATATACCATTCTAATCCTAATGTCTATACCAAGAAAGTAGGAAGTCATCTCATAATCCTTGTCCTTTATGTTGATGACCTTATCCTTATTGGTAGTGACTCAAAACTTTTAAACCATGTGAAAACCAGCCTTAAGAAGAAATTTGAAATGAAAGACTTAGGTTTTTTTCACTATTTCCTTGCCTCCAAGTTTTGCAAACCAATGAAGGAATTTTTCTTTCCCAGTCTAAGTATCCTTGTGACCTTCTTCATCGCTTTCACATGGACGACTGTAAACCAACCCCTTCTCCCATGCATTTTGGAGTCTATATTTCTGCCACCTATACTTCTCCTGAAGTTGATGCCACCCTGTACCATCAGTTAGTTGGTAGCCTCTTATACTTGACTCGTACCCATCCTGACATTTCCTTTGTTGTTGGTCTTGTTGCCTGATATATGAAAACACCCCATGAAAGCCATTGGAAAGAAGCTAAAAATATACTTTGCTATGTTTGTGGTACAGTTTAGTTCAGGATACATTACAGTTCAGGGGGGACTCCTTTATTGGTTGGTTTCAATAATTCAGATTGGGTCGGTGAACTTGATGATAAAAAATCTACTGCAGGTTATGTTTTTAGCCTTTGTTCAAGACCTGTCACTTGGGCCTATAAGAAACTACAGGCTATTGCAATTTCTTCAATAGAAGCAGAGTACTGAGCAACAATAAATGCAAGTCAGGAATCCCTGTGGCTTCGAAAGATCCTTTCAGAGTTTGTCTTCAAGCACCAGCATGTGACCAGCCTTTGGTGTGACAATCAGAGTGCCATCAAGCTCTTTAAAGACCCAGTTCAACATCAGCATAGAAAACACATATAGCTACACATGCACTTCATCAGAAATCTAATTCATGATCAATTTATTGAAGTGTTATTTGACCCTACAAAAGATCAAGTTGCAGACATTTTTACAAAGTCTCTTACAGAAGAGAAGTTTTCCGGACTTTGATCTATGTTAGGATTTCGGGAAGTTGTCATTAAGGGGGGATAAGCTCTAATTCCTCCTTCCTTCTCCTATTGTGTCACTATTGTAAATCCTTCAATCCTATCCCAACTTGTTCTTAAGGGGGGATGTTAGGATATTTAGACACTTAGGATTTAGTTAAGATCTACTTGGTCTAATATGTCGTTAGGTAAAAGTGTGTTTCTTAGTGTGTTTCTTTAGTATGAATTAGTATGCATTTGTATTTAGGAAATCCTATGGTCACGATATGTTCCCAACATAGAGTGATCCAACGATTCATACTCTCCTCGATCTTAACGACCATTGATACATGGATTAACACCTGATTGGTCCATGATCTCTATTTAAAGAGCATGGAGGGTCATTTGCCGATGATCGATTGTGAGAAACTCTCTTGTAAAATATCTCTGTAATCTTTTTCTTTGCATTAATAAATTGATCCAAGTGGCCATGTTGGTTGGGGCCAGGGATGTTTCCCTGTAGGGGTTTTACCACATGAAAACATTGGTGTGTTTATCTTTGATCGGGTTGTGTGAGTGGTTACTAAAGGTGTTCATCCTCTATTGGAATACCTGTGTTGTCGAACATCAATACATATCGAAGGTATCAGATATGTGACAATAACATACTCCCCCTGACAAGGTGAATAGATTAGAAAAAAAAGGATATAACCCCCAACTTCTGACGAACATATCCAAAAGGTGTTGTTGCTAATGGTTTAGTAAATATATCAGCTATATGTTTTGTGGAAGGAATATAATTTAGATGAACAAGTTTTTTTGTAACCTTCTCTCTGAGAAAATGATATTTTATTGGAATATGCTTAGTCTTGGAATAAAGAACAGGATTCTTGGAGACACTAATGGCACGGGTGTTATCACAGTGAATTGGAATCAAACCAATATAATCTACCTTCAAGTCTGCAAGAGTTTGTATCATCCATAAAATCTAAGTGCAACAAGTAGAAACATCAATGTGCTATGCCTATATAGTTGATAAGGAAATAGATCCCTACTTATTACTAATCCATGCTACGAACGAGTCACCCAGGAAGAATGCACCTCCACTGGTTCTCTTTCTCTCATCCACACAATTTTCCCAAGCAACATATGAATAGGTAGTTAGCTGAATATTCTGAGTTCTAGGATACCACAAACCATAATTCATTGTGCCCTTCAAGTATTTGAATATCCTTTTTACAGCTACTAAATGACTATGGTTAGGAGCAGACTGATAACAACCTACCATTCCAACATCTTGCATTATATCAGGATGAGATGTTGTGATGTACAAAAGATTGCCTATCATTGATCAATATGTCCTTTGATCAACATTAGGTTAAATATCATCTTTATTGAGCTTGCAACCAACCACCATAGGTGTACTAACAGGGGAAGAATCTTCCATCTGAAATTTCTTCAACATCTCTTTCATATATATATATATATATATATATATATATTAGAGATAAATATTCCTGCAGAGCTTTGATTTACTTGTAAACCAATAATGTATGACATTCCTCATATCATGGACATCTCAAACTCTTTTTGCATAGAGTTAGAAAACCATTGAACAAGGGAATCATTAGTAAAGCCAAAAATAATGTCATCTACATAAACCAAAACAACTAGTAAATCATCACCTTCAGACTTGATGTAGAGATTGATGTTAACAATACCTTTCTTGAACCCTTTGTCTTGTAAAAATATGTCCAGTCTATAATACCAAGATCATGGTGCTTGTTTCAATCCATATAAAGCCTTCTTCAACTTGCAAACATAATCATGATTATTTGTCAATGAGAATCCTTCAGGTTGCTCCATATATACTTCTTCATCTAGATCTGCATTAATAAATGTTGACTTAACATCCATATGATAAACTTTAAAGTTCTTATGACATGAATATGCAAGAAACATTATGATGGCTTCCAATATTGCCACTGGTGCAAAATTTTCATCAAAATCCTGACCTTCAACTTGTGCATACCCTTTATAGACCAATCTACCTTTATTTATAACAACTTGTCCTCTTTCATTCATTTTATTCTTGAACACCCATTTGGAACCTATTACATTCTTATCTTCAGGTCTAGGAATAAGCTCCCAAGTATTGTTCTTCTCAATCTGATCAAGCCCCTTATTCATAGCTCTAATCCAATCATTATGGTTGTTGGCTTCATAAAAAAATTTAGGTTCAATCATAGATAGAAAAGAAATTTGATATTGTTTTGTGTCTTTAACTAATTTCCTTCTTGTCTGAACTCCTTTGTTTATATATCCAATTATCTGATTTTTAGGATGATTCTTTCTATCAATTCTAAGAGCTGATTTTGTTTCTTTCTACTGATTTGTGTCAACTTGAGTATTTGTATCTTCATATAATTCATATTCTTCCCTTTCTAATCCTTGGACCTGTTCATATTAATCTTCAACTATATCTTATGTGCTTGGTTCAACACTGGTTACATTTCTTATTGGGACTTCTTCATCAACGTTTATGTCGATACAATCAACCAATTTATGTAGCCTCTTATTGTAACATCTGTATCCTTTATTGTTTTTAGCATAACCTAAGAATATACCTTCATCATCCCTATCATCATATTTGAAAATATTTTCATCATTATTCTTGATATAACATTTACTCCCAAAGACTTTAAAATGCTTGATTGAAGCAGGTATTTCAAACCATAGTTCATAAGGAGTCTTGTCACTGTGTGGCATGAGATGAGATTTGTTAAGGATATGAGTAGTTTTATAAACTACTTCCACCCAATATGTATGAGAAATATTCCTTTCATTCATCATTGATCTTGCCATCTAGTGAACTGATCTATTCTGCCTCTCAACTACTCCATTTTGATGTGGAGTCCTTGGAATAGTGTATTCTCATTTGATTCCATGTTTATCACAGAACTCTTTAAAGTTCCATGAACTAAACTCTCCTCCTCTATCAGACCTTACTTTCTTCAATCTTTTTCTTGTTTGAATTTCATTCAGTTCCTTAAGCACATTGAATTTTTCAAATGCTTTAGATTTTTCCTTCAAAAAGGCAACCCACGTTAGTCTAGAATAATCATCAATAATCAACATAAAATAGTTTTCTTTTCATGTACCTTCTTTTCTTGATGGTACACATAAATCCATATGTACTAACTGGAGAGCTTTTTCTGTTTAAGGAAATTTTTTTTATTTGAACTATGTCCAAGTAAGTTTTCCTATGTGGCAATGTTTACAAATAGATTCATATGTCTTAGATATATTTGGAAGATACTTTACTACCCGATTGTTTCTAAGCTTGATTATATGATAAAAATTTAAGTGCCCAAGTCTCCTATGACATAGCCAACTTTCATCATACTTTCTTAAGTGGCATTCTTCTTTTTATTCTTTTAACACATAGACATTGTTTTTTGTTGTTATCCCTTTTCCAGCCAACTGTCTTGAATTCACAGACTTTATTTTACAATATTTAGAAGTAAAAAAAACTTCACATCCTCAGTCATAGACTTCACTGACACTAAGAACATTATGTTTTAGACCATCTAAAAATAACACATCTTGATCTTTTGCTTTACCATTGCTCAGACTTAACATTCCTTTACATTTTATTTTTCCTGGTGCATCGTTTCCAAAAGTTACATTTCCTGATTTGTTTTCACTTAGAGTTAGAAACTTACTTTTGTCTCCAGTCATATGTTTGGAACATCCACTGTGAATATACCAGGGATTATTTTGTCTTTGGGATGATAACACTAATCCACACTGGTCATATTCTTTCATCTTCCAAACCTTGAAATTTTCAACAGTAGGATTCAAATCTGGCTTATAGTTCCTTAAGCGACAGGCAACAGCTTTATGTCCATAATTATGGAAGTTGTAACATTTTGGTTCACTGAATAATAGATCATAATGATTGTTATGATCATAACTATTGTTATGTTTCACCTGCTTCCTTCTCCCAGTCATCACATGATTTATAGTATGTGATTGTATGTTGCTTGTTTGTCTCAATCTTTGTGGTGGAAGATAATTATTCCTTAAATAACTTGATTTATCATATCTAAATCTTACATAACAAGTTATAGCTTTGTTACCAAAGTTAGAACAGGAAAAACAATATCCATAGAAAAATCCTTTGTACCTGGAAAAAGACTGTCTTCTTTGAGTGGGTCGATTTCTTCCATGCTAATAGTTTCTCTGATCTATAGATTCAGTTCCAGTACATTTTCTTTCATTCCTTCTTGGTGGCTGATTTTCTTTCTTTGTTTCTGCAGAGTGGTTGTTGTCAATGATTGTAGATTTGAAAAACTTGATGGGTTCTATATTACTTGGATGATCACTACTTGATCCTTCTTCATACCCCAAGCCATCTTTCAACTTTGGATTTCTTTTCTAATTTAGAATGGAAGTTAATTCTTTTGAGGATTTAATACTTGACAGATTTTGGTGATACAATGCCTTAAAATTATCCATTTATTTTTTTGTTTTTACTATCTCTTCCTCTAAGGCTTCACACCTCACTTTCTTCTCTGATAACTGTTGTTTCATAATGTATTCTATTTTATTTCCCTCTTCTAAATCCACTTTTAGTAGAGCAAAGTCTTCATCAGGTTTTTTATCATTCATTTTAAACTGCATAAACAATTGTTTTTGCTTTCTCTTCTTACATCTGAGTCTATCAATTTCTTCCAAAGAACTGATTAATTCACCTTCCATATCCACCACAACTTCATCATCATCCATTTCACCTCCTGAATGTTCATCCCCAAGATCTCCCATAGCCATAAGCATAAAATCATTCACTTTGTATTCACAGGATGAATCACTATCTATGTCTTCTGAGGAGTTGTCATTGTTTGCACACAAACTTTTATTTTTACTATATTTATTAAATTTGTATTTCTTTTCATCATCAGAGTTCTGATCCTTTTTCTGGTGAGGACACTTAGATGAAAAATGACTATCTTACCATAGTTAAAACATTTGAAAGGGATATTGCCTTGATATTTTCTTGATCCTTTATTTAATCTTCTCACAAATTTTGCCTCAATATCATCTAATTATGAATCAGTATTCTTGTCTGCTTTAAAAGATGATTCTCTAGTAATGGATTTATATTTGCTAATTCAAATTTCATATGTAGTTAGAGTTCCAAGGATTTTATCAATGGATAGAGTTTTAATATTATTTAGTTCTTCTATTGCAGAGACTTTTGGATTAAATTTATCAAGCAGAGATCTTAAAATCTTCTGAACTAAGAAAGATTCCTCAATTTTCTCACCAAGACCCTTCATGGAATTCACAAGCTCTTCAACTCTTAAAAAATACTTGCTAACTATTTCATCTTCATTCATCTTTAGTTGCTCAAATTTTAGTCTATATGTTTGAAGTTTGGCATCTTTTACTTTCTCATTTCCTTCATAATTGTTAATAAGTTTATCCCACATTTCTTTGGCAATTTGAAGATGTATCACCTTTACAAACTCAACTTCTACAAGTCCATTCAATATAGCATTCATTCCCTTATCATTAAAGCTAAATTCTAACTTATCATCCTTGGAAGCTAGCACACCAGGCTTTATGTATCTAGTCTCTACTACATCCCAAACATCAACAACTAAGGCCATTAAGTATGTTCTCATTCTAATCTTTCAGAAGGCAAAATTTGTTCCATCAAAGAGAGGGCGCTTATTGGATGAAGTCACTTCATGAATTGTCATGTTTAAGCTTATAGATATACCTTTAAATAAAGGAACCAACTCTGATACCAATTGATGAAAATACTAATACAACTGAGACGGGGGGGGGTGAATCAATTGTTACTGTGCTTAAACAATTTATGACTATTAAAACAATTTTTAATCTCTTCCAAGTGACCATCAATATTATACAACATATGAACAATATGAGTAATGAAAATCAGTCACACATAATATATACACAGAGACATATTTTGATGAGGAAACCCATAAAGGGAGAAAACCTCTTCTTCTTCGAATGATAGGTAGTCTTTTAAGTTCTGTACATCATCTATGTTTGAACACCAACTCAAAGTGAGGCTACTACCTCTGTTTTACAAGCTCCAACTTGTTGAGAGCACCAACTCTCTGGCTTCTCTAGAACCCACTAGAAGGAAGCATCAACTCCCTAAATGTTCCAGCACCAGCTGGACTTATACAAGCACCAACTTGCATACATAAAACTCTGTGTTTTCCCGAGCACCACCCTGCCATCTTGTTTTCTAGCCACAATTAGTTGGAAGATACAACTTCCAATATTCAAGAACCAACTTGAATATCAGACGACCACAGTCCTCCCTAGCACCACCCTACCTCCCTGATTAAGAATAAATAATTGAATAACCAACAATATAGGTTTTTCAATTCTTACTACTTCTTCTATGTTTTGCAATTATTCTCTTCTTTTGTTTGTTCTTCAATTATTCTCTCCTTCTATCTGTTCTACAGTTCTTCTCTTCTTCAAACTGTTATGCAATTCTTCTCTTGCTTCTATCTGTTCAACATCTCTGAGTATTATCTCACACTATCCATATTGTAATTTTACCTTTCTTACAGTTCAACTCATTTTTCTAGTTCGAACATCCAACCTACCATAATCACTGCATATCTATTTTATGCATTGCCACCAATTCAGTTACACCTCAAATATTAAAGGAAAATGCCTCAGCAACTGAATCACCAAACATCCAAGAACCATGATTTAGTTATGACAACTGAATCGTAACTAAACAAATAACCATGAGGTGAAACAATAGCCCTTCGATCAGATTCTCGAATTACTAGCACCATTGGATTAAATCCACAATGTCTCACGTTTTATCCCATGTGCCCACTGGCTGTGACTAAGGGCTAAGCAGAAATTGATTTTGTGGTTTCGCATTTCAGAAAACTTGTGGTAAGAGATCTCAACTCTTCACATTGCGATATTTGAAATAGATCTTAGCAAATAGCTCCTTCCCTTCTCGTGACCAATGGTTATGACCAAGGCCTAATTTAAAGAGAACTTCGCAGTTTTGTGTTTCGCGAGATTTTTTGCAAGTGACATTGACTCTTCCAACTCCTGATCACAAAATGGAGCCTAGCAATCTTGCAAGCTCCTTCCCTTTTCGTGACCACCAGCGGTGACCAAAGGCTACACAAATAGGCGCTATGCAATTTCACATTTCAAAAATCTTGTGATGATACGTCTTGACTCTCCCATGTCATGATCTCTGAAATGGAGTTGAGATAAGCTATCTCTTTCCTCACATCTGACCGCTAGTTGTAACCAAGCACTTATCCCAAAATGTCTTTCGTGATTCAAGACTTTGTGGATCTTGGTGTGAGGTTTCTTGACTCTCCCAACACCGAGTATCTGAAACTACAAAATGGAGCCAGATCAACGGTCCATGCTCTCTCTTGATCAGTGACTCAGATTGAATCGTGGTTTCACGTTTTGCAATTTTAAAGGATATAGCTCCTTCTTCCTTTGACATTCCAATGAGTGAAAATTTAACCTCTTTCCACATGTAGTCTGCATCCAATGGTCCATGACCCTCGATCCAAGGATTCAGATCAATCCTTGATCCAACAACCTAGATCATTTTGGGATATTGCATATCGCGAGTTACCACACCATGCTCCATTGACTCCTTCAATGTGTAAGTCAGTGAAATTCTAGTTGCTCGCCACATGTCCTTCTTGAAGATGGACGGTCCTCCTTCTTTTGGCACTTTGTAAGCCCACTTCATCTTGTACTTAAAATCGTTCTCCTTCTTCTAGATCCAACTATAGTTGGTATTCGGGCTCAGATATAATGCCTGAGATCTGTTCTCTTCTATTGCACGCTCCTCCTAACTGAATTCAGATCTGACGATCATCGATAATTCTGAATGGGATCCAAAAATCATTGTTGATCTTCATTGTTAATCTTTCCATGCCATCATCATTGCATTGTTGATCATGTTGATCTCTCCATCAATTCACTGTGTTACTGATCGTGCTGATCTTGCCATCAATGGCAAACATGCTACCTGCATATTTTGTCTGTAAAAATGTCAACATTTACTTGGGTTTTGTGATCTCTTCAAATGAACTAAAGATGGATCCTGAGAAGGTCAAAGCAATCAAAGAATGGCCATCACCAAGGAGTATGTTTGAAGTGAGAATCTTCCATGGATTAGACAGTTTCTATAGGAAGTTCATTAGGAATTTCAGTGGAATTTGTGCACCAATGATAGATATAGTAAAGAAGAGACACAAGTCTTTTAAATGGATAGAAGAAGCTCAGAAAAGTTTCAATATATTGAGGGAGAAGATAACAAAATGACCAATTCTGGTCTTGCCAAATTTTGGGAAGAAGTTTCAAATAAATTGTGATGTGAGTAGAGTTGTAACTAGAGCTGTTTTGAGCCAAGATAATAGGCATATTTCATATTTCAGTGAAAATCTGAATGAGGCTAAGGGAAAGTACTCCACATATGATAAATAATTTTATGCCATAATTCAAGCCTTGAATAAATGGAGGAACTACCGTGTTCCAAATGAATTTTTCTGGTATAGTGATAACCAATCTTTGGAATTCATAACCAGATAGGAGAAGTTAAACCAAAGACATGCTAAGTGGATAAAGTTTATGCAAAATTTTACTTTTTCTATTAAACATATTTATGGTAGTGCTAACAATTTTTTTGATGCATTAAGCAGGAGATGTTTGATTCTGCAGGAATTTAAGGTCAGTACCTTAGGGTGTGAACACCTTAAGGAGATGTATTGTAATGACCCAGATTTCAAAGAAGCATATGAAGCATGTGAAAATCCTATGCTCAGAGAGAGAATTAAGTGGACAGAGTATATGATTCAAGATGGATTGATGTTTAAAGGTTTCCAATTTTTCATAATGAGGTGCTCGATAAGAGAAAATATATTGAAGGAAAATCATAGTGGAGGTCTACCAAGACATTTTGACCATGACAAGACATTTGCATCGTTGAACAATTCATACTATTGGACAAGTATGAGAGCAGAGGTGAATAATTTTGTGAAAAAATGTAAGATTTTCCAGTATGAAAAAGGGAAGAAACTGAACACTAGATTGTATCATACATTGCCTATTCCAGATAGGGCTTGGGATGAAATAAGAATGGATTTTGTGTTGGGATTACTATGGACACAAAGAGGAAGTGATTCCATATTTTTGGTATTTGATAGATTTTCGAAGAGGGAACAATTTATCCCATGCCAAAAGATGAATGATGCAACACACATTGCAAATTTTGTTTTCAAGGAAGTTGTGAGACTTCATGGATTTCCTAAGAGTATTGTCTCATATAGGGACACTAAATATGTTGGTAATTTTTGGAAACATTATGGAAGAATTTAGGGACTTAATTGTCTTTTAGTTTAGCATATCACCCTCAAATAGATGGACAGACAGAATTTGGGTCATTGAACATCATAGCTAGTGGGATCATTGGTGAATGGCCATCACCAATAGCTAAACTTGGGAAATTAGAGCTTGGGAAATTTGTTAAGAATTTGGGTCATTGAACATCATAGCTAGTGGGATCAAATTTTGTCACAAAAAGAGTTTGCATATAATGACTCACCAAACCAAAGTATAGGAAAAATCCCATTCCAGATAGTGTATAAGATGATGCGAAGAGGGATATCAGAATTGAGAGACATGGAGCAGAGTGAATTCATAAGTGATGGAGTAGAAGAATTTGTTGCAGAGATGAAGAAGCTTCATAATCAAATTAGGGAGAAGTTGCAGAACAACAATGCAGAGTATAAACACAACGTTGATCTACATAGGAGAGAACTTCAATTTGAAGTGGGAGATCAAGTTTTATCACACTTGAGGAAAGAAAGGTTCCCAAGATGAACATATAACAATCTGAAGTTGAAGAAGATTGGACCATGCAATATCCAATCTGAAAGGTTCTTATGAGATAGATCTGCGAGAGGATGTGGGGATATCACCCATATTAAAAATTTAATATTTGTATCTTTATAGGGAAGATGACATAGAAAGACAAAAATATTAATAGATGTCTATAGATTCAGTGGGAGAAGCATATGTCTGTAGCAAAAAATCCACATACGAAGAATATCGTTGATTAGAGGATTGGGAAGAAGACCAGGAGGAAGACCTATTTTGAATATTTGGTCAAGTGAAAGGGATACCTGATAGAAGATTCTAGTTGGGTAAGTGAAGCTGATGTCGAGAAACATGGAAGGTCAGTGCAGAAGCTCATGGATAGGAGTCCAAAAATTTTCTTCCTAGAGGAGTACTATGCGGGAGCATCGTTAGCAAATCCATATGGGACGACAACACAACACCTAGCACAACTTTTGAGTAAAATTTTAAATTTTGAAAGATGGTGTATCTAATAGAAATTTTGAGTAAATGATGGATCATAGAAGTTTTAATGATCGGGGGTTGAACAATTGCGTAAAATATGAAGAGATTAGATCTTCCTTGAGTTATTTTATTTTTGCGTGTATTTGAACGATCACCTTAAATTGTCTATCATAGACATTTATTGTAATAGGACTAAGAAATTGTAAGCTTTTACTTCGATCATATAGGTAGTTGGAGGAAACCCTAGAGGACCTCTTTTATAAGTAAATTCATTGTATGCCTGAAAAAATGTTGTTTCAGATTAGTAGAAGATAGTTGTTACTAAATGTAAGTTTTTATCAGGATGTAACCATTTACATCTGAATGAATATAATAGAGGGATATTGACCCAATGCATGGTGTTGCTACTGTTTACAATTTCCCTATTATTTTTTGTTTTCATGAATTAATGAGTTATGTTATTGAGTATATGATACTAAGAAGTATTTGGATAAGTTTCAATTTTTATCCTTGTTGATTTCATGCAAGGTGTGCATACAGTCTGGAAGGAGTGCATTGAAAAAGTCTATTTTGACTCATAATCTCCGAAGAGATAGTGTGAAACTTCCATTTGCAAGGAGTGCAAAGGGACTGCTACAAGTTGTGCAAAGTTGCCCCCAGGAAGCTAAGTCTTATGTAGGATTATGTTGCAAGGAGTGTATAGATTTTAAGTCCGACTAAGTGTCAAAGTATCCCTTTGAGGAGTCAAAGGGTTCGAGAAAGAAATCTCACGAGAGATAGCGGGGATAAATCCTCAAAGGGAGTGAAGCTCTAAATTTTTCACGAGTTATCGATCAAGATCTGTCCAGAAGGGAGCAAGATCATTCTATATTGTTGGATCTAGGAGAAGTGCATGAGATTTAAGTCTTGATGTGCACACATGAGAGAGGATTTACCGAAATCTCGAAGAGGTTAAGGACCATCCATCATCCAGAGGGACAGGTGGCATAAGGTATGAAACTTCGGGTGAAAAAACTCTCGTAGAAAACCAGTGTGTAGGAGTTGAAACTCTCAAAGAGTCGAAGTGAACTACAGTCATCGATCTATGAGAGACACCCGTCGACACATCATCGAATTCGGGTAAAAAATCTCCAGGAGAAAATGAGTGTGGAGGAGTTGAAAATCCTGAAGCTTGAATAGCCGAAGTGAATATTGACCCTCAGATACAAAAGGAGACGCGAAAAATATTCGTGAACTTCAAGAGGAAGTTCTCTAGGAAAAGAGAAAGAGGAGAGCTTGAAAATATCGAATCCCAAAGAGTCGAAGTGAACCACAATTGTTGATCTGAGGGAGACATGCATCGATAGATCATGTAATTTAGGTGGAAGTGCTACGGGGGAAAGTGAAGGTGGAGAGTTTGAATCTCCTAAAGCCCAAATAGGCGAAGTGGTTTTTGGTCATCGATCTATGAATGAAAATCAATGGTGGGGAATAATTGTGGAAAACATAGGTGAAATTAGTGGACGTGCTAGTTCACGACCTGCAATTCCCCAATGTCGTTTATCTCGTCAGGATGGGGGATCAATGACTATGATTAGACCGATTTGGGAGAATACTTTCATATGTCGTAGATTGAGCCCTCTGATAAGGAGTGATTTTTTTGGTGCCCCACAATCACTGTGGACCATTGATCTAGTCCTAGTTAAAAGTTCTGAAGTCGTGAAGCACCAGGAGGTTAATCCCTGAGTCATATCCTGAGGTCCCATGCAAAGAAGGGATAGCAGAAGGAGATAACACCTGTCAATGTTGATATTTGAAAAGGCACTAAGAAAATAGGGCCCACAGGTACCATACAACCTATGCCTCGGGTGATAACAATGCATGTGTTTGATTTAGTTTGATACCAGTAATGTCTCAAGGAGATAATCCATCTCGAAGAGATTAAGATCTTTGACTGGGAGGTCACGCATCCCTGAGGGAGAGTAGCGGGGTTTGCGTTGAGTGGTATTGGAGCCAGGTTTTTGTTTCAGGTAGCCAAAAAGAACTCAAAGTTGTACTTTGTGAGTGATAAGAGGTCACCATAATGCCACCGATGAGACATGTGGAGCCACTTGTAACCAATCACATTGTAGAATGTGAAATTAGAGAAATGTGTACTATTTTGGAGGCGATGGAAGCAATGCAAAGAAGAGAACCTGATGTTGGATATGTCAATGATGCATAAAGTGAAGAGATGGAGGTCGAAGAGGAAGTTGTAGGGGGATTTGATGTCTAAGACTACTTACTAAAAAAATTTGTGAAGCTGGGAGCTAGAGAAAAGATAGACATCCCAATGTATGGAGGAAATTTGGATGCTGCAGAGTTGCTAGAATGGATAAGTTCCATGGACAAGTACCTCGACTATGAATATGTCGATGAGGAGAAGAAGGTTAGACATGATATCACCAATTTGAAAGGACATGAAACATTGTGGTTGGATGAACTATAGGATGAGAGATGAATCAAAGGAAAACAAAAGATTAAGAGTTGGGATAGAATGGAAGCCAAGCTGAAGGATAATTTCATACCCAAGGATTATCAAATAAATATGTTCAGGAATATGCAAAACCTGAGAGAAAAAGGAATGACAGTGAAAGAGTACACAAGAGAGCTTTACAAGTTGAACATCAGGACTGGACAGAGGGAGAGATATGAAGATAAAGTTGTTAGGTATATAAATGGCCTGAGATATGAGATCTAGGATGAAATCAGTGTGGTGTTGATGAGGAAAGTAGAGGAGGCATATCAATATGCACTAAAATCAAAGGAGAAGCTGGCCAGAAAAAAATCCATTGAAGCATAGGTAGAAGCATGAACAGAGGTAAGGGAGTTTCCCATGATAAGTCATAGAAGCCAAAGTGAGACGATGATAAAACCTATAGTCACTTAGAAAGAGGAGGAAGCTTCAGAGGGAGATATCCTGGTGGGAGAAATTCTTTTTCCATAGGAAGAGGAAGAAATTGAGTAGGAGAGATAATATGTTATACCTGTGGAAAACCAGGACACAAGTATTGGGAATGTCCCGAGAAAAATAAAGGAGAGGTGAACATCACATTTTAGAAGCACAAAAAAGGAATGTTGAAGAAGAATATGCAGAGGATGGAAAATCTGTGATGCTGAGGACGGTTCTCTTGAAGAGAAAACCAGAAGTTGAAAAACCAGTGCAGAGGAACAATTTTCTTAGGACAACTTGCAAGACTAAGGATAGAGTATGCAAAGTGATAATTGACAGTGGAATCACTGACAATATAGTATCCACAGATATGGTGGAGAAATTGGAGTTGGAGACAACTGCACATCCAAATTCATATAAGGTATCATGGTTGCAAAAAGGACACTAGGTAATGCTAACTAAACAATGCCTTGTTGAATTTAAAATAGGTGGATATAGAGATGATATTTTGTGTAATGTAATTCCCATGGATGTATGTCATGTTTTGTTGGGAATACCATGGAAGTTTGATAGGAATGTCATTCATGATGGGAGAAGGAACACTTACACTTTGGAAATGAATGGTAGAAAACACATGTTGTTGCCAATAGAAGAGAAGAAAGTAAAATAAGAAGCAAACACAAGAATAATTATCATGAGTGGGAAGGAACTCTTGATTGAAGCCAAGAAGGGACAGGATATGTAGTTTTTTGTGGTGAGGAAACCCAAATTTTTTCTAACAACTAATTCTACAGCTGATTTTTTTGAAGACATTCAGGGGCTATTGGAGAATTTTTCTGAAATAGTAGTGGATGAGTTGCCTAGCTCACTGCCACCGATTAGAAGTATCAATGATCATATTTAATTGATACCAAAAGCAAGTCTTCCAAGAAAAGAAGCATACATATTGGCACCTCAAGATAATGAGGATGTAAAGAAAAAATTCCAAGAATTATTAGACAGGGGTTTGTTCATAGAAAGCTTGAGTCCATGTGCAGTACAAACTGTGTTGAATCCAAAGAAGGATGGAAGATGGAGAATGTGTACAGACTCATGAACCATAAACAAGATCACCATTAGGTACATATTTTTGTTGCCAATAATGGATGACTTAATGGATTTCTTAAGTGGAGATTTTTTTTTTCAAAGATAGATTTGAAACGTGGATATCACCAGATAAGAATCAGAGAAGGTGATGAGTGGAAAACATACTTTAAGACAAATGAAGAGTTGTATCAGTGGCTTGTTATGCCATTTGTCTTAAAAAATTCCCCAAGTAATTTTATGAGACTCATGAATGAAGTATTGAAGGATTTCATTGGTAAGTTTGTGATTGTATATCTGGATGATATATTGGTCTTCAGTAAAACTGAAGAAGAGCATTTGAGACACCTAACATTAGTGACGAGGAGACTACAACATGAGAAGTTGTTGATAAATCTGAATAAGTCCTCTTTTATGAATACATAACTCATTTACTTGGGTTTTGTGATCTCTTCAAATGAATTGAAGATGGATCTCGAGAAGGTCATAGCAATCAAAGAATGACCATCACCAAGGAGTATGTTTGAAGTGAGAAGCTTCCATGGATTAGAAAGTTTCTATAGGAAGTTCATTAGGAATTTCAGTGGAATTTTTGCACCATTGATGGATACAGTGAAGAAGAGACACAAGTATTTTAAATGGATAGAAGAAGCTAAGAAAAGTTTCAATATATTGAACGAGAAGATAACAGAATGACCAATTATTATCTTGCCAAATTTCAGGAAGATGTTTCAAGTAAGGTGTGATGCGAGTGGAGTTGCAATTGGAGAAGTTTTCAACAAAGATCAGGGATGATTTTAAGGATGGAAATTTATTTTAAAATGTATAAACCATGGAGAATCTTACTAATCCTTCATATGCCAACTATAAATGTTTGGCAATATTTTTGTAAAAACATTCAAATTTGGGAGAATAATTTTTAAAATAGAGAATCTATTTTTTGGAAAAACCATAGAAAATTATCCCATGAGCGAAATTTAACCCCGAAAATCATCCCTAGCAAAGATAATAGGATTGTTGCATATTTCAGTGAGAAGATCAATGAGACTAAGGGAAAGTACTCCAGATATGATAAATAATTTTATGCCATGATTCAAGCCTTGAATAAATGGAGGCACTACCTTGTTCCAAAGGAAATTGTCTTGTATAGCGATAACCAAGATTTACAATTCATAACCAGACAAGAGAATGTTGTGATTATCATTGATGGAAGGTGTGATTGTCATTGATGGAAAGATCAAAGTAAGCAACGATGGAAAAACAGGGACAATGAAATCCCGGGAGGAGAAGTGACAATGATCTTTGGATCCCATTGAGAATTCTCGATGAATGTCAGATCTGAGCTCGAGCTCCAACCACCGTTGGATCCAGGAGAACCTGTACGTTATTTAAAGAGCAAGGTGAAGTGGGGTTACAAAATCTCGAAGATAGGAGGACAATTTCGGATACAGGGAGTTGGAAGAGTCAAGACTCTTCATCATCAAGAGTCCCGGAATCACGAAATGCAAAACCCCGAAAACCCGAAACCCAAAATAGGCACACCAACAAAGAATTTCGTAGACCAGGAAATAAATCCATTTCAGAGTCTTAGATACTGGGAGTTGAAGTGTCGAAACACTTCATCACAGGAGTGACAAAATGCCAAATCACCGAAATGTGAAACACTGAAATACCGAAACAGGCACATTAACTGGAGTTTCGGATACTAGGAGACTGAGAATTCAAGAGTTGAGACACTTCAACAAAGGATTCCCAAAGTCGTGAAATGCAAAACACCGAAATCCTAAAATAGGAACACCAACAAAGAGCTTCACAGACCAGGAAATAAATCCATTTAGGAGTCCTGAATACTGGGAGTTGAAGTGTTGAAACACTTCACCACAGGAGTGTCGAAATCTCGAATCGCTGAAATGTGAAACAATGAAATACCGGATCTTTGATCTAACTCCATTTCAGAACTTCGGATACCAGGAGTTGGAGGAGTAAAGCACCGAGACTCTTCACCACAGGGGTCCCGAAATGACGAAATGCGAAATGCTGAAATGACATTGATCTGACTCCATTTTGGAGTTTCGGATACCGGTACTTGGTGTTGTCAAGAAATCTCACATCAAGAATGTCAAAATCATGATATGAAAAATCACGAAGAGATCTGGACTGTCGAATCATCAAGAGTTTGGACCATTGATACGACTCCATTTCAGAGGTTCAAATACCGGGAGTTGGAAGAGTCAAGAGTTGATACTTTTCATCAAAGGAGTCCCAAAATTCTGAAATGCAAAATTCCGAAATGTGAAATGTGAAAACACCTTTTCGGTGTAAGCCTTGGTCACCACTAGAGGTCACATCGTTGAATATCTGTAGAGAAGAGCTCGAAGAGACAAGCATCATTTCATATTTTGGGACATGGAGAATCAAGACTCTTCACCACAAGAATGTCAAAATTATGAAATGGAAAAATGTGAAATAAACGCAAGCTCTTACTGATCCAATCCAACGGTGCAAGTGAATTTAAGTATGATCGGAGGGCTACTGTTGCACTTCAGAGTGTAACTGCTAGAAACGACTGATGGATTTTACCAGAGGAATAAAACAGGCCTCAATATGATCGCCAGAGAAGATGAAGAGGCTCAAGGCATCTTCTGGTGGAAGGAAGACTATTCTTAGAGGTGATTGACAGATGGAAGAGTGTTGAAGCCTGTAACTCCAACATAGAATATCAACTCAACTTTGATAGAGAAGACGAAGAGTCTCAACTATGAGACAGGCTAAGGAATCTCAGTATAATGCCTAGTGATGATGGACACATGGGTTAAACAACCAGATAATATGAGGAGTGGCCATGATGATCAGGCAGAGCACTCGACATGGAAAGAGCATGTAGAAGCATGGCAAGATAGCATGCACAAAGACTACAATTATGCAGAACAAAGAATAAATGAGGGTTGTTGTTGTTGAGAGTGATCAAGGAGTGTAGAAGGAGGAGTGTGCAGCAGTGGAAACACAGAGAAGAGGAATGGTGCATTGAATGGACATGAAAGATAGAGCATGAAAGGAAGAAGCATAGTAAGTGCAAGGGATGTGTGCAGCAAGACAGTGTGACACTAAAGGAAGGTTGAGGTTCTCTTGTAGAGAAAAACAAAAGTTCAGAAAGCGCAAGAAGATGCAGACAGAGGGACACTGATATGGGAGAGTAGAGCAGCATAGTAGAAGAGTGATAAGTCTATTAAGCCAATGATAAATAGTGTATAACTGTGTTAAATTTACATATAGAAAATATTTATATCCCAGGGTGGTTTGGAAGCACTAGGGAGGACTATTGTCCTCAGAGGTTCAAGTGGGTGCTTGAGCACAGGGAGTTGTAGCTTCCATCTGGTTGTAGCCAGAGAAACCAGGGTGACAGGGTGGCGCAAGGGAGAATTGTTGTTCTTTGTTGTATAGGTTGGTTCATGTGTGACTGGAAGTTAGTGCTTCTATCCAGTTGGAGCTGGAACATTTAGGGAGTTGGTGCTAGAGAAACTAGGGATTTGGTGCTTCCTTCTAGTAGGTTCTAGAGAAAACAGAGAGTTGGTGCTCTCAGCAAGTTGCATCTTCCAATACAGAGGTTGTAGCCTCATAATGAGTTGGAGCTCATATATATGATAATGTACAGAATGTAAATATTACTTATCATATAAAGAAGAAGAGGTTTTTACTCTTTATGGGTTTCCTCGGGAAATATCTATCTCTGCATATTTCATATGTGACAATGATGTTGAATGTTCTATTGCTTACTTCCCTGCATTATTGTGATTTTCATTAAGTGCTCTGCAAAGAATTTAAAATAAGCATTATTGTTTAAGCACAGTAACAATTGATTCACCCCCCCTCTCAGTTGTCCAATAGAGAAGTTCAACCATAGACAAGCTAAGTGGATAGAGTTTATGAAAAAATTCAATTTTTCATCAAATATATTTATGGTAATGTTAACAAAGTTGTTGATGCATTGAGCAGGAGATGTTTGATTCTGTAGGAATTTCAGGTCAAGACCTTAGGGTTTGAACACCTTAAGGGGATGTATTGTAATGAACCAGATTTCAAGGAAGCATATGAAGCATGTAAAAATTCTGTGGTCAAAGACAAAATTTAGTTGACAGAGTATATGATTCAAGATGGAGTGTTGTTTAAAGGTTTCCAATTTTTCATATCGAGGTGCTCGATGAGAGAAAATATGTTGAAGGAAAAACACAGTGGAGGTCTAGTAGAACATTTCGACCACAACAAGACATTTTCATAGTTGAACAGTTCGTACTATTAGCGAGGTATGAGAGAGGAGGTGAACAAGTTTGTGAACAAATGTAATATTTGATAGTATGAAAAAGGGAATAAACAAAACACTGGATTGTATCATCCATTGCCTATTCAAGATAGGCCTTGGGATGCAATAAGCATGGATTTTGTGTTCGGGCTACCACAGACACAAAGAGGAAGTAATTCCATATTTGTGCTAGCTGATATATTTTCATAGATGGAACAACTTATCCCATTCCAGAAGACAAATGATGCAACACACATTGAAAATTTGTTTTTCAAGGAAGTTTTGAGACTTCATGGATTACCCAAGAGTATTGTCTCAGATAGGGACACTAAATTTATTGGTCGTTTCTGGAGAACATTATGGAAGAAGATGGGGAAAAAAATCTTTGTTAGTTCAACACATCACCATCAAACAAATGGATAGATGAAGGTAGTAAATCCGAGCTTGTGAAATTTGTTCAGAAGTTTGGTCATTGAATATCACAGCTAGTGGGATCAAATTATGTCACAAGTAGAGTTTGCATATAATGACTCACCAAACTGAAGTACAGGAAAAATTCCAATATAGATAGTGTATGGGATGATGCCAAGAGGGGTATATGAATTGAGAGACATGGACTAGAGTGAATTGAAAAGCACTAGAGCATAAGACTTCACTACAAAGATGCATAATCTTCATAATCAGATCAAGGAGCAGTTACAAAACAACAATGCAGAGTATAAACATAGAGTTGACCAACACATCAGAGAAATTCAATTTGAAGTGGGAGATAAAGTTCTAGAAAACTTGAGGAAAGAAAGGTTCCCAAGAGGAACATAAAACAAGATGAAGCCGAAGAAGACTGGACCATGCAAGATCCTAATAAAATTTGGTAACAATGCTTATGAGATAGAGCTACCAGAGGATGTGGTGATATCACTCATATTCAACATTTCAGACTTGTATCCTTATATCGAATATGAAACAAAAATATCAGAATATCAAAAGAAGATTCAGTGGGAGAAGAAGATGAATGTAGAAGAAAATCCATAGATGGAGAAGATCATTGATCAGAGGATTGACCAGAAGACCAGGAGGAAGACCTATTTTGAATATTTGGTCAAGTGGAAGGGACACCCAATAGAAGATGCTAGCTGGGTAGGTGAAGCTAATGTCCAAAAGCATGGAAGGTTAGTATAGGACCTCATTGACAAGAGTCCATGAATTTTATTCCTAGAGGAGTATGATGTAGGAACATCATCAACAAAGCCACATGGGACGTCAACACAACACCTAGTGCACCTTTTCAGTAAAATTTTAAATTTTGAAAGATGGCATATCTCAGATAAATTCTAAGTAAATGATGGATCAGAGAAGTTTTAATGATCGGGGATTGAAAAATCACGTTAAATATAAAGAGATCAGATCACCCTTCAGTTATTTGATTTTAGCGTGGATCTGAACATTCGCCTTAAATTGTCTATCACAGATGTTTATTATAATAGGACTAAGCATCTATAAGATTTTACTTCAATCAGATAGGTAGTTGGAGGAAACCCTAGAGGACCTCTTGTATAAGTAGATGCATTGTATGCCTGAACAAAGGTTTTTGCAGATTAGTATAAGATAGTTGTTACTGAATGTAAGTTTTTATCAGGTTGTATCCATTTACATTTAAATGAATATAACAAAGGGATATTGACCCAATGCACGATGTTGCTACTATTTACAGTTTCCCTATTATTTTGTGTTTTCATGAATGAATGAGATATGTCATTGAGTATATGATACTAAGATGTATTTGGATAAGTTTCAATTGTTTCTCTTCATTGATTTCATGCAAGGTGTGCATATAATCCACAGGGATTGCATTGACACACTCTGTTTCGAATCATAAGCTTCGAAGAGATAGAGTGAAACTTCCATTCGCAAGGAGTGCAAAGGGAATGCTTCAAGGTGTGCACAACCGGCCCGCAAGAAGATAAGTCTTGCATAGGCATCTGTTGCAAGGATTGTATAGATTCAAAGTTCGACTAACTGTCAAAGTATTCCTCTGAGGACTCAAAGGATTTGAGAAAGAAATCTCACGAGATATGGCAGGGATAAATCCTGAAAGGGAGTGAAGCTCTGAAGGTTTCATGAGTGATCAGTCAAGATCCGTCGAAAAGTGGGCGAGATAATTCCAGATCATTGGATTTGGGCAAAGTGCACAAGATTTAAGTCTCTATGTTCACATAGGAGCTAGGATTCACCAAAGTCCCAAAGAGGTTAGGGACCGTCCATCATCCAGAGGGAGAGGTGGCTTAATATGTGCAACTTCAGGTGAAATCACTTCAGGAGAAAACGAGTGTGCAGGAGTTGGAACTCTCGAATCTCGAAGAGCTAATGTGAACTACAATCGTCGATCTATGAGAGACATGCATCGACAAATCGTCGACTTCTGATAAAACATATCTTGGAGATAATGAGTCTGGAGGACTTGAAAATATTGAAACCTGAATAGCCGAAGTGAATCATGACCGACAAATTGAAAAGGAAACGTGGAAGAGATCCATGAACATCGAGTGGAAGTGCTATGGGGGAAAGAGAAATCAGAGAGCTTAAAACTTCTCAATACTGAATAGTTGAAATGAACTGTAAGCGTCGATCTGAGAGAGACACATGTTGATATATCGTGTACTTTGGGTGGAAGTTCTCTGAGGCAACATGAAGGTAGAGAGTTTGAAACTCCCAAAGCATGAATTTTCTAAGTAATTTTTTGTCGTCGATCTATGAACGAAGACCGACGGTGGGGAATCATTGTGGAGCAAGGAGGTTAAATTAGTGGATGTTCTAGTTCACGGCCTGCAATTCACCAATGTCATTGATCTCATCGATATGGGAGATAAACGACCATGATTAGACCGAGCTCGATGAGTATTTTTCTTATTGTAAAGACTGATTCCTCTTTTAAAGAGTGAGTGTGTTGGTGCCCGCAATCACTATGGACCTTTGATATGGTCCTGGTTAAAATTTTCAAAGTCGTGGAGTGCAAGGAGGGTAAGCCCTAAGTCACAGCCCGAGGTCCCATGCAAAGAATGGATAGAGGAAGGAGTTAGGACCTATCAGTGTTGATATTTGAAAAGGAGTTAAGAAAACACCACCCACAGGTACCATACGACATGTGCCTCAAGTGATAATAGGGCATGTGATTGATTTAGTTTGAGATGAGTAAGGTCTCGAGGAGTTAATCTAGCTCAAAGAGATTAATATCCTTGACCAGGATGTCGTGCAACCCTAAGGGAGATTAGGGTGGTTTGTGTCATATAGACTTTAAGAGAACATAATTTATATGATAAGTTTGATAAGTGTGATTTCTACAAAAGAAAAATACAATATTTAGGGCATGTAATATCAGAAGATAGTATTGTAGTGGACCCGAAAAAAAGATTAAATCCACTATGAAATGGCCTATTCCTAAATATGTAGCAGACATAAGGTGATTTATGTGGATTATCAGTTATTATAAGAGGTTTATCGAAGGATTTTCCATAATTTCATATTGGATTACATCACTGTAGAAAAAGGGAAAATTTTAATTGGTCACAAAAATGTCAAAACATTTTTTATAATCTAAAAGGATTTTTAACTACAAAACCTATCCTAAAAGTAGCGGATCCATATAAATACCTTACAATTTGCGTAGATGTGAGTAAAGATGGATTAGGAGGTGTGCTAACACAATATGGACACGTCATCTATTATGAATCACGTAAATTGAAAGAACATGAATGAAACTATGTGACTCATGATTTAGAATTAGCAGTTGTGATTCATGCATTAAAAATGTGGTGGCACTATTTAATGGGAAGGAAATTGTTTTTACTAACATACAAAAATGGTGTAAATAATTTGTTCAGTCAACAAGATATCAATGCAATATAAGCGACATGGTTGGATTTTTTAAGTGAGTTCAATTTTTAAGTACGACACATGAAGGGTAAGGAAAACAAAGTTGGAGATGCACTAAGTTGGGGAATTAGTAGGATTTACAAAATAATTATCAGCAAATAGGAAAATGATATCGAACAGAGAATAAAATATGCAATAAGTAATAGTGAAAATTACATCAAAACAATAATAGAATTGAAAGGAAATGCAAAAAATATGAACAAAACAAATCTAAGTATAGATAAAAATGGTTTTTTAAGGTTCAAGAACAAGTTATATGTACCTAAATATACTGATCTAAAGATGAAAATTATTGATGAGCTGCACAAAAAGTCATATTATGGCCACCTAGGATACCATAAAATGATAAAAGTACTACAGAAATAGTTTTATTGGCCTAACATGAAAAACAAAACAACTGAATATTTGTCTAAATGTTTATATTGTCAACAGGTAAAGGTTGAGCACCAGCATCCAATAGGTTTTTTACAACCTTTGCCTATACCCAAATGGAAATGGGAAATTATTTTGATGGACTTCATGATAGGTTCCCCTAAGACTCAAAGAGAAAATGACTCAATTATGGTAGAGATTGATAAACTAACTAAATCTGCACATTTTATACCTGTGAAATCTACTTACAAAGAAATTAATATCGCTTAATTTTTTATGAAAGAAATTTTTAGGTTGCATGGAATTACTAATATGGTGATTTCAAATACAGATGTCAAATTTACATCCAATTTTTGGAAAGAATTGTTTACAGGTTTGGATACTAATTTGAATTTCACCACAAATAACCATCCACAAACAGATGGTCAAACATAACAAACCAAATTATCAAAGACATGTTGTGAATGTACGTAAGAAAAAAACCAACCAAGTGGTAGGAGTATCTACACTTAGTTGAGCTCGCTCACAATAATGGTTATCATGAATCAACATAGATGAGTCCCTTCGACATATTATACGAAAGAAAATGCAGAACCCTGATTAGGTGGGATAATCCAATTGATAGGATTATGGTGGGACCAAAAATGGTACATGAAATGGAAATAATGGTAAAAAGGGTACAACAAAACTTGAAAGAGGCACAAGACCGACAAAAACAATATGTAGATCTTAAAAGAAGGCATCATGAATTCAAAATTGGGGAAAATGTATATCTAAAATTAAAATAAAGAAGAATCCCTCTAAATATAGGAAGTTTTTCTAAATTGGCACTAAGATTTTGTTGCTCCTTCGAGATTTTAACTCGAATTGGACCCCTGGCATATCAACTGGCACTTCCTGCAAATTTAGAAGTTCATAATGTTTTTCCTGTTTCGTTATTGAAAAGATATATTCATGATCCTAATCACATCATTGATTTGAACATGGTGTAGGTGTAACTAGAAGGCGAGTTCCAAGAGGAACCTTTGTGCATTATGGATAGGAAAGAAACAATACTCCATAACATACCCATCTCCCAGGTAAAAGTACAATGGAAGCAATTTATCCCTGCTGAGGCCTCTTGGGAATTGGAACAAGATATAAAGAAATATTATCCAACATTGTTCCGAGAGATGATTGAACACTAAGGACATTGTTGTACTTAATGGGGAGAGGATGTGATATCCTGAAATTATTAGAAATTAAATTCCAAGTTCAATTTAGAAATAAATTTCCATTTATGGAAAATCCAAATTTAGAAATAATTTTCCATTTATGGAAAATCTGAATTTAGAATTTTGGATTATGTATTTATTATTTTATGACTGTTGGGAAAATATTTGACTTTCCCAACCGTCCTCTTGTTTTGGACACATGTATGAGACAAACATTTAAAAAAATTAAATATTGGAAGACGAATGGAACAACCAGGTTAAAAATAGCTAACTATGATTTGATGAGTGGGCAACATGTTTGAGATAACTCAAAGCTGATTTTTATAAGTGGAAGAAGTTGAATTTGGCCACTAGAAGCCCCTAAAAATAGGGGATTTGTAAAGTTGAGAATTTCCCAAGGAGGCAAAAGAATGGAAAGACCTAGGCACAAGATAAATACAACAGATGTGGGAGGTAGGGCACTACTTAGTATGTTGGGGATTTAGAACTATTTTTCTAATATGAGCACATCTAGTGTGAGGAAAATCATTTTTTTATATGTTGAATGTGATAGTAACTAAGGAATATGACTCAGTTCAACCTTATGGAGTCATGGTCAAGCTAGGGGGTGATTAGGAAAAGTGATCTTCGTTGTTTTGTTTCTACGGTTGGGTGGAACATGGTTATTGCATTTGTTTCCCAGCATCGGTATTCAAATATGTATCTCAGCTATGTACTTTTATTGTTGATATTATATTATGGATATTTTCTAGTTGTTAAAATCTTTTACATTTTATACATATAAGTAAAATTGGTTAAAAACGGATTGCACATCCATGTTAGTTGTGGCTTACTGCTATGTAACAATACTCGTAGTGGTGTTTTATCTAAAGTATAAATTTTCAGTATATATATGTCGGTGTGTGTGTGTGTGTGTGTGTGTGTGTGTGTGTGTGTGTGTATATGGTAAAACTGTGTATAGGTGCATTTGAGCCATTATGAATCTATATTCTTGATTTTTGTACATTACTGTTCATAATCAAATACTTCAGAAATAAAAGTATAAACAAGATGTATTGTTTCTCTATTGATATCTTGAGTGTAAATAATAAAAGTCATGTTGGCATCCCTACATGTTTTCTCTATTTGAATGATAAACGACACTTTTTGTAGCTTCCTTCACCTCATATTATCATTTGGGATGATTACTGGGTTATAAAAGATGTTTAATAACTCTTAAAAAAAAAAAAAACGTTTTCATGCTTGATTCATGACTAAAAACATGAGTCAAGCATGGAAACTTAGTTTCATATTATATCCCTATTCAAAACAATTTTTTTAAGGGTGATTGTGCTTGTATCTACTCTATGTTTAACACTTGAAAGACTTCCATTTGATTACTTTGAATGCTGATATGATACTTATGTTGTTTTTCATTTGAATTATAAACATGTTTATATATTTGAAACCCTTGGAAAATCAATTATAGTCATTGCTAGACATGGGAATTAATACACCAGTATCATACCCTGTACATAATCCTTTTGTTGGTAGATTGAATTAATGATATTTCTGTTAAATTTTAAATTAAAATAAAGTACCAAGGCAAGTGTTTCTCTTCCCTAGGCGCCTAAGGGGGAGAAATTGCCGAATATGGGTCTTAGTCAAATTAATTTGTGAGATGCAAATTAAAAGATAACTTTATGATTAAAGTG
>ML793692.1:576131-591224 GCA_009831015.1 Picea engelmannii
CTCCCATGATTACCAACTGGAAGAAGCTTCATGCTTCTGAGTCACAGTTGGTGGATTCCACTTTGTATCGTCAGTTGATTGGGTCATTGATGTATTTGGTCAATATCGGGCCAGATATTTGTTTTTCTGTTAACACTCTCAGTCAGTTCATGGTGGATCCAAGGAGAGTGCACTAGGTGGCAGCAAAACATGTGCTCAAGTATCTTTGTGGTACGGTAGATTATGGTCTAGACTATCATAGAGGAGATGGAGTTCGTCTGGTTGGCTATACAGACTCAGATTGAGCAGGATGTGTCAGTGACAGGAAAAGCACTTTAGGGTGTTGCTTTGGATTGGGATCAACAATTGTGTCTTGGTTCAGTCGGAAGCAGAAGTCAGTGGCTTTGAGTTCGGCAGAGGCTGCGTATATGGCAGCTAGTTAGGCTAGTTGTGAGGCCATTTGGCTTCGCAAGATGTTGATTGGATTGTTCGGTGTGCAGTTGAGGCCTACCATGATTTACTGTGATAATCAGAGTTGCATTAAACTCTCAGAGAATCCAGTTTTTCATGACCAGTCTAAGCATATCGAGATTCAGTATCACTTCATCCGTGATTATGTTCAGAGAGGAGCTATGGAGCTACAGTACATATCTACTGAGGAGGAGGTTGCAGACATACTCACCAAGGCATTGAACTTGGGCAAGTTTGTATTTTTCAGGGACAAGCTTGGAGTGGTGAGTAACACTTTCCTCGGTATGAGGGAGTGTTAAATTTTAAATTAAAATAAAGTACCAAGGCAAGTGTTTCTCTTCCCTAGGCGCCTAAGGGGGAGAAATTGCCGAATATGGGTCTTAGTCAAATTAATTTGTGAGATGCAAATTAAAAGATAACTTTATGATTAAAGTGAGGGTGAGTGAAGAGACACCAAATCTCAGCCACCCATCTAATCTAATCTCAATCGTTAGATTAGAAAAATCATCACCTTCCCTCATGAGGTTGATTAAGGCAAGTGGGTGCACCCATTCTTGGGTAAGAAGTTGAAGAAATCTTGGTGAGAGGCCAAGAGGCTCTTGGTGAGATGCCAAGAGCAAGAAGAGAGAAAGAGACTCTTGGTGAGATTCCAAGAGCAAGAAGAGAGAAAGAGACTCTTGGTGAGATTCCAAGAGCAAGGAGTAAGAAGTTGAAGAAATCTTGGTGAGAGGCCAAGAGGCTCTTGGTGAGATGCCAAGAGCAAGAAGAGAGCAAGAGACTCTTGGTGATATGCCAAGAGGCTCTTGGTGATATGCCAAGAGCAAGGAGTAAGAAGTTGAAGAAATCTTGGTGAGAGGCCAAGAGGCTCTTGGTGAGATGCCAAGAGCAAGAGGAGCTAAAGCATTCTTGTTGAGAGAACAAGAGGAGCTGAAGAATTCTTGTTGAGAGAACAAGAGGAGCTCAAGAATTCTTGTTGAGAAAACAAGAGAGAGCAAGAGAGAGGTTGAGCTGAGAAAAGAGACAGCATTTTCCGAAGGAGAGCATGCATCCCAAAGAAAAGAGAAGTACGGATTTAAGACAGCAAGGAAGAACAGGTCGTACTGTACGGATTTGTGGAGGTCATACAGCGTGTAATGTGCACAAAAATTGAGGAGGACAATAGCTGCAATTTCTGAGAGTATTGGTATGCATTCCAAGGCTGCCATACAACATTTGTTGGCACAGAAATTGAGGTAACTGCCGTAATATATTTCTGAGTGTATTTCCGTATAGTCCGTACAATCTTAGCAGAGTTTTGGCATGAATTTTGTGACAGTCCGTACAACATTAATTGTCGTACAGTTGTACGAATTTCTGGTTCAGAAATTGAGGAGCAAAGCTACAGGAATGTCCAGATAAGTTTGTGTAGATATCTAAAGATGAATATGCTATAAAAGAATTTCTCAGAAGCTCATAAATAATACAAAGCCCTCTCTAACTAGTTTTCCCCTTGTGGGTTTTTTCAGGGTCGAAGTTAGACCGAATATCTTTGTGTCTATATTTTCTGAGATTTGCATATTGCTGATATTTTATTTCTGCATTGAAAACGATGTTCAGAATCCTCATGTTTCAGTTCTGAAATTTATTTCTGTTAAGTTTTTTTTTTATATGTTGAAACACCAGGCTGTAGCTTATGCTGAAACACCAGGCTGTAGCATATGCTGAAACACCGCTGTGAGTATATGCTGAAACACCAGGCTGAGTATATGATGAAACACCAGGCTAAGTATATGCTGAAACACCAGGCTGTAGCTTATGCTGAAACACGAGGCTGTAGCTTATGCTGAAACACCAGGCTGTAGTATATGTTGAAACACAGTGTTGAGTCATATGCTGAAACACTAGGCTGTAACATATGCTGAAACAGTGCTGAAACTGAGTTTGGCATTTAAATTTGACTGAAAAGACAGCGAGACTGAAACTGGGTTGAGATTTTGAAAAATTAACAATTTCATTATGGTTTGAGGGATTTTTGTCATGCCCTGTATGTGAGGTTTTCATTACCAGGAGTGCTCAAACTTAATGACTGAAACCTTGATATTTATACTATGATTGCACAGGGGTTTTGCTTGGTCTCTTTCCATTTTATTCGCTCAGATTTGTTTCTCCTACTCCTGCCCACTAAACCCAGAGCTATCTTAAGTCACCCTCGTTACATGCCAGTATTATTCTTAATGGCTCATGTTATCTTAATAGAGTCTAATGGATCTCAAGCATTGTTGTCACATGATGATGTAGTCGAGGATTTGAAAGGCCAGGGTTGGGATACTTTCATCAAGAGGTTTGAAGGGTATAAACTTCACATGGCAAAGGAATTCGCACAAACATTTGATGGGTATAGGGAGAAAGTTGGAGATATCCAGTTGGAGGTGACTAAGGAGTTCA
Source organism: Picea engelmannii (assembly GCA_009831015.1). Lineage (NCBI taxonomy): Eukaryota > Viridiplantae > Streptophyta > Pinopsida > Pinales > Pinaceae > Picea > Picea engelmannii. Next base: position 579,006 of record ML793692.1, read on the forward strand.
TGAGCGAAGCCACTAGGCTTCCATCCACTAGTTATAAGTGGTTCAAGAACTTGAAAATCGAAGAAGTGACCTGAAGCCTCTTCGTGACCTCTAGAAAGATCGATGGTTGTGAAAAAGGTATTCCTATTTCTTTGATTAAGGTTAAATGGAATGGTATCCTTTTAGTCCTTAAACAGTTTGTGACCTATGAGGGACATTATGGTCTAGTGTTTCTCTATCATATACATTTTCTTATTCACTTCATAGGTTTTCATTTGAATGTGCCTTTCTATTTTCTCAGAATCCTATACAAGATGTCTAAGAGGTATAAAAATCAGAGCCTAGACTCTCGTTTGTTTCACCATAACTTAATCAAGATTCTGGTAACACACCATCTAAAAAACTATAGGTGACTGTTGGGATGGATTTTTAGTGAGAAATGGTTTTGTTTCTATCATTTCTGCGGATGACCCTAATTCAGGTGAATCGTTGGTAAAAGAACACTGTGACAGTCTGAATAATAACCCAACCAAAAAACCTCTGAACGAAGTAATTTCCATTCAATTCCCACATGAGAAATAGACTGTAGAGTGTGAGTGGAGAGAACCTCCTATGCATAATTTGGATAATGGACATAACTCCAATATGAAACCCTATGTCAACAAGTCTCACAAACAATCAAAACAGAAGCATGCATCTTTAGGGTTCTGAAATAAGAGAGTTGGTCGATTCATCTCGAGAAATTTAAGGAATCAATCTAAACCTCATTTGAGCTCGATCGACCTAATCGAGATCAATGAGGTTTCAGATCTCGAAAATGAAAATTTCCTCACAAAAGAAGATCCAGATTGTCATAAATCAGATCCCAATCAGCCATACAAATTTGTTAATAATCGTCCATCCTGTCTCAAGGATAAAGGTGAGTCCATTGGTATTAGGCTCAATTCAGGGAATGCAATAGGTAGTATTGATCTACCCACACCCAACTATACACTCCATCGACAGATCGCTCCTTATGTGCATTGCAAGGTCTCCTTGCATTGGATTGAATGATAATATATTGATATCCCCATTCTCCAAGCAAGAATTAAAGAACTTACAACTCACAATGAATTATTGACAAAAGAAAATCATCACCTCAGAGCAAACAAACAAAGACAAGCCAAACGTCTTAAGAAGACAGGAAACATTGTGATAAAGAATATAGACAATGTGAATGCCATAATCAATTCCTAGCTATCTTTATCCATGTTTAGTCAGTGGTTTAAATGGTAAAATGATTTTTTCCCTTTTATTACATTCATGTTATTTTTTGAATAAAATCGGTTAAAATTATATTTTTTTGCCAATATAAGACTAGCTACAGAATCTCACGATTCTGTAGCCAAGTCATTTTTATATAAAATTTAGTAATTAGTTGTTAATAAATTATCTAACTTGTTCCTATTTCGTTTTCAGGATGTGGTATATCTTGGTGTTGATTTTATGAGGTGGAACATGTTCGATTTAGATGATTAGTATCTGTGATGACCCTGCTTAAATAGATGTATAGGGATTATTAATTATAATTAATTTGATAATCTGATTGTCCTAGCATGTTAGTTAAACAATAATTATTTCTTAAATAATATTAAATAATTAATTATTATTAATTATTTGTTCCTATCTGTCAATGATTAATTAATTATTAATTGACTCATTAATTAATTGAGTAAAGAACTAAAGGGGGTTAATAATTTAATGTATTAAACATTTACATATAGGGGGGGGAGAAACATTAAATAAGAGGATAAGATATTAAATATATCGATAAGATAATAAATAAGGGGATAAGATAATAAATAAAGGGATAAGGAAATTAATGAAGGGGGGGAGAGTCAGTGAAGGGGGAATGTGACGGGGAAGAGTCTTACGGAGAGGATCATTCGTTTGGAGGGGGAATCATTTTGAGGAGGAGTATATATTTTTGTGGGAGATTTTTCTGTGGAGATCTCTGGTGTGAGGAGTTTGATGTTGGTGGTTTTTGATGAATTGGCTAGCAGGGGGCATCGGGTTTCTAGGGGTTTTGGGCACGGGTGCCAGGATATCCTTACGGTATCCTAGAGCTAGGGAGCTGGATAGGCTGCTCCTAGCTGGCAGAGAGGAAAACTTGGTTTTGGGTAGTGTTTGACACAGTTTCAACTTCAACAAAGGACAACCAAATCAACAAGGGAATTAGCTTCAAGAAGAGGTAATTATTCTTATTCTGTTATGAAATTGTTGTTCTTTAATTAATTTAACATCCTTATACGTTGAATGAAAGAAATTATCGAGTCTTTCTGTGTAGAAGTAATATAATCAATTTCAATTTATGGATTTTAATAGACTGAAATTAATTTGGTCCCTACACATGGTATCAGAGCTTCAGTTCTAATCACTGGAGCCTTAAGGGCCTACCTACCTGCCTACGCATCTTAGAAATGGAATTGTACCCACCCAAAAATTAGATAAAGCTGGCAAGGGCTCTGAAACCCTTAATTAGATAAATCTGGTCCAACCTCTAGCTCCAGCTTTGCCTAACCTGCAAGCCAATCCATCATTTATTATAAAATAATGTAAAACATATATTAAAAAAAAAAAAAGTGTAGTTATGAGTAATATATATATATATATATATATATATATATATATAATGTAAAAGTAAGAAAAGGAAATAAATATAAATCAAGAGTGAGTTACATTTTTCAAACTCCAAGCCCACATGTCAAGCGCAAGTCACTAAAGCCAAGAATATAAAATATATATATATATATAAAAAAAACATAAGGTGTAGTGAAAATAGACTAAAGGTAGTAATAATACAAACCCTTTGAACTAAACCATATATGTTCATTCACCACACATACCTATAGAGATTTATAGGATCGATGAAGTTGGTGCAAGCTGTCTAAGTAAGAGCAGGGACCTGCCTAGGAGCACCGAATCTTGATGAAGCAGGCATTCATTCTTACCTATAGTATTCATTCACTGGAACCAGTCTCCGAGTACGTCCAAAGAATTCTCCCTTTGGCAGACCCAGTACGAGTTCAATGATAGAGATAGATGTTCATTTTGAATTGTTCTGGTAGGTTAAAAGGTGTTCTGGTTAATCTAGGTAGGTTCAAATACACTTGGAAAAGTTAGGTATGAAATTTGATTGTATTGGGGGAAATTGGCCAATCTCAATTTCGGTGACCACCAACCATTCACGTTATCCAATCTAGGCCAGTCACATATTTGATTAGGGTTTTTTTTTCATGTTCTTGCAAACCTTCCGCCAGGATAGAACATGCACAATAGGTGTTGGAGAAAGCCAATGTGGGGCTTGGCATTTCTTTATATCCGGTCCCAGTCTTCATTTTCATGAATATTGAATAGGAACAGGAGCAATGGAAGATAAGAATAAAAATTGGCTAACAGAAAAAGCCCAACCTCACCAAAAAAAATAAATAAAATTTGAATGGCATGCATGAAGAATCAGTTGATAAGAAATGTCATTACATGATCTGTGATCAATATCCCAATGGAGATGGTAGCATCCGGACACCCAATAAGGGAGCACATTGCACAGACAACAAACATTTTTTTTTAGTAATAAACAACAACAATAAAAAACCTAACACGCAAGGCACCACAAGCATGGATCATTGTGCACTACACATCAGATAAAATGTTGATCTTGGCACCCAATATCCAAACTAAGTCCATCAACTATCAACAACGCCCACACAAGATGCCGAGAGACGAGTTAGCAAGAGTCCACAGGTGGACTATATGTGCACTAAGCCATGGAAGAGGTTCCAAGAAACAACATGAAGATCTACCAAAAAATGGCATACCACTACAGATGAAGGACAAAAACTAGATGGCATGTATAAAGTAGCTGCAAACCGGATTAATAATCTAAAAGTAGGTACAAGTTAGATTTTGTTATTTTTCATAGCAAAAATAAAAAATCTTCGAACAACAATTTTTATGGGATGTACCAATGAAATATGTTGACAGTTTGCCATTATAATAGCATCCTGTGGGATTGTAGTTATCATTTCCCGCATCCACAACCGAATCCCAAAAATGAACAGAGAAGGCACTTTGTGGGTAATGTGTTTTTCTCGTCCATTTGTCTCAGTCGTCCCACCAAAATACATAGAAGAGAAAACTCAAAAAAAAACATAGAACAGATGGCATGGAGTGAAAACCAGTAGACTGTGACATCGATAACCTTTGCCTTATGGAAAACATCAACAGTCACAACATATTACATGTTTTCAACGTATGCCAAAAAAATATACAACACCAGTGAGCGCTTGCCATCAGCCAGTGCAACGGACAACCCCGAGAACCCTGTTCGATTCCCACCCACCTTCTACCAACATTGTTGGTGCTCCCATTATGATTTCCACACAAGTTCACAGAGACTGAGCGCACAAGCACAAAGCCAGATGGAGTAGGATCCCACGGGGTCAACATGCAGACCAAGTACCGAGCCATGAGGAGGACCCTACGAGGGCGTTAATCATTGAACTACGCACGTGCGCACTGTAATATTTTAATAAAAAAAATGAAAAAAAAAAAAACATAATGAATAAATTATCACTTCAAACTCTCTCCTTTCCTCGACTGAACAAATCTCTCCCTTAGCTGTGGATGAAACCCTCAACTCATGAACACAATGTGATGGTGGATTGAACTTTTCCTTGCCTCACTTGACTTGACCAGAATCAATTCTTTGACTGGCTCAAGAACTCGCCCAAATGAAGGACCACTCTCGACTCGACTGGTATTGGTTGACTAGTGCGTGTTCGACTCGTGGTATTGTTCAAATAGACCAAAACCTCATGGATTGAAACCATTGTCTTGGCCTGACTATATTTACTACCAACTAGAAGGGGGTTCGACTAACCAGTGATCTGACTTGGCTGGAGATACGTCTTTTTTTTTTCCAAGATCGACTGGTGCAAATTTATTTGCAATTCTCTGAGTTTACCTATGGGTATATACAGAGATATGGAAAAATTAAACAGAGATAGGCATATTTATATACAGAGGTAAGGAAAAATAATTGGTCGAGCATTACAACACACAAATCAAATGCCCCAAACGCCCAAGCTTTCGAGGAGGAGGAGTCACGCACTGCATAAAGGAAACAAACCAATTTTTTTTTTTAGTAATAAAAAAAAAAAAAAACCCTGGAACACACACAATACAAGCCATCACCTGACAAATGAGGAAGGAGACCAAGGAAGAACTGATTGCGTACCAGTTCAGTGAGAGAACCACCAAAAACAAAAGATGCAGAGGGAACGACCATGGAGGCTGACCACATAGCCAAAAGAAAATGACAGGAAATGTAGAGTTAGGGTTTAGAAACGAAGGCATTGGAGGATGCAAGGCGGGCATGTGGAATCCATGTGTACCCTCATTTGTTTTTTTAATTATTTTGATTTTCATCTATTATTTATTAAAAATATTTTTATAAATTGTGTGTGTGTTCATTTAAATTTTATTTTAGTGTAAAGATAATTTAGGTTAATTTAGTTCAAATTAATTTAAAGTTAATTTAGGTTAATTTAGTTCAAATTAATTTAAAGCTAATTTAGGTTAATTTAATTAAATTAATTTAAAATTAAGTAAGTTAATTATCTTTAAAAAAAAAAAAAAATTAATTAAATTAATTGTGTAAAGTTAAACTACATTAAAAGTTAATTAAAATGTTAGAGGGTCCATGGGTTTTGAACCCAAGACCACCCACCAAGCGAAGTGCCTTAAGAAGAGCACTAACACCAACACACCCTCATAAGTCTTTACGAATAAATTCATATACTTGAATAGATTAATGGTAACATAGTGTATCCCGAAGTACAAACTCTGATTATCCAAGCGTCAAGATCACGAGACCTTACACACAACTCATCGAGAAAATTGTCGAGCCCTTTCATTCCATTCCACTAGTCAAAGCCAAGCGCTAAACTCTAATGCTTGAAAGCCACTCTAAAATCCTCAAGACTCGCACCTGCAGCAACGAGACATGCAATTCAACGCATATGTACAACATGCCAAGGAAAGCTCACGAATCAAGATTCGAAGGACAATTAGTTGTAAGAAAAAAATTTAAAGGACTTAGACTAGGACAAGTGGGAAGGAGGAAACATACACACTAGGAGAGTAAGCTAGAGGAATTGGTGAGAATGGCGCAAGGCTAGTGTAGCTACCGGGAAAGGGAGTCAACAGTTTTCTTACGCAAAGAAATCAAACTTAGACTCTTAATCCTAATCCTAACCCAACCAATACCCTAAACAGAGTAACGTTTGTTTACATACAAGTAAAGAAAAACATACGCCTAACCCTGTTTCTAGTTTGAGTAGTACCAATTTGAAACGTCCTTGAACTCACCCTGACAACTTTGGTTGATGCAGGTTAAATCATATAGGATGGTTAGGACTAGAGGGAATTGAGGCAAGGGAGCATCGTCACAGGCACCTCCAACACCGCCAGCACCGCCACCACCATCGCCTGAACTAGCTCTCATATTGCGCTCGTTGGAGGCCATAAATGAAACTTTAAAGGGGTGACAACCAGCAGGGACCGAGGTGGAACCCCCACCATCTGGAACGGGTAATATAGAAGCGTCAAGGGATTTACGGGGAGGACCTCCACCTAAATACATCACTCGAGAATTGCAGAAGATCAAACTTCTGGAGTTTGCCGGGGGTCACGCCAGTGAACGCGCAGAAGCATGGTTGGAAGGCATGACAAGGTGTTTTGCCTTAAGGGACTATGCATCCAACTCAAAGGTGAAGATCGAAGTTTTTCAGTTAAGAAACAGTGCCTTGAACTGGTGGGGAAACCTAGAAAGACAACTGCATCTTACCCCAGAGACAGAGTCTTGGGAACTTTTTTAGGAGAGGTTCTGAAGGAAATATCTGCCAACGTACTATGAGGAACAATAGGTAGGGGCATTTCATGCCTTAGTACAGGGAAACAAAACTATAGAAGAATATGAGATCAGATCTATGGAATTGGTCAAATATGTTTCGTATATGAACAATGACCAATGACAGGCAGAGAGATTCATCTATGGATTGAACCCTAAGATAAGATCTATGGTGCGGATGTGGAAACCATCTTCAGTAGAAGAAGCAGTGGAAAATGTGTGTTATGCGGAGGAACACATGAACTTAAATGAAGGTACGATACTGACCTTTCTGCATCGTCCTGGATTCATAGGGAAGGCCTCGAGGACATTTCCCAGAAAAGGGGGCTCAAGGAAACCTCCATATGGTAACATAGTCACACCAAGGATAGTAGCCACAAGGATTTCAATGGCAGCGAGTGCAACATCTCGTTCATCGCCAACGATTCAAACATATCCATGGCCATGTCAGGGAACAACTAGTAGGGGCAGGGGTTCTACGGGAAGGAACTCATTTCAAAGACAATCACATAACAGTGCACAGGTTCAATCTTGTCTTACCTATTGTGGGTGCGGAGGACCCCATTACCAGCGTGACTGCCCAGAGTTACAATCAGGGTTCATGCATAGAGAAGGAAAGGCCCCGATGGGAAGAGCAAGTAGCAGCCACCAGATTTACACAGCGGTTAATAATCGCTAGGCCGAACATAAGTCCATGGTGATGGAGTCATAAGGTATGCTAAATCATATCGACATTAAGATTTTATTTGATTTTGGTGCTACAGATAGTTTCATTTCACCATCTGCATTAGAAAAGAGTGGGTTGGCAGCCTGCGAGCATGATGACTTTAAACAAGTCGAGATGGATTTAGGGGAAAAACAAGCGGTAGGACCTAGTGTTCTTAATTGCATAGTAGACCTGGGAGTGTGTACTACTAGGTTGAAGGTATACATCACTGCTCTTGGGGCATATGACCTAATCATTGGAATGGATTGGTTAGAAGCTCATCGAGCTTTGGTAGATTGTTTCGCAAAAAGGGTGCTTTGTGTAGAGGACGAAGGAAGGCCAGTATAGATCCAGGGTGTACGAAGAAAAGTGTCATTACGCTGTATCTCAACTATGAAGGTTAAATGATGCTTGAGGAAAGAGTGTCGACTGTATGTAGTGGAAGCAGTGAATGAAAGGAAGGGACCCTCATTGGATCAATACCCAGTATTGTGATAATTTAAGGATGTTTTTTTGAATGAGTTACCAGTTTTACCTCCTGAGAGGGAGATTGATTTTACTATTGAGCTAAAACCTGGTGCAGAAACAATTTCCAAAACTCTGTATCGGATGATAGTGCCAGAACTTTGTGAATTGAAAATGTAGTTGAAAGAGTTATTGGACTTAGGGATAATAAGGCCCAGTGTCTCACCTTGGGGTGCACTAGTAATTTTTGTAAAGAAGAAGGATGGATCCTTATGACTGTGTATAGACTACAGGGACTTGAACCATGCTACAGTGAAAAATAGGTACCCAATGCCGCGAATAGATGACCTCTTCAATCAGATGAAAGGAGTGGTGGTATTCTCAAAGATCAATTTTTGATCCGGGTATCATCATTCAAGGATTAAGGAAGGCGATATCCCAAAAACTGCCTTTTGAACTCGGTTTGGACATTACAAGTTTGTTGTAGTACCTTTCAGATTGACCAATGCACCAACAGTATTCATGAGCCTCATGAACGGCGTATTCCGGAAGTACTTAGATTGATTTGTACAAGTCTTTCTAGATGACATCCTCATCTATTCCAAGAATGAAAGAGAACATGAGGAACACTTACGAGTAGTGTTGTCCTACCTTAGAGAGATAAAATTGTATGGGAAGCTGTCAAAGTGTTCCTTCTTTCAGAAAGAGATTCACTATTTAGGTCATATCATTTCCAACGAAGGAATCTATGTGGACCTAGAAAAGGTAAAGGCCATTATGGAGTGGCCAGTGTTGAAAAATGCCCATGAGGTGAGAAGCTTCATGGGGCTAGCAGGTTATTATCGGAGATTTGTGGAGGGATTCTCCAAAATAGCGAAACCCATCACCACTTTGTAGCACAAGGGGGTCAGGTATGAATGGACAGAAGAATGTGAAAATGCATTCATCGAGCTTAAGAGGTTACTAACTAGTGCACCAATTCTACGAGTGTCGGACATGGAAAAGGACTTCACCGTCTATATGGATACCTCGAAGAAAGGGTTGGGGGATGTGTTAATGTAGGATGGAGGAGTGATAGCTTATGCATCGAGGAAGTTGAAGAAACACGAAGAGCTATATGTGACTCATGATTTGGAGTTGGCAGTTGTAATACTAGCTCTGAAAATTTGAAGGCACTATCTTGTGGGGTGAAACTTTGAGCTCAAAATGAACCATCAAAGTTTAAAACATCTCTTCACTCAAAGAGATATGAATTCCAGGAAAAGGCAATGGAGTGAGTTTATGAGTGAGTACGATTTTGGTATTCTGTACATCAAGGGGAAGGAAAATGTGGTCGCAGATGCCTTGAGTAGTAGACCACGTGTCTTCTCCTTGGTACCCTTAAAGGTCAATCTGAGGGAACATGTGTTGAAAAAACTCCAAGGAGACAGTTGGTATTTAAAATTTACTTCAAACCTCCAAAGTATGAAGGATATAGTATGGAGGAAGACGGATTGTTAAGATATCGAGGAAGGATATACATCCCTAAAGATGGGGATATTCGAAGCATCATACTGAAGGAATCCCATAGAGAACTTTATTGTGCACATCCAGGTGTGAAGAAGATGTACGCAGACATGAGGAAGCTCTTCTTCTAGGTAGGCATGAAGCGTGATGTAGTCCATTTCATCGCCAAATGCCTAGAGTGTCAATAAGTGAAAGACAACCACCATCACCCGGCAGGCCTCCTATAACCAGATGATGTTCCTATGTCCAAGTGGGAAGTCATCTCTATGGATTTTTTTGTGGGGTTACCGCTCACATCTCATAGACACAATGCCATTCTTGTGATAGTGGATAAGTTAACCAAGAGTGCTCATTTTATTCCAGTTAGAGACACTTATGATGTCACTGACGTGGCACATGTGTTTGTAAGTGAGGTTATCCGTTTGCACGGGATACCTAAGAAGATCATTTCAGATAGGGACTCCCGATACACTTCTAGGTTTTGGACAAGTTTGGAGTCAGCATTGGGGACTTAGTTGAACTTAAGAACATCTTATCATCCTGAAACAGATGGGAAAACTAAGAGAGTAAATCAAGTCATGGAAGAAATGCTCAAGATGTATGTCATGGATAATCAAACCCAGTGGGAGAAGTACCTACCTTTGGTAGAGTTTTCCTACAATAACAGTTTTCATAGCTCCATCAGAATGCCACCCTACAAAGCTTTTTATGGAAGGCCATGCAGAACGTCATTGAGTTGGGATAGACTAGAAGACTGAGTAACACTTGGGCCAGAATTGATTCAAGAGATGGAGGAACAGGTGATTCAGATTAGGCAGAGACTAAAGGAAGCACAGGATAGGTAGAAGAGTTATGTCGATGGACACAGGACTGACCGAAGTTATGAAGTGGGAGACCAGGTTTTCATTCGTATCAGGCCTAATAAGAGTATCGTATGGTTCGGGAAGGGGACAAAGTTTTCACCTCAATTTATAGGACCATTCATAATCCAAGATAAAATTGGACCCATTGCCTATCGTCTCGTACTACCACCCCACTTGTATAAAACTCATAATGTATTTCATGTATCTATTTTACGTCATTATGTTGTTGATGAATCACATAAACTAAATTGGAAGGAATTGCAGGTATCGGATGTGGTAAATCTCACGGTAGAACCATTATGCATATTGGACCATAGAGTTCGATAGCTCAGGAACCGTCTGGTAGACCATGTTATGGTCCAATGGGACAAGTATAGTCCAGTATCTGCTACTTGGGAAGATGCCGAGACATTACGACAAGACTATCCCTCACTGTTTTTGACCACCTTGAGAATATGTTTCTCGAAGGTGGGGTGTATGTAACACCTCCTTTTGACTTAGACATCCAGGATTACCTGAGGCCTACTTATATTATTTTCTATTCACAGTGGAACTATTAAATGATACACTTAAACTTTAAAATGTATGAACTTTTATGAATGTTTAAATGTTATTGATGATGATGTATATTGTTGGAGCCGCCCCTGTTTTTTCGCCTCACACAATTTTGAATATTCTGATGCTTGAGATAAAAAGTTGTTCTCTTTCCCTTTTCCTTCCAAAATCATAAAACTATGAAAGAACTTTTTTTGCCTGAATAATAATGCTTTGTCACTTACAAAGAGCCCGTTTTTCGCATGTATTTTTGTCCTTGGGATTTTTCAAGTTTCGTGATCTCGCAAGTCAGACACCTTATTTCTTGTATTCACAAGTCCCGAGTCGTGAGAATGCGAACTTGGTTTTAATTTTCGTCCAAGGCAAGAATAATATAAGACCTTTGACCCTTGATAATGACATCGTCGGGGTTTCGCGCCTCGGCATTTCTCGACCCTAAATTTTTGTTTTCTCAACCCCGAGAGCCGAGAACCCGATAATTTTTTAAATGACCCTAGTCAAAGACCGAGAGTAAACAACTGACCATAGTTAAGCTTGGTTCTCGGCACATCTCCTCTCGGCATTTTCCTTCATAAATTCAAAGTGTCCAAAACTCCGATTCGCGAAGTTGCGACATAATTTTATCGAAGCCTTAATTATCGCTACATCACAATATCGCGACTCGGCATATCATTCTCCTAAAAACTTGTCTTCGAATTCCCGATTCACGATCCAAAAATTAAGTTAATTACATCATTAAGGAATCGCTACATCGTGTTTATTGTTAATTAATATTGAGATCGGAATTCGCAATCTCGCGAATTGTGAAGTCAAAACGTTAAAGGGAATTTCACGAGATGACGAAAAGCGAGGAAATCTCTAAGCCATTAAGATTTGAAATTTTTAAATATATTTTTAAAGGTAAGGTATGTCCCACGCATCGAGGTTGGCACACTTCACAAGGGATTCATTTACTCTCCATAACCCGAGTACCTGTCAAGCCGCCCGATATTCATGAAATTAATGAGGAAATAGGGTAAATCCACGGTGAAAATAAGATCGGATTTTTTAAATTAATTTGGTTTTATTCGCGATTTAATGAACCCATGACAAAGGTACATGATTTCCAAAATATATACGAAACTTTTTTTATTTATTAAAAGAAAAACATTTCTCATTAAGCGTATAGAGCAAGTCTTTCTCCAAGTGAACTA
>ML793692.1:607671-652367 GCA_009831015.1 Picea engelmannii
GGTGGAATTTAATGTTTTCCCTTCTAAAAAGAAAATGTGTATATATGAATATTCATAATTACGTAACTAAACCACAGTTGTCTAAATAAAATTGTTGAATTGGATAATTGTAATTAAAGGATTTCACAAACATTTGATTGGTTATTGTCTTTTATAAAAGATTAGTCTTGTTGATTGGATTGGATGCATACATAAATTACTAGAGGGTGATAGTTATTGATTATTAGTACATGCACAAGACTTGTATGTACTAGCTACACATACATTTCTTGTACATGTACACTAGTATGTATGAGTTTTCTTGACTTACTTACTAATAATGTCGGTTAATTGTTATGAATGTGTGAACCATGTTTCTTTTCATTTGTACCATGAGATACCTTAACTTCGGGACAAAGTTTCCTGAAGGGTGAGTGTACGTGATGACCCTTCTTAAATAGATGTATAGGGATTATTAATTATAATTAATTTGATAATCTGACTGTCCTAATATGTTAGTTAAACAATAATTATTTGTTAAATAATATTAACTAATTAATTATTATTAATTATTTGTTCATATCTGTCAATGATTAATTAATTATTAATTGACTCATTAATTAATTGAGTAAAGAATTAAAGGGGGTTAATAATTTAATGTATTAAAGATTTACATATACGGGGGGGGGGAAGAAACATTAAATATGGGGATAAGATATTAAATATAGGGATAAGATAATAAATAAGGGGATAAGATAAAAAATAAAGGGATAAGGAAATTAATGAAGGGGAGGAGAGTTGGTGAAGGGGGAATATGACGGGGAAGAGTCTTACGGGGAGGATCATTCTTTTGGAGGGGGAATCATTTTGAGAAGGAGGATATATTTATGTGGGAGATTTTTCTGTGGAGATCTCTGGTGTGAGGAGTTTGATGTTGGTGGTTTTTGGTGAATCAACTAGCGAGGGGCACCAGGTTGTTGGGGGTTTTGGGCACGGGGGCCAGGATATCCTTACGGTATCCTGGAGCTAGGGAGCCGGACAGGCTGCTCCTAGCTGGCAGGGAGGAAAAATCGGTTTTGGGAAGTGTTTGGCATAGTTTCAACTTCAACAAAGGACAACCAGATCAACGGGGGAATTAGCATCAGGAAGAGGTAATTATTCTTATTCTGTTATGAAATTGTTGTTCTTTAATTAATTTAACATCCTTATATGATGAATGAAAGAAATTATTGAGTCTTTCTGTGTAGAAGTAATCTAATCGGTTTCAATTTATGGATTTTAATAGACTAAAATTAATTTGGTCCCTACAATATCTCTTTCCTGTTATTTTTGTAAATGAGAAAATTGTTTTATTAGTATTTAAATATACAGTTTGATTATGAGTGGTTGTAGGCCCTCCATATTTGTAATATTTTGATCTCAAGGGATTCGATCCTAACCTAAGAGATATGAAGATGAGATTTCCAAAAGCCTCTTTAAATACTCTGCATTTTGTAAATGAAAGGCATATTCGCCTGGAACCAAAGATGGACGAATGATTTTTCAAGTCTTAATGGAACAACGTACAACATTTTGGTTTTAGTCCTTTGTTAATAGTGTTTCATTAATTTTTTTTGTTTTTAATATTGGTGCATTAATATGTCTTGTTTTTAATATTGGTGCATTAATACTGGTGCATTAATATGTCAAATAAATTCGTGGACTTGAAGAGGCCAGTTGAGGAGGCATCCTCAAGAAAAGGTGGGTTTAAACCACCTTTCAGAAAACCTTTTCCTCCCAATCGACCAAATTCGACCACCGAAGGTCTTAATTTCGAAAGCTTACAATACACTTTGCAAACCATGCTAGAAGCACATGATAACTTTGTCCCTCCTGAAAGTTCCAAAGATGTAGTTGAGGAAGAAGTGCCTGAAGAAGAGGACTCATCTCCTAATATCTTTGAACATTTTTTTGACACTATTTTCCAAGCAAACTTTGAAACTGTACACCCTTACAACACAAGAAGCAAAACACATAGTAAACCATCTTCTGAATTGAGTAATAATGTGCATCCAAAACAATTGAAACAAGATGAAATAAAACATAGTTAAGTAGCCCCAGTTTTAGAATATGACTTGATTGAAGATCTGAAAAAACTAAGGGCTAATATTTATGTTTTCAAGATTTTGAAATTCCCTCTTATTCTGCAGAAAATGCTGCAAAATATCACAGAAAATAGTAAGAACAATGATCCTAGCAATGAGAAGACTGTAGAAACCACATCCAAAACAAACAAAAATCTCCATACTAAAACAATATATGTACCTCTGTATAAAAGGTATTTAGCTAAAAAAATTGTATGAAATGTAGATAAAACTGTTTTAGGGACAACGACAAAAAATCAGTAGAATTCTGTTGTTAATGCTCGTAAAAATGTCTTGCCTTTCTTGTTAAATTTCAAAATTTTTAACAGAAATGTACATAACTGCATGGTTGATTCCAGTGCATCATAAAATGTAATGTCTTTCTATATGTGTCAAAAAATTAACGCATAAGTTCAACCTTTTGATCTCAAAATCATTCAACTTGATCAGACAAATACCAAGGTAATCAATGAACTTAAGAATTTGTTGGTTAGGTTATATACTAATCCTAAGGCTCACCAAATTATTGACATAATTGTTTTTTACATCCCTAAAATATATGGTTTTTTTTTAAGCAGGGACTGGTCCGAACAACTACATGGTTATTTTTCCACAGATTGGTCTCGTCTGTGGTTGCCGAAAAATGGACATCCCAATAAAATCAGGATAAATCATGAACGTTATCTCAAGCATACCGTGACAGATCTAAATGATGCAAATGAACCATTTACTGCATCTACTAATTTGTTTGAAGTGCAGGGAATGAAAAACTTCTTTGGTAACTTCATGACCAAAATTTCACCTTTCAATGATTCTGGGCAACAATCAGATCTTATGACCTACAATCAGTCATCAACTTCACCAAGTGTGTCAAATACTACTGATGAAGCTCAAATTTGGGCATTGTACTTTGACGGATCCAAATCCAAAGAAGGAGTCGGTGCAGGATGTGTACTCATCAATCCCTCAGGTAATAAAACTTTCATTGCCTCACGATTAGAGTTCGAGTGCACCAATAACACCGTCGAATACGAAGTGCTTTTGCAAGGACTCGGGAAAGATGTGGATATGGACGTAAGAAATTTAGTGGTATTCAGTGATTCAGAAATCATGGTCAGGCAGGTAAGGAACTCCATACATTTCTTGTCACCACATCCGAAAATATACCAAATTGAGGAATCGAGTTTAATGCAAAATTTTTCAGCATTTAACATAAATTCCATCCCTAGACTAAGTAACTCAGAGGTTGATTTATTGGCTAATGACACTTCCAAACTGTTTCCCACATAAGGTCTTTGTCGTAATTCATTCTTGATTGAATTGTTGTTCAGGCCATCGATCTTAGATAGCATCACCAATTGGAGAGTGTATGACGATGATCAACAAATCATCAACTTTTTGCATATGGAAGACACCTTGCAAGGTGCGGTTATCGACGAGGGCAGTCATGATGAAAACCTTCACAACTTCACAGTAATATCATATACTAGATCTCTAGAATCAACATCCGATATGGTGAATCTTATCCCCAAATCTATTGTAAGACTAGAAAAGTTTTATGACTTGCATCATAAATTTAGAGGGTTAGTTAATTGTAAAATGAATAGTTCTTCCTTGACTTATGGAATGGTGAATTTAGGGACTGAAGATAATCCTAAAAACATCAATTTGGGAATGATATTCTCCGAGAAAGAATGATCTTCCTTTATAAAATTATTTAAAGAATTCAAAGATGTTTTTTCTTGGACATATGTTGACCTCAAAACATTTGATCCTAATATAATACAACATGTCATTCCCATGAAACCCCAAACTCAACCATTCCAACAGAAATTAAGAAATATGCAGCCCAAATTAAAACCCATGGTCAAGAAAGAACTGAATAAACTACTAAATGCAAATATAATTTTCCTGGTGAGACACACACAATGGGTGTCTAATCTAGTTCCTGTAAGGAAGAAAAGCGGTGAAATTTGACTCTATGTCGACTTTCGTAACTTGAAACGAGCGTTTGATAAATACAACTATCTTGTTCCTCCGATGGAACAAATCCTTCAATAGGTATTTCGTTCAGAAAGACTATCTTTGCTAGATGGTTTTTCAAGATATAACCAGGTCCTCATGTCACCCCTAGATCAACTCAAGACCACTTTTTGTACCCCATGGAGGACTTATGCCTACAGGAAGATTCCTTTTGGGCTTATAAACTCCATGGCCACTTTTTAGAGAGAAATGGACATTTCTTTCCATGGTATCATAAACCATTAAGTAGTGGTCTATCTTGATGATGCTACCATTTATTCTAAAAACAATAAAGATCACTTGTTTCACCTTAGGGTTGTCCTAGAATGATGTTGGAAGTACGACATATCTCTCAACCCCAAGAAATAAGTATTTGTGGTAGAACAAGGAAAAATACTCGGGTTCATAGTATCCAATGACAGAATGATCATCGATCCTTAAAGAACCCAAGGCATTGCCAAACTCCCCCCTCCTTCCTCCAAACAATCCATGCAATCCTTTTTAGGCTAGATTAATTTCATCAAAATATTTGTCCTAAATTTCTCAAAAATGGGAAGACCCTTACAAAATTTAATTAAAAAATATAGTCAGTATCACTAGGGTCCCCAAGAAAGTCAATCTTTTAATTCTATTAAAAAATCAATAATAGAAACTCCTTCCTTGATGATTCTTGATTTCTCTCGAGATTTCACTCTTTACACCTTCGCCTCTGACCGATCTTACACTATTGTGTTAACACAAAAAAATGTTGAAAGAAATGAAATACCCATTTACTTCATGAGATCATATTTTAAAGGAGTTGAACTAAATTACCCAACCATAGATCAACAGGTGTATGTTGTTTTTAAAAAAGTGAAACACTTCCAGTCATATCTGCTGAAATCCAGAACTAAAGTCATTGTCCCTTACCCCGCTGTAAGAAACTTGTTAGTACAGAAGGAACTAGGTGAAAAATGGGCAAAATGGATGGCGTCATTACAAGAGTATGACCTAGAAATAACTCCCTCACAAATTGTTATAGGTCAAGGCCTATGTAAACTAGTGGCTGACTTAGTCGAAGAACATGAAAAGAAAATTAACATCTTGACTAAAAATCAGCACAATGAGAAACAAATAAATTGTGCACAAGCTATTGCTAATTCTTGGTATGATGATATTAAATTTTATTTGACACATGTATTTTCTCCTTGCCATATTAATCCTAGGAATAGAAGAGCACTCAGGTTAAAATATGTCTCTTTCCAATTCATAAATGATGTATTATTTTGAAAGAATTTTGATGGTGTTCTTATGCGTTGTTTGGAAAAAGATGAAGTGGGGAAAGCATTGTCTGAACTTCATGAAGGTGAATCTGGTGGACACATTAGTGGAGAGACCACTTCCCGCAAAGTATTAAGAGATGGGTATTATTGGCCCATGTTGTTTAAATATGCCCACACCCTATGTCACAAATGTATAATTTGCCAAAAGGTTGTTGGAGGGGTGAAAAAAGAAGCATTCCCTTTACAACCTATTACTATAGATTCACCTTTTCAGCAGTGGGGTCTTGACATCATAGTCCCAATCAATCCTTCTTCTTCACAGTAGCACAAGCATATTATTACATCAACAAATTATTTTACCAAGTGGTTCGAAGGTGCACCTTTGAAAGTGGTAAACACGAATCAGGTAGTATCCTTCCTTAATTCGAATATCATTACTATATTTGAAATTCTCGAATGTTTAATTTTTGATAAAGCATCTTATTTATCATCCCTGGATATGAACATGTTCGCTTTAGAAAAAGGGATCAAATTAAAATATTCTTCCAGCTACTACCCCCAAGGTAATGATCTAGCAGAATCAACAAACAAAAAATTAATCAAGATCATCAATAGGACAGTTTCTGAAAACCATAAGAACTGGCACAACACACTACTTAATGCACTTTGGGATGATAGAGTGAAACCCAAAACCTCTATTGGTATGTAAGGTTCTTCTCAATAGAGCCTTATAAAACAAAACAAAAGTATTTTAAAGAAATGTTATCCTAACATTTTCATAACTTCATAACCAACAGATAACCAATAACCATCATATAACCATTCATCTTAAATAAAATTTATGAACATATCCTAATAAGCTTACGAAGAACGACATAACACTACATATTCCTTATAATATATAAAACAAATACATAAAATAAAATACCTCTTCCTGGTGCTAATTCCCATTGATCTGCTTTGTACAGCCTGCTTCTTTGCCCAGTCTGCTGCTTTGACCAAACCCTACCCAAACCGACTAACCACCCAGCCATCTAGGAGAATATTTTTTGGCTCCCTAGCTCTAGGATATCGAAAGGAATCCTGGCCCCCATGCCCAAAATCCCCAGCAACCCGGTGCCCCTTTGCAATGATTCACAAAAACCGCCAAAACCAAAACTCCCAACACCAAAAAAATAAGCAAACCAGAAATACAGTCTTCTCCTCTCCAATAATTCTTCCTCCCCCAAATTATCATAATCCCCTCCCATAGGACTCTTCCCTATCATATATTCCCCTTCATCGACTCTCCTCCCCTCCATTAATTACCTTATCCCCTCCTTTATTACCTTATCCCCTCCTTTATTATCTTATCCATAACCTATCATACGTAAAGTTTCATAAGGATTAAATTAAATATATTAAGCCCCTTAATTTATTACCCAAATCATTGAATGTGTTATGTAATCAATTAATTAATTAATTAATCAATCAAAAGTTATAAACAATTAATTAATAAATAAATAATTAATTATTATTATTAATACTAATCATTGTTTAACTAAAACCATATTAGGACAATTAATTATCTAATTAATTTTACTTAATAATACCTAAGCATCTATTTAACCAAGTTTGTTACATACACCCACCCTTCAGGAAACTTCGTCCCAAAGTTAAGGTATCTCATGATACAAAGGAAAAGAAACATGGTTCACACATTCATGACAATTAACCGACACTATTAGTAAGTAAGCCAAGAAAACTCATACATACTAGTGTACATGTACAAGAAATGCATGTGTAGCTGGTGCATACAAGTCTCGTGCATGTACTAATAATCAATAACTATCACCCTTATAGTATTTTATGTATGCATCCAATCCAATCAACAAGACTATTCTTTTATAAAAGACAATAAACCAATCAAATGTTTGCGAAATTCTTTAATTACAATTATCTATTTCAACAATTTTATTTAGACAATTGTGGTTTAGTTACGTAATTATGAATATTCATATATACACATTTTCTTTTTAGAAGGGAAAAACAATAAATTCCACCATAAGACAAATCTACATACTTTCTTAACTATTTCTACTCATCCTTCCTCCCTAACTTACTTCCATCTTTATTCCTATCCTTCCTCTGCTGTACTATCTTGGAGCATCAACTATATTGACCTAACTCCAAATAGAACCCGTAAGTGGAAGTGTCACTATATTGACCAATCTTCCCCAATAGGCAACTGACAGTCATCATCACATGTCTAGGGGAGCATGAGCTAACATTGTCCTCCCATGAATTGAAGTTTCGGAGGATACACGGTGGGAAATGCCTCCACCCCTCATAATCATAACTAGGGTCCACACCCTACAATGGAATATACAGTGGCACCATGTTGTTGGGATTTTTGTCATCGTTTATTCTGTTTTGGGTAGTATCATCACCTGAAATCTTGCACTGGTCCACATATCATAGAAATGCATCCAAACCAATATAATTTCACATACAAAGATTCATACCATAATGTTTCTCAGCTAGTGGTCATGACATCCACTTTCATCATCCTTATAACTTGGCTATTTCATAGCCCATAACCTGCAGATTAGTCTGTAACAAAAACTCATACATTTCTATGCATTATCATCATGTAATTGCATACAATCATCATTTCAATTCGGTATCCTTGTACCAACAACTTAACATCAAAGTTTTCAAGTTAGAAATAGATCTCATAATATCCCATAATTCAATTTCGACACTCATTCATCAAATTATCATTTACCAAATAGATTGCATCATATCCAACAACATTCTAATAGCATTTAAACCTTCACAAGATTCAAATTCACTCAATATGTTGCATCATATCCAACATCATCAATAACACTTAAACATTCATAAAATTTACATTCACATAGTAGATCACATTATATCCATCATCATCAATAACATTTAAAAATTCATAAAATTTACATTCTCACAATATATCGTATCATACCCATCATTGTTCAAATACATATAACATTCATAAAGGTTTATACGTCTTAAAAGTTTAAGTGTATCATTTAATAGTTTCACTGTTAGTAGAAACCAAAAGTGTAGGCCTCAGGTAATCCTGGTTGTCTAAGTCAAAAGGTGGTGTTACATACACCCAACCTTCGAGAAACATGTTCTCGAGGTGGTAAAAAAAAGTGAGGGATAATCTTGTCGTAGTGTTTCAACATCCTCCCAAGTAGTAGATACTGGACTATACTTGTCCCACTGGACCTTAACTTGGTCTACCAAACGATTCCTCAGTTGTCGAATGCTACAGTCCAATATACGTAATGGTTCTACCATGAGAGTTCCCATGTCTGATACCTACAATTCCTTCCAATTTAGTTTATGTGATTCATCAGCAACATGATGACGTAAAACATATACATGAAAAACATTATGAGTTTTATGTAAGTGGGGTGGCAGTACGAGACGATAAGCAATGGGTCCAATTTTCTCTTGGATTCTAAATGGTCCTATAAATTGAGGTGACAACTTTGTCCCCTTCCCAAACCATATGGTAATCTTATTAGGCCTGATACAAATGAAAAACTGGTCTCCCACTTCATAACTTCGGTCGGTCCTATGTGCATCCGCATAACTTTTCTGCCTATCCTATGCTTCCTTTAGTCTCTATCTAATCTGAATCACCTATACCTCCATCTCTTGAATCAATTATGGCCCAACTATTGCTTGGTCTTCTAGTCTATCCCAACTCAATGACATTCTGCATGGCCTTCCATACAGAGCTTCGTAGGGTGGCATTCCAATGGAGCTATGAAAAATGTTATTGTAGGAAAACTCTACCAAAGGTAGGTACTTCTCTCACTGGTTCTGATTATCCATGAAATACATCCTAAGCATGTCTTCCATGACTTGATTTACTCTCTCAGTTTGCCCATCTGTTTCAGGATGATAAGTTGTGCTTAAGTTCAACTGAGTCCCCAACGCTGACTACAAACTTATCCAAAAACTAGAAGTGAATCTGGAGTCCCTATCTGAAATGATCTTCTTAGGTATCTCGTGCAAATGGATAACCTCGCTTACAGACACACATGCCACATCAGTGACATCGTAAGTGTCTCTAACCAGAATAAAATGAGCACTCTTGGTTAACTTATCAACTATCACAAGAATGGAATTGTGTCTATGAGATGTGAGTGGAAACCCCACAAAAAAATCCATAGAGATGACTTCCCACTTGGACATAGGAACATCATGTGGTTGTAGGATGCCTGCCGGGTGATGGTGGTCGACTTTCACTTGTTGAAACTCTAGGCAATTGGTGATGAAATGGACTACATCGCAATTCATGCCTACACAGAAGAAGAGCTTCCTCATATCTGCGTACATCTTATTCACATCTGGATGTGCACAATAAAGTACTTTATGGGATTCATTCAGTATGATGCTTCAAATATCCCCAATTTTAGGGATGTACATCCTTCCCCGATATCTCAATAGTCCATATATTTCCAAACTATATCCTTCGTACTTTGGATCTAATTGCCTCCCACTCTGGAGGTTTGATGTAACCTTTAAATACCAATTGTCTCCTTGGAGTTGCATCAACACACGTTCCCTCAGATTGAATTTTAAGGGTACCAAGGAGAAGACACATGGTCTCCTACTCAAGGCATCTGCGACCACATTTTCCTTTCCGTTGATGTATGAAATAACAAAATCGTACTCACTCCATTTCCTTTGCCTGGCATTCAGATCCCTTTGAGTGAAGAGATGTTTTAAACTTTGATGGTTCGTTTTGAGATCAAAGTTTTACCCCACAAGATAGTGCCTCCAAAGTTTCAGAGCTAGCATTACAGCTGCCAACTCTAAATCATGAGTCACGTATAGTTCTTTGTGTTTCTTCAACGTCCTTGATGCATAAGCTATCACTCCTCCACCCTGCATTAGCACGGCCCCCAACCCTTGCTTCGAGGCATCTTTGAAGACTGTGGAATTCAGATCCCTTTGAGTGAAGAGATGTTTTAAACTTCGATGGTCTGTTTTGAGATCAAAGTTTTTCCCCACAAGATAGTGCCTCCAATGTTTCAGAGCTAGCATTACAGCTGCCAACTCTAAATCATGAGTCACGTATAGTTCTTTGTGTTTCTTCAACTTCCTTGACACATAAGCTATCACTCCTCCACCATGAATTAGCACGTCCCCCAACCCTTTCTTCTAGGCATCTGTGAAGACTGTGAAGTCCTTTTCCATATCCGACACTCGTAGAATTGACACACTAGTTAGTAACCTCCTAATCTCAATGAATGCACTATCACATTCTTCCATCCATTCATACTTAACCCCCTTGTGCTACAAACTGTTGATGGGTTTCTCTATTTTTGAGAATCCTTCCACAAATCTCCGGTAATAACCTGCTAGCCCCATGAAGCTTCTCACCTCATGGGCATTTTTCGGCACTGGCCACTACATAATGGCCTTTACCTTTCTTGGGTCCATAGAGATTCCTTCTCCGGAAATGATATGACCTAAATAGTGGATCTCTTTCTGAAAGAAGGAACACTTCGACAACTTCCCATACAATTTTTTCTCTCTATGGCAGGACAACACTACTCGTAAGTGTTCCTCATGTTCTCTTTCATTCTTGGAATAGATGAGGATGTCATCTACAAAGACTTGTACAAAATGGTCTAAGTACTTCCAGAATACGTTGTTCATGAGGCTCATGAATATTGTTGGTGCATTGGTCAATACAAAAGGTACTACAACAAAATCGTAATGTCCAAACTGAGTTCGAAAGGTAGTTTTTGGGATATCGCCTTCGTTAATCCTTAACTGATGATAACCTGATTGCAAATCAATCTTTGAGAATACCACTGCTATTTTAATTTGATCAAAGAGGTCATCTATTCGTGGCATTGGGTACCTATTTTTCACTGTAGAACGATTCAAGTCCCTGTAATCTATACACAGTCATAAGGATCCATCCTTTTTCTTTACAAAAATGATTGGTGCACCCCAAGGTGAGACACTGGGCCTTATTAGCCCTAAGTCCAGTAACTCTTTCAACTGCATTTGCAATTCATGAAGTTCTGGTGCTTTCATCCAATACGGAGTCTTGGAAATTGGTTTTGCACCAGGTTTTAGTTCAATTATAAAATCAAGCTCCCTCTCAGGAGGTAACCCTCGTAACTCTTTTAGAAAAACATCCTTAAATTATGACAACACTGGGTACTGATCTAATGAGGTCCCCTTCCTTTCATTCAATTCTTCCACTACATATAGTCGACACCCTTGCCTCAAGCATTTCTTAACCTTCATAGTGGAGATAAAGCGTAATGACACCCTTCTCCGTACACACTTGATCTCAACTAGTCTTCCTTCATCATCGACACAAAGCACCCTTTTTGCGAAACAATATACCAAAGCTCAATGAGATTCTAACCAATCCATTCCAATGATTAGGTCATACACCCCGAGAGCAGTAACGTATACCTTCAACCTGGTAGTACACACTCCCAGGTCTACTATACAATTATCAACACTCAGTTCTACTGCTTGTTTTTCCCCCGAAGACATCTTGACTTGTTTAAAGTCATCGTGCTCGTAGGCTACCAACCCACTCTTTTATAATGCAGATGGTGAAATGAAACTATCTGTCACACCATAATCAAATAAAATCTTAACATTGATATGATTTAGCGTACCTGATGAATCGACCACCATGGATTGATGTTCGACCTGGTGATTATTAACCATTGCGTAAATCTGGTGGCTGCTACTTGCTCTTCCCATCAAGGCCTTTCCTTCTCGATGCACAAATCTTGATTGTAACTCTAGGCAGTCACGCTGGTAATGGGGTCCTCAACATCCCCAACAGGTAACACGAGATTGAACGTGCGCATTATTATGTGACTATCTCTGAAATGAGTTCCTTTCCTAGAACCCCTGCCCCTGCTAGATGTTCCCTGAGATGGTCGTGGACTTTCTTGCGTCATTGGCGATGAATGCAATTCAGCACTCACTGCCATTGAAATCCCTGCGGCTACCATCCTTGGTGTGACTCTGTTACCATATGGAGGTGGCCTTGATCCCCCTCCCCTAAGAAATGTCCTAGGGGCCTTCCCCATGAATCCAGGGTGATGCGGAAAGGTTGGTCTCCTACCTCCGGTTAAGTTCAAGTGTTCCTCCACATAACATGCATTTTCCATAGCTTCTGCTACTGAAGATGGTTTCCACATCCACACCATAGCCCTTATCTTAAGTTTTAGGCCATAGACGAAGTGTTCTACCTGTCGTTGGTCATTATCCATATATGAAACATATTTGACCAATTCCATAAACCTAATCTCATATTCCTCTATGGTCCTGTTTCCCTGTACTAGAGCATGAAATGCTCCTACCTATTGTTCCTCGTAGTAAGCTGGAAGATATTTCCTTCAGAACCTCTCCTCGAAATTTCCCAAGATATAGTGTCCGGGGTAAGATGCAGTTTCCTTTCCACATTTCCCCACCAGTTCAAGGTGTTGTCTCTTAAATTAAAAATTGTTATCTTCTCCTTTGAGGTGGACGCATAGTCCCTTAAGGAAAAACACCTTGTCATGCCTTCCAACCATGCTTCTGCGCGTTCGCTGGCGTGACCCCCAACAAACTCCATAAGTTTGATCTTTTGTAGTTCTCGAGTCATGTCTTTGGGTGGATTTCCTCCCCATGAATCCCTCGACGCTTCTGTATTACCCATTTCCATATGGTGGGGGTTCCACTTCGGTCCCTACTAGTTGTCTCCCCTTTAAACTCTCATTTATGGCCTCCAAAGAGCGTAGTATGAGAGCTAGTTCGGGTGATGGTGGTGGCGGCACTGGCGGTGTTGGTGGTGCCTGTGACAATGCTCCTCTGCCTTGATTCCCTTGATTCCTAACCATCTTGTATGATTTAACCTACATCAACCAAAGTTGTCAGGGTGAGTTCAAGGACGTTTCAAATTTGCGCAACTTAAACTAGAAAACAGGGTTAGGCGTAAGTTTCTTTTTACTTGTCTGTAAACAGATGTTACTCTCTTTAGGGGATTGGCTAGGTTAGGGATAAAAAGTCTAATCTTGATTTATTCACCTAAGAAAACTATTGACTCCTTTTCCCGGTAGCTACGCTAGCCTTGCACCATACTCGGCCAATTCCTCTAGCTTACTTTCCTAGCGTGCATGGAATCCCCTCCCACTTATCTCATTCTAAGTCCTTATACCTTGCGTTTACCACTAAATAAGGTGAATTCCAACCTAATGTCGATGAAACGAGTCTAAGGTTATCCTTTGATTCTTAACTCATGAGATTTCCTTGGCGCATTGTACATATGTGTTTCATTGTGTGTCTCGGTGGTTGCAGGTGCGAGTCTTGAGGATTGTAAAGTGGCTTTCGGCATTGGAACTTAGCGCTTGTGCATTGTGGTTATGTATTGTTTCTTGACTTGTGGTCATATGATGTAGTGAGCCTGAGGCTATGCATTGAAGCTTGGTGCTTGGCTTGACTGGTGGAATGGAATGGAGGGACTTGGCACTTGGTTCAGTGGTTGAGGTCACAGAACTCAATGCTTGGTTAACATAGATAATTGGAGATTATACTTTGGGATAGTACTCAGTTACCATTAATCTATTTAAGTATATGAATTTATTTGTAAAGACTCATGTATGGCACGTTGGTGTTTGGTTTTTTCTTAAGGCTTAGGCGGTGGGTGGTCGTGGGTTCAAAACCCATAGACTCCAAAACATTTAAAAAAAAAATTATAACTTTATTTATTAATATTTTATTATTATTATTTATTTATCATTATTAAAAAAATAATAAATAAATAAATTTAAACAAATAATTTAAAAACAATAATTTTTTTCTTAAATAACAAAGGGCAGGCACGCAAGAAGCCCACGTGGTGCCCTCATTTCCTCCATCTCTTCATACCTAAACCCTAAACTATTCCTTAACCCTAAATCTCCCTCACTTCCGCCTCTCCCCTCTGTCGCCTCTCCACTCTGCTCTCTCCCTCTGCTCTCGGCACTGGTGTTGGTCTGGTCGTTGCTTTGTGCTATGTGTTGGTGTAGGTGTGAGAAGGGGCCAAGAGTTCGAGTCAAGGGTTTAATAGTATGACAGACGCAACTCATCTCAATTGATTTCAGGTTCCATTTGTAAAGATAGTTGGATGGGCATTTTGACACTGTAGGGTTGGAAGCTATCATTGAGTTCCTAGATCATTGACACCAGTTTGGCAATGAATTTGGTAGCATAAGTAAAGGTGAAGGAATGGCGCATACATCAAGGTCTGTCATCACCTCTTGTAGAAATATTGGTGGTGGACTTGCTGGTGCCCGAGTTGCCTTCATAAGTTTCATGTTTTCCATCAATTCAAATCCCCTCGGCAATGGAAAAGACATCCCTGTCCTTCGATGCCACTTTTTTTCGATCTCAAGGTTACCTATAGAATTGTTGCGCTGCGTAGAGCCTCTGATTCCACTACACAGTGCAGTCTCAAGTTCTCAGCTCACGTCTCGATTGGCTATCTCCTTGGCGATCTATGTGCGGGAGCTTGCTCACTGATTAACGTTGTTGCGTAGTGCATAGTGGATTCCCCCATGTGGGCTCATCCCTTGCAGGTTTGGTTTGGTGCTTCTGCGCTAGATTTGTGTTGTGTATTGTGACTTGGTATAGGTGCTAGCTCAATATGTTGTGTGGCTAATAGACCAATAGTTTGATAGATATTTGGTAATATAGAAAATGTCACTAATGCACACACCACCCTTTAACTTCGGTCTGTGTCAATGTGAGTGACACCATTCCCGGCTACCAAGAGAGGGGGGGGGAACTTCTCAAAAGACCATGGGACCGCCGACCTGAATGGTGAAGTTGTGGCTACGCTATGCGATGTGGTTGGATGGGTGAATACGCTCATTCTTATTCGTTTGCCGTATTTTTCCTGCAAAGCACCGGAGCATAGAGGTGGGTAAGGTCTTTGTGATTTACAGGTCCAAGGTTTGAAACTACTCGTAAGTAGGTATCTTTCATTTTCTCATAGATTCTAATTTTATGCTTTATGGAAATTCAAGAAAAGATTAATTTCTTGTCATTTTCATTACATGCTTTGTTTCTACATGTGAAGCAACAAAACAGTAACCTGCAGGCATTTACAGGAATTCATATAAAGCTATGGAAATTTATAGGAATATATGTAGCTCATTTGAAGGTGTATGAATTTACGTTACTCAATTGATAGGTTCCAAAATGCTAGGCTGATATGGCTCATTCTTTGGCCATTTAGAATGCGTAATTTGTTACATTCTTACAGATTTTCTTTGCTTGTTGTGTTGTGAATTTCATTTTACATGTCAGGGCACACTTCAATCCTATTCTCCAAGATTCTTTATTGTCATATAATTACAAGTAACAACTGTTATTCTAAATAATTTTCATTGAAAAGGATGCTTCAATCGTTGAGGTTCCAATCACTGTAGATAAGAAAGGTGAATACCCTGTTAATTTTTATTTTTTAGGTAAAAGTAATAACAATTTTTTTTTGCTAATCATTGTCATTTTGCAGGTGCTTAGATCGGTTATTTTGTAGGTGGTTTCCTTGACACGTAGTGCACAGTGCTTGACTCATGGCTAGGTTATTTACTTTCTGATTTCTATTATTTATATATAAATCTAGTAGGTAAAAAAAATAAAAATTAAATCTAGTTTTGGGTAGAGAAGAATTTATATATCTTTGTTTTGGGCGAGAGGTGTTGGGATTCCTTGATGGTGCTAATGGGGAGAGCTATATTTATCTTCATTGTTTTTAATGTATTGTTCCATTAATTTTTTTTGAAAACTATTAACTTATGTTTGGGTATACAGGAAGCAAAATTTAAAATCTAGTATTCAATGCCAAAGAGTCCTATGAACTTGTTCTTGTACACAATTTCATTCATACTCATGGAGGAATGTAACAAAACTGGTGTTGTTGGGATCATAGCAGTGCATCCAAAATCTCTACTGGCAATTATAAGGCCTCTGCTTCCTTTACATTTTCAATATGTATGTCGTTTATTTTTGTATTTGTGTTAAAAACAATTGTGCTTGGATTCCAGGTTAGGTGGGGCTAGGGCTAGAGCTGGAGCTTGGCCCTCAAGCCCAAATTTCAAACTAAGGCTCTGATACCATGTGTAAGGTTCTGCTCAATAGAGCCTTATAAAACAAAAAAAAATGAATTTAAAGAAATGCTATCCTAACATTTTCATAACTTCATAACCAAGAGATAACCAATAACCAACATATAACCATTCAGCGTAAATAAAATTTATGAACATATTCTAATAAGCTTACGAAGCACCACATAACACTACATATTCCTTATAATACATAAAATAAAATGCCTCTTCCTGATGCTAATTCCCATTGATCTGCTTTGTCGAGCCTGCTTCTTTGTCGAGCCTGCTGCTTTGTCGAGCCTGCTACTTTGCCCAGTCTGTTGCTTTGACTAAACCCTGCCCAAACTGACTAACCACCCAGCCATCTAGGAGCATACCGTATGACTCCCTAGCTCCAAGATACCGAAAGGAATCCTGGCCCCCGTGCCCAAAACCCCCAGTAACCCGGTGCCCCCCTGCAATGATTCACAAAAAACCCCAAAACCAAAACTCCCAAGACCAGAAAAATAAGCAAACCAGAAATAAAGTATTCTCCTCTCCAATAATTCTTCCTCCCCCAAATTATCATAATCCCTTCCGGTAGGACTCTTCCCTGTCATATATTCCCCTTCATCGACTCTCCTCCCCTCCATTAATTGCCTTATCCTCTCCTTTATTATCTTATCCGTAACCTATCATACATAAAGTTTCATAAGGATTAAATTAAAGTTATTAAGCCCCTTAATTTATTACCCAAATCATTGAATGTGTTATGTAATCAATTAATTAATTAATTAATCAATCAAAAGTTATAAACAATTAATTAATAAATAAATAAATAATTGATATTATTAATACTAATCATTGTTTAACTAAAACCATATTAGGAAAATTAATTATCTAATTAATTTTACTTAATAATCCCTAAGCATCTATTTAACTAGGGTTGTTACATGGTGATTTTCCTTTATTTCTCGTTTATGGGAGAGAAGCAATCGTGCCTCCTCATGTTTTTCTCCCATCTTTGTAATTATCACAGAAAGTTCAATAAGAGGTTTGTCCCCCTCTCGAAAATCCAATCAATGATTTATTAAAGCTAGAGGAAGTAAGAATGCAAGCAAAGAAGAATTTGGATCAGCATCAACAAATTGTTAAAAAATGGTTTGATTCAAACTCTTATTCATATAGGAACTTCAAGATAGGAGACCTAGTTCTCAAATGGGATAAACCCCATGAGGGAAAAGGGTAACACACCAAGTTCCAGAATCTGTGGTTGGGACAGTTCGTAATATCTGAAAAACTAGGTCCTATCTCTTTCCATCTACATGATTTGGAGGGATGGACAGACACTTTTCCAGTGAATGGCCAAGCTCTGAGTAGGTGTTTTTCCTGATGACTCCAGATTCACCTCTATACATATTTTTCTTTTTTTAATTTTCTTTTTGTTTTTTATTTTGGTTCTTTTCATTTTTCTTGTTTTTCACTACTTTGTGAATAAATTTATGTCTGTTCCACCATTTAGTTCATGAAATGAAACCAGAGTGCCTCATCATAAGGAAACAATCAAATTCATCTCAAAGTATCAGTGTTGTAAATTGTTGAAACACAGACTAGCTAAGGAAACCTTCTATTCAAAATAGCCTTCCTGGTTTCACTTTATAATCATGAGAAGATACGATCATCATTAAAGCTCTTTCGACTCTCCCTTTTTCTAAAGAAAACAAATCGGTATGCCTTCCTGTCTTCGAAAAGTTATTATTATTGGAAAACTAAATCATATCATGATGAAGGTTATCAAGAAAAATCTGGAAAATACCAAACGTTTCAGAATCTGAAATTTTCAGCATCACCCCTCTTTTGAAGATCATAAAATTCATATCAAATGGTAAATAACTTCCAGAAATCTATGGGAAGTGTTTGTAAACCCACCGAGATACTGAACAAGTCTACTGGCAGTGGGTAAATCCATGCATGGTGCCAAGACAACTTTGTTGGGGTACTGAATAGGCCTGCTGGTAGCGAAGCAATGTCGGGTTTAATAAAATTATCAGGTATAAATTTTGATATTTATTGTATAATGTCCTTCATCTTGAATTGACAATTCTTAGACACGATAGAGGCGTCAGAGTGGGTTAATTGAAATCCATGTTGAGGCTATGGATGCCTTCTAGTTGTAGCAGCCCTGTCAATAGTATCATAGTCATTCACTTAAATATCGTCTCTCTCGTAATTAAAACTTGTCACTAGATTGCATTTGGACATGAAGACATCTAACACTATACTGTGTTATTTTTTTTGAGTTTTATTGGGATACTTGACTTACTATCGACTGTTATTTAAATTTTTCATCATTCTGATCTATCCTAACCTGAATTCTCTAGTGATATAGAGATAACTGCTTCGCCCAGTAAGTCACCATTGTTGGAAGCCCTACATGTTTTTGCTAGTTGAATGATAAACAACACCTTTTGTAGCTGCCTTCACCTCATATTATCATTTGGGAAGATTACTAGGTCATAAAAGATGTTTAATAAGTATTTAAAAAAATAAATAAATTATGTTTTCATGCTTAATTCATGATTGAAAGCATGAATCAATCATGGAAACTTAGTTTTGTATTATATCCCTATTCAAAACATTTTTTTTAAGGGTCACTATTCTTGTATCTACTTTATGTTTAACACGCGAATGACTCTCCTTTGATTACTTTGAATGCTGATATGATCATTATGGTGTTCTGAATTTGAATTATAAGCATGTTTATATATTTTAAACCCTTGGCAAATCAACTATAGTCATTGCTAGACATGGGGATTAATACACCAGTATCGTACCGTGTACATAATCCTTTTGTTTCCAGATTGAATTAACGATCTTTCATTATGGTTTGAGGGTTTTTTGTCATGCCTTGTATGCAAGGTTTTCATTACCAGGAGTGCTCAAACTTCATGACCAAAACCTTGAGATTTATAGTATGATTGCGCAGGGGTTTTGCTTGGTCTCTTTCCATTTTATTCACTTATATTTGTTTCTCCTACTCCTTCCAATGAAACCCAGAGCTATCTTAAGTCACCCTTGTTACAGGCCAATCATATTCTTAATGTCTTATGTTCTCTGAATAGAGCCAAACAACTCTCAAGTGTTGTTGTCGCATGATGATGCAGTCAAGGATTTGAAAGGCCAGGGTTGGGATACTTTCATTAAGAGGTTCGAAGCGTATAGCCTTTGTGTGGCTAAGGAATTCACACAAACATTTGATGGGTATAGGGTGAAAGTTGGAGATATTCAGTTGGAGGTGACTGAGGAGTTCACGAGCGAAGCCACCGGGCTTCCATCCACTGGTCATAAGTGGTTCAAGAACTCGGAAATCGAAGAAGTGCCCTAGAGCCTCTTCATAATGTCTAGAAAGATCGATGGCTGTGAAAAAGGTATTCTTGTTTCTTTTCTTAAGGTTAGATGGCATGGTATCCTGTCAGTCCTTAAACAGTTTGTGACCTATGATGGCCATTATAGTCTATTTTTTCTCTATCATCTATGGTTTCTTATGCACTTCATAGGTTTTCATTTGAACGTGCCTTTCTATTTTCTTGGAAGCCTATAAAAGATGTCTAAGAGGTATAAAAAACAAAGACTCAAATCTAGTTTGTTTCACCATGGCTTAATCAAGATTTTGGTAAAACACCATCTGAAAACTATAGGCGATTGTTGGGATGGATTTTTAGTGAGAGATGGTTTTGTTTCTACCATTTCTGTGGATGACCCTAATTTGGTTGTATCATTGGTAAAAGAACATTGTAATAGTCTGAATAATAAGCCAACCAAAAAAACCCTGAACGAAGTAATTCCCAATCAATTCCCACATGAGAAACATACTATAGAGTGTGAGTGGAGTGAACCTCCTGTGCATAATTTGGATAATGGCCATAATGCCAATATGAAACCCTATGTCGACAAGTCTCACAAGCAGTCAAAAAAGAAGCACGCAACATTAGGGTTCTGAAATAAGAGAGTTGGTTAGCTCATCTCAATAAATTTAAGGAATCGATCTAAACCTCATTTTAGCTCGATCAAATAGATCGATATCAATGAGGTTTTAGATCTCGAAATTGAAAATTTGCTCACAGAAGAAGATCCAGATTTTCATAAATCGGATCCTAATCAACCATACGAATTTGTTAATAATCTTCCACTGTGTCTCAAGGATAAAGGTGAGTTCACTAGTATTAGGCTCGATCTAGGGAATGAAATAGGTAGTATTGATCTACCCACAGCCACCTATACGCTCCATCGACATATCGCTCCTTTGGTGCATTGTGAGGTCTGCTTGCATTGGATTGAATGGTACTATACTCATCTCCCCATTCTCCAAGAAAGAATTAAAGAGCTCACATCTCACAATGAATTATTTACAAAAGAAAATCATGACCTCAGAGAAAATGAACAGACACAAGCCAAACGTCTTAAGAAGACAAACAACATTGTGATTAAGAATGCAGACAATGTGAATACCATAATCAATTCGAAGCTATCTTGATCCATGTTTAGTCATTGGTTTAAATGGTAAAAAGGTTTTTTCCCTTTTATTACAGTCATGTTATTTTTTGAATCAAATCGGTTAAAATTAGATTTCTTTTTCCAATATAAGACTGGCCACAGAATCTCATGATTTTGTAGCCAAGTCATTTTTATATAAAATTTAGTAATTAGTTGTTAATAAATTATCTAACTTGTTCCTATTTCATTTTCAGGATGTGGTATATCTTGTTGTTGATTTTATAAGGTGGAACATGTTCGATTTAGATGATTAGTATCTCTTTCCTATTCATTTTGTAAATGAGAAAAAAAAATTATTAGTATTTAAAGATACAGTTTGATTATGAGTGGTTGTAGGCCCTCCATATTTGTAATATTTTGATATCATGGGATTTGATACTATTCTGAGAGATAAGAAGATCATATTTCCAAAAGACTCTTTAAATACTCTGCATTTTTTAAATGAAAGGCATGTTGGCCTGCAACCAAAGATGGACGAATGATTTTTCAAGACTTAATGGAACAACGTACAACATTTTTTCTTTAGTCCTTTGTTAATTTTGATTCATTAATGTTTCATTTTATTTAATCCTAGTGCATTAATATGTCTTGTATCTTTAGATTCAATGATATGTTATGTTTTAGGATATTCATGTTATAAATATTGTTCATAATTTGTTGTTCCATATATGCACACTGTGATCATCTTTTCAATTTGAATATCATGATTTCTCTTCGATGTTTAGTTGAACAGTGAAGTGAATGTATTACATATAGATTTATCTGACTATAATTATTTACGATAATAATATCACCAAATAAACATGTGTTCCCTATTCTGTTGCTAAAATCCTGGCTGCCATATCACTCTATGAATTTTTTTAGAACAGTTTCAGTATAAGTATATTGCAAATTTATCTCATAGCCATGGAAACTGGATGCTCTTGATTCACACAGAGGAACAAACACATTTAACGAACCGACATCAAGTTAGCTTCTTTATTCATAATTTCTGTCATTTTATATATTAGTGAAACTATAAATTTTAAATCTTCTTTTCCCATCTGTACATATGTGTTTCATAACTTAGTTAATTCAAGTTTTGTTAAATTCTTAATTAGAAAAAATAAAGTATTCAAATGTTCTATCTTTATCTACTTCTGTAAACAATTATTTTTACATTGATTTCATAAGTTTCTAGTAAAACTTGCAACTTGTAAATCCTATTCATAAGATATATTTCTATATTTTCCTTTTTTGTTCAAATACACACACATATATATATAATTATACTAGACTTCATGTATATATTATTATTTAACATTAGTTATTTTTTCCTTTTTGTTATTCCAGGACCTTACATTGGCTAATGAAGCCATTAAACTTGTTAGAATAAGTTACACCAAATGGCTTGGGTTACTTGGACAACCCCGGACTGGACCTCTTCTTCCAAGTTGATGGCCAGTCAATTCCACCCATCAACAATTCCCCAAATACTTTATTTTATCTATTATCCAAGAAAGATATCTGATACAGTGGATTTTAGATTATATGCGAAAATTTATTTATTACAGTCAATAGGTCACTGACCAAAATGTTATAGGTTAAGTTCCTTAGACACAAGAGCTCCATATCTACTATAAATAAAGATTTAAAATACTATATGAATTGTCTCCAAGTGCACATGGACTGGTAGAAGAGATATTGAACTCAAATAACTTTTGTGGAATATCTTTTCTCTGAACCTGCAAACTAGTAATGCAATATTATAAGTAACTTACCATTGTACAAACATTAAAGAATAATATAAATAAAAGAGTCAGAGAATATTTATCCAAGATCATGATTGAATATCAGAGGGTCCACGTTGCATTGTGAAGTAGTCGATCCACCACCCAAGAGGGCAAGTGGGCACATAATCCATCTCATCGGTTCCTGTAGTTTATAAAATACAAAGAGAAAATATACAAAAAGATTACAGATGATAATCAAGAGTAGTGTTACAATAACCAACAAGTATTACTTCGAAGAAAGTACCAAACTTCATAAGAGGGAAACATAATACTATGGAGAACTAACATATTAAAAACTAAGTTACCTTTATACAAAAGCGCGATTTCGTCATGAATAACACTTATAGTAAAAGACGAATTAAAGTATGAAGTAAGGACAAAGATTTACAAAACATGTGATCTGGATATATCTACATGTATATGGCTAATCAAAATAATAGGAATTTTAAATCATGAAGCACTATAGAGGCACAAAGGAGGCAATTTGGGTGTATGAATATTCCAGTGAGGACCTAATTCTTTTATTAAAATCGAATGAAAGCCTTGGTTATAATCAAATAAGAAGACCACGTTTTTTTCTAAGCAGAGTTGTCAAAGGAAATTTTTTCCCAAAACTGTAGATAGATTGCACTATAATAGTTAAGATAACTTTAAAATGGTGGGGTTGAAAAAACATTGTGGGTGTTTTAATAGAGAACGAGCATGTTTTCATTATTTACAAGGATACTCTTTAACCACTTACTTCATACAAGAAGTGTTGTTGTTTTTTTTCTACGAATAAGGGTTTTAACCTCGCCAAATAAAATACAGAGCACAATTATGAAATTATATTAAAGAGCTAAATAATTGGAGTCTGAAACATATCCACTAAGTGTATGACACCGTGAAGACTACGGTCAGGTATTGAAATGTAGGAGTTAATATCATAACCTTGTGGCAATGAATTTCATCCAATCATTTTTCTATATATGTCCCAAATCAACAGTTAATTCCCTACACAACACCTCCAAGACAAAGGTTGTGGATTATAACAACTCTGTATAGACTTAAAACATGCACTAGAAAATTGCATAGAGTTTAAATTATAACCACAATGATCATGGTTAGACAAACATTATATTCCACATAGAACACACATTACAGAGACAAAGAAGATATTCCATAGAGAACATATGTTTCATAGACAAAGAAGATATTCCGCAGAGAACATACAGTGCATAGTCAGAGAAGATATTCCATAAAGAGCATACATTGTACAAACATAGAAGGATTTATATAGAAAACAAAGTATGCACCCATTAGAAAACATTTTCTCAAAAACCCTTTTCACCAGATAGAGAGTGCTTGTAGAAAATATATTGCATAGTGAATATATATGTGTGTGTGTGTGTGTGTGTGTGTGTGTGTTTACAAGAATAATGGGTGGTATAGGGAGAAATTGAAAAGGAAATTCATAACTCTAGAGAACCCGTATAAACTATATTCCAGAGATAAAAATGTACTTACCATACCAGTGGAGAGACGTGCCAGAGCTCCTTTGTTACCACTCTCACCAGAGGCAAATGCTGTCACTGATCGCGGAGAGTAAACTAGAGTAATGGAAAAGAGAAATGGAGACTCAAGAGAGAATTATGCAGGGTTTAATCGTGCATCGAGCCCCTCGGTAGTAGGGAATATCATTTGGTACGCCACCTCACTCCTTACCACATGAATTCTCTGAAGTGTCGAGCCCGCAGTGGGCAGTCCTCTGTAGTTTCAGGATCAAAGAATATTGGGTAGGTCATTTTCCTTTAATGGACATTCCCTAATGTAAATTCCATAGTCTATAATGACCTAGGAATTCACCTCATCCATTATCGAACCACTTCAATGTTGGGTTGGATAGGTTTAACCAGGTGTTGGGTGGATAGTTGTTAAGCCCTAAACACTGACACATTACCCCTTAATTGGGGCATATTACATTAGTAATGTTATTTTATTTATGTCATATTGGTTCTACTAGTTGTAATTGTACCTCCTACTCTCCTATATATACCAAGGAGACATTTTCAATTGGAATGATCTTGTATTTGGAAATTTATGTGGTGTATAAGGAGGTTTCCCCCTCGAAGAGGCTTATTATCTAAAATTCTATCTTTTTCAAGGAGTTGAGTACTTATTATGAGTTTTTTCTATGCTATATTGATATTTGGTTCTTAACATATGGTATCAAAGCTCAAGGTCTTGGGGTTTCGTTGCTACATGAGAGACACCTTGGAATTTTCTCTATAATTTGTTTTATATGAGATTTCAGAAGGAACCCCTTAGAGGATATTTAGTAGAGGGATCAAGGTACGTTGGTTTCATATTTAAGCTCCTGAGGCATTATAATTTTGGATATACAACTTGTGTAAGATAGGGTTATGAAATCATCCTGAATTGAGGCATTGTAGAATTTTCACTATAAAATGTTTTTTGTAACATTTCAGACCCTGAAATATGGAGGATATTCACAAAAAGTATTAAGGTATCTGTGATAAAAATTTCATCTTATGGGTCTTCTTAAAATTGTAGAAACACCCTATGGAAGAAAGGGTATCTCACTAGTCCTATTGACTAGTCTCAAGCAGGTGTTCTGGGTAAAAAAATTATAAATTCTTCCTAGAGTGTCCAAATTTAGTGATACCAGTTGCATTGGATAATGGACAGTCTTTAGTATTTTTGGTAAAATTTTCAGAATTTTATATCAATTATTTTGTCTAGGGCACGCTATACAAGTGAGATATCATGGAAAGAAAAAAACTCAAAAATATGTGGGGAAGTTACCATAAATTCCACTTGGCACATCCAATTTTTATTAGACTTGTGGCATTGTAGAGAAGAAATATTAGAGAGCTACAAAAAATAAATTTTCATATCCAGAAGGGCCAAAATTTTGGAGTTACAAGAGAAGAAAGATTGTCTAGCAGAACCACCTCAAAATCAAGGTTTAAAAGTGATAATTGGCGAACGTGCCACAAAAAAAGGGAACTTCTACACCTAATAATCCTCTAGACAATCCTACTTGGAATCTTGATGAAGGTGAAGAAATGTGCAGGGACATAAATGATTTACAAAAGAAGACAGTTACAAAATATTAACTACAAGGGATGATGGATTCAACTGAAGCTAAATTAGAGGCAATAATGGATACTAATATGGATGGTTTAAAAAGGGAGATAATGGAAGGATTGAAAAAAATCCTAATAGAGAGGAAACCTAAAAGTGAAAATGTATCCCATGAAATTTAGGATGAGGACACAAGTAAGATGAATCAAGAATGGAGAAACTCCAACTTTATGTTGAAGACCAACCACGTTCCTAAGATCGATATGAGGAAGTTTGATGGAAAATACCCAATCACATGGATACCTCAGATGGAACAATTCTTTGATCTACATAATGTGACACATACAAAAAGGTACAATTTTCTTTGTTAAATTTAGAACCCTATCAATTTATGTGGTATCGATGGATTTGTTCTTGCAAATCACTTGTCACTTAGAAAATTTTCACGGAAGAAATGATAGAACACTATGATGATACAAGAATCAATACCTTCTTTAGAGAATTGATAAATCTCAAGCAAAAGGGCTCAGTTACAGAGCACGTTGAGAACTTCCAAAGATTGAATATAAAGGTAACATATATTCCAGATGAGCACTTGATTGATGTATTCATAGGAACTTTAAGAGATAACATTCAACATGAGGTTCTCCTTTGGGAACCAAAATCATTGGAGAATGCATTTAGGGTGGAAAGAAATGTCGAAAGTAAAAATACGACTATGGATACTAGAAGAACCACTCCTAAAATCTATGGATAAAATAATTCTCCTTCTTCTAAAACACCTCAACCTACAAGGTTGACACCTCAACAATTGGAGGAAAGAAAACAAAAATATTTATGGTTTAATTATGATAGAAAGTAAGGTAAGGGACATAATTTTGGTGAGAAGAAATTATTCTACATAGATTGTGAAGAGGAAGAAGAACAAGAAGAAGAACAAGAACCATCTCAAGATGAAAACGTAGAAGAGATTTTTTCTGAAGAGTTGACTCCCACGATATTGTAACACACCCCGGACACCCACAGGTTAGGGTACGCCACCTTCAAGCCCACCTTCGAACTTATTTCTCTTACCGATACCTTTTTAAATTAATAAGGATGCATAAAAGTAAATATCTAATGACATTCATAACAATAACCGTCAAGCATGCATATTCCAAGCATTCAATTAAATGATAAATAAATACACATCGAAATACTTTCATATACAGAAAATTAATACCATAATAGAGACCACTTGTCTTTATTAAATATGACACCAACTAGCTTCATACCAAGGATGTTTCACCCAACCATAGACACTACTATTCCAAATATCAACAGTAGTGTCACCCCTGATCCAGGGCTATGAATCCACAAGGATGGTTCTAGAGTGTTAGTTGACTTCCCAAACCAATCAACACTCAAGCTCTCACATAATTTCCCAACACTCACAGTAACCCAAGTACCCATCTCTCTTCTACCCAAAATGCACCACCCAAGAGAATGGAACTCCACCCTTCTTTGCAACGCAGTCCCTCAGGCAGTCCTTCTCCTTCCAGGGCTCCAGCACAACTAGTCCAAAATCTCAAAGCTGGAACTCTTTGGACTCGCAGCTGTGAACAAAGATGGACACGAGCCAATGCATATCAGACATGTAGGACTCAAGTCATGTATGAATTACACAAGGTACCACTACAACCACCAATGCCATGGCACTATCCTCAGTGCATATATAAAATAGAGATCAAAATCTCAAAATTTATTCAAAAATCCGTGGGTACTATGCTTGCATGTCACTACTACATATTGAAAAATTTGTGATGACCACTTGCGACGAAAGTACTCTTTTGTCGCAACATGCAAGAGAAAAAGTTTTTTTTTTCTAAATCTACCCCGTGTTCATCACCATATTGACACCTACAGTTTGACTGAACTATAATGGTCAATGTTCTTCGCATAAGAGACGACCTTAGATTGGTCGTCGCATAAGCGATGATAGTTGACCATAATAATTTAGTCAAACTTTACCGTTGAAAATGACATAAAATAAAATATATATATTTTTAGGTCACTATCATCGCAATTGCAATGATGGTGACCTAAAATTGGCCTATAAATATTTGACGATTTGAATATGTTGCGACAATCTTGCTATAACAATGGCGGTTCCGAAAGGGTGTTTTTGTGCAGAAAAATGTTGCAGAATGTTGTTAGAGGTGGGGAAAAAAGTAAAGTGGGTGAAAAGGGTGATGGTAGATGTTATTTACCTTGTAAAAAATGTTGCCTTAGACGTCCCATAAAAATTTTAATAGCAACAACTACAAAACATTGTAGGAAATATGGTCACATTGATGGCGGATCGAATGAATATCGTACCATGGTAATTAGCTATATATTTATTATCTTTTTTCTTATTTTGTCAATTTTATATAAAATTATATATATGTATATGTATTTTTTGAATGTTTTTTATAGTATACACTATTTTTGCATGATTGTTTGTAATTAGTTAGATTTTCCCTCTAACTTTCCGCAGAATATTGCACCAAGTATTAGTAGAAATGATGTTGTACAAGTTGAGGAACATCATCATGACCAAGCAAATGAGGATCTCATGGAAGAAGATGATGGGACAAATCAAGTTAATGATCCCATGGAAGAAGATGATGGGGCAAATCAAATGATCCAAGATTTGTTTTCGCAGCCGGATGAGGATGGGTAAAATGCTAGTATTTATGATGAACCTCTATTAGAAAAGGCAAATCAATGACTTTATGAAGGATCAAGAGCAAATATTCTCTCCTCTACATTTTTGTTGGTGAACTTAAAGGTTATGAATAATTTTCCGAACACTTGTATGACACAGATACTAA
Organism: Picea engelmannii; assembly: GCA_009831015.1. NCBI lineage: Eukaryota > Viridiplantae > Streptophyta > Pinopsida > Pinales > Pinaceae > Picea > Picea engelmannii. Next base: position 636,461 of record ML793692.1, read on the forward strand.
GGTATGTAATATGTTTCATCTCATACTGTACATAAATGTTGAATTTTTTATATTTGTTTTTAGTGTTAATTAATGTGTAAAATAAGAATGCATTTTTTACGATTAATATTCTTACATTAACTAGTTGTTTGTTATGTTGTAGATTGTTAGGTGAATTTTTGTTACCATCGTCAAATATTTTACCTCATGTAACGAACCCCCTCGTTATGAAAATAAACCTCTTATAACAAGTGCATTTTTTTTTTTAAAGTGTGTGTGCGCGTGTACAAGGGAAACAAACACATTCGACTCTGCGTCACCACCCGATGACTAACAAGACACAACAACGATGAACACAACAAGATGACACAAGACGCACAACAAGTATCTGCATGCATTTAATGATGATCAATCGACTATAAGTAAGAATGACTACCCATCCATCCTACCCTACAATGGTTAGGACCTCCAAGACACATAAGAAATGCTGAAGCCCAGGTTCCCATCGATTTTAACCATTTAAGGTTTCAGGGCTGGTGACTGTTCTGAGGAACATGGAGGCATCTACATCCTGCCCGACATAAGCAGACCAAGAAACCAAACGATTACCAACAAGTACAACAATAATCAAAGGAAACACCACGTCCTCTACGGAAGGCGCAAGTCAGAAGGACTCCGACAATGACCCAACATGGTTAAGACAAGGCATTCTCTTTGACTCAATTGGTATTAATTATGGACTAATCTCTCCATTTAAATTCCAATAATCAACGCATTACCAAATCCATAAAATTTCAATAACATTTTCCACCATAAGTTCACAATTTATATTATCCTAACCTTTCAATAAATATCTATCACCTTACTTCAAGTATGTCATCAACACAAATTTACATTAACTTACCTTAAAGAAATATCAACATTGCATTTTATATTGCCATGATCTTGCCAATAAAATAACATTAAAATTACATTCAATAGCATTACACATCCCTATTAAAATAATCAATCTATTATAGTACCATACATTAACATTCCCTTACATTAATGACATACCATTACATTACATCAACATTTAGTAATACTTTTCATTGATCATTACCCTAACACCGTATAACATTAGCAATACCATGAATGTTAGCAGTAGCAAAACAATACATTACTTTAGCATCACCATGACAATGATAGTATTGAAAAAAAAAATAGCCTTCAGTAGATATTAGTATTAACATTAACCCTTATAGGACCTTAACATTCCATAGGCAATAACAGTAAACAACCTGTTTGAAAAACACAGGTCACAAGCTCTTGGCATTAAAATACATCACGCTGTCCTTCACAATTATTTGTTGTCAGGTTTTCTAAGGAAAATAGTCAAAGAACTAATTTCATACCAGTAAAAGATCTTGTTCACACTAAAACAACAAAACTAATTAACCAGAGCGATTTCTATATTTCTATATATATTTATATATTTTTCTTAATTTTCAATTAATTTCTCCTTTTGTTGTTAGTGGAATAGGCAGAAACAAGTTATGAATCTAACAGAGGTGAATTAAATCGCAGAGAGGAATTGATACTTTAAATTATGTAGAAACGGATTTACTATTACAACATAGCCATCGTTACTTGCTGCATTCAAATAAATGTTGCATACATGGATCACGAGAATTTTGGACTTAATTGACTGATAAATTCAACATGTCTGAAGCTTGCTATTTACAGATCTATACTTAGTTATATAGATAGATGTAAGTGCCTTTAAAATTTATGTGAAAGTAGAAACTATTATGTTGATTCAATAATCACCCAACTATATACATATGGATATACATAGTTATATACAGCTATATATATACGCTCATGGTCGAATTTAGGTAGTTTTTTTTTTTTTAGCTGCAGGGGCCAAAAAGGAAATTCTCTAGTACAAGCTCCCTTACCCCCAACACTGATTGAAATTATCCAGAATGACTTCCATCGAAATCAAACACCACGAAAATGCCAGAACAAAATTCTTCAACTGATCTTAAGATAAAAATGCCAGACCAAAAAATGCCAGAACAAAATGCCTGATCGAAACACCAGATCAAAATTCTACACCATGAAATGCCAGATCGAAATTCTTCAACCGATCATAAGATAAAAAAAAATGCCAGAACGAAAAATTCCAGAACGAAATGCCAGATCGAAACTCTACACCTCGAAATGCCTGATCAAAATTATTCAATTGATCATAAGATAAAAATAATGCCAGAACGAAAAATGCCAGAATGAAAGGCCAGATCGAAAGGCCAGATCAACTGATCATAAGATTAAAAAAAAATGCCAAACACCCATACAGAACGAATCCCAAATTCATAAATTTAATTCTAAGATATAAACCACAGTATTATCTGTAAATCAAGACAGAACGATTGCCAAACAGGACCAGTTTGAAGTTTTAGCTAAAATTGGTAGAGGAAAAATATAGACCTCTAATGCAGACGAATTTGCCTCTAATATTCCCTCAAATATAAGCAATCAATGCGTTAACTAACAGTGCATGCCCAGACTGCAAATCTAAATTCCAAAATTTTAAATGTGAAAGAAAAAAAAACCTCCAGGAATGTACAACCCAAGCTGGAGGAAGAGGCTACGATTGGTATGCCTAAATAAAATGGTTGCAGAGGTCCAAAAACGCCCCAAGAAGAGACATGTTGAAGACAAAAAAAACAGGGTAATAGATGATCAATGGGAACCAAGCCCATAAATGCAGAGGCAACGCTCAAGATGCGCGTAGATAAACTGTCAAGGAAGGGTTTCAAAATGTAGGGCGTAAGATCCCTTCTGAGTCCAAGATGAAGCTAGGGAAAGGTAAGGGAAAACACCCTTATTGGCGAAGAGATCGACCAACCATGCAAGTTTAAAAGTTCAACAACGCATAAAACGCAGAGTGAGTTTATCCATCCATGCATAAAAATGCAAGGTTAAATTATCCAACAATACATAAAAGGTGGAGTAAATAAATAAAATTATCTATTCAAACCATTTACACCAATATACTGATCCCATCATGAGTCATAATGCATTTTATTCTACCAAATTAAAAATTCATACCTTTTCCTTATCACTTGCTCCGGGTGTCATCTGCGCGCTCCGTGCTGCTCCCGCTCGTTGACCATCGAGACCTCACCAGTACCTCCCAGCCAATTGCTAGGGGTACTCTACTTCCCCTTTAGCCCCCCAAGCCGCAAAGGGGCCACACACTATCCAGATGGTACGTCTAGCTCCCAGCTCGCCTCGAAAGGCCAAGCTACCACTCCTATCCGAGCTGGAAAATCCCAACTCTCCACAAGTAATCAGTCAAGTAACAAATCTGGGAGCGTAACATTATGCTAACAGTCGATCCCCTTCTTCCTCATATTCCCTTTCTTTTATATATTTTTTAGAACCTCCAACTTTCCCTAAATCACATTTAAATTAAATTTTAATAAAAATCTTCTAAATATTCTCCTCCGCACAAGTGTCCTCCATCCCCCTCTTTTCTCCAATACTTATTTTCTTTAAATTTATTAATTGTCTCATTTCCCTCACCCACCTAGAGTTTCTCCTAAATTTACTCCTAGGTGTTCCTAGATTCCCTTTCAGGTTTAAATACTTTCCCTAAAATGAAGTTGCTAATTTAGTTCGTTTTAGAAGGTTCTTAATTGCAGATTCCTTACTATGTTGACCTTGCTTTTTACCATAAGTTCACCTCTTTCCCTTATTATGTTCCCCACATTCCTTAGTTTCCTAATTTTTATTATTCCCTTCTTTCCCCTTTTTATTATAGCCAAAATGGCAGTTGCGTTATTTACTCTTTTCCTTTTATTATTAATTTAAAATCTTTTTACACTTCCACAAGTTAAATAATTTATTTCTTCTTTACAATTTAAAACCACGGATTTTAATTAAATTATTACTCTCTTCATTTTACCCCAAAAATTTATGAAGACTAAAAATATTACTTAAGTGGTTTTTAGTTTAAATTTTTATTTTTATTTTTATAGGGTCTTTTTCTTAAGGTTAAACAAAATTTTACCCTAGAGAAGTTTTAGACTTAGGACTTATATTCTGAACTGGGCAACAATTATTTAGGGAAGTTATTTTAAGAATTTCTTAATGCATTAAAAGTCTTAGGGCCATCTAGGTGTGTTCCTTCATCACTATCAATGTGACATGCCCTTTAGGACGCACCGCATGCTCCAAGGGTGTCACTCGCCTCGTTTGTTTATTTTGCGTGACGTGCCCTTCAGGATGCAACATGTGATCCAAGGGTGCCACTCACCTTGTTTGTTTCTTTTGCGCGACGTGCCCTTCAGGATGCACCACGTGCTCTAAGGGTGTCACTCGCTTTGTTTGCTTCTTTTGCTCAACGTGCCCTTCAGGATGCACAATGTTCTCCAAGGGTGACACTCACTTCTTGACTGATTGGTAGACATCAATAACCCCTGGAGTCAACACTCTGCCAGCTGAACTTGTGGGAGACTAAGGGTTTCTAAGGAATAAGGCCCCTGCCTTATTGCACGCCCTTTAAATTCATCGTGAGCGACTGTCGCAGCTTGCCCTCATGGCATCATGGATCCTCTCGAACTAGGTAATCATTAAACTATATTTCGAGCCACGACGGGAGTGCTAGTAGGTTGTGGCAGGGATGTTGTCCACACATCTCCCTCAACCTCTCTAAAAATCGTGTGTGGCCCCTTTACTCCATATGTGAGTCTAGCTGACAAGCTATTGTCAACCTGCATCATCAAAAAACATGTCAGAACATGTCCACGTCATATCATCTAATCAAATGTACTAGAATCACAGTAAAACAATCAACCCAAATAGCACACTCTCTGACTCAATCCAGAGTCCAAGGGGTTCCATCGATGCCTCTACATCCTCAAGGTCCAAAACCCTGCACACTCCGTAAAACCGAGTCAATAGCACCTATCTATGTCAATGCAGTAAACATCATGTCATCTATCATAATGCATCATAATTAAGGACAAAAGGTTTAATATCATAAAAGTATGGATCACTTACGAGCAAGTGTCCTCAAAGAATAAGTTTTCTCAGTGCGCCAGAGTGGGATGTTACAAACAAACCGTCTTGTTCTAAACTTCGTCCCGAAGTTTCATAGTATAAATGCAAAAATAAATGTATCACAGTATCATATGTCTATCTATCAAAAAAAAATGGAAACTACTGGCGCATATCATATGCGTCCTCCTAGATCGCCGAGTGCAGACTATAATGGTCCCACTAGACCTTGACCGAGTCTATCGTTCAATGTCGTAACTATCGATAATGGTGATCTAAAATGTGGACCGGATTGGCTGTGAGCACTCCCTCATCTGATACCTGCAAGGAACTCATGTCAATCACATGTGTAGGATCACTAATATAATGTCTCAAAATAGATACATGAAAAACATCGTTCATACGCCTCAAGGAATCAGGCAAGGCTAGTCGATAGGCCACGGGCCCCTTTCTTTCCACAATCTCGAAAGGTCCCATGAACCTAGGAGAGAGTTTAGCTCCCTTTCCAAACTTGATCAAACTCTTATGCGGTTTAACCCACAAGAAGACTCGATCGTCGACCTTGTAACTACGGTCGACTCAGTGCGCATTGGCATAACTCTTATGTCGATCTTGTTCTTCTTTAATCCTTTGTCTTATGGTTTGCATTTTCTCTTCCATTTCTTAGATCACTTCTGGTCCCACCAAGACCCTATCCTCAAGCCGATCCCAACTCAAGGGCATCCGACACGGTCGCTTGTAAAGAAACTCGAAAGGTGCCATCTTAATGGTGCTCTGGTAACTGTTGTTGTAAGCGAACTCTACTAGTGTTAAGAATTCCTCCCAACGCTTTTGTTGGTCCATCACGTACATGCGCAACATGTCCTCCAAGGTTTGGTTCGTTTGTTTGGTCTGTCCGTCAATCTCTGGGTGATATGCAGTACTAAAGTTAAGTTGGGTTCCCAAGGCCTCTTGGAAACTCATCCAAAATCATCCATTAAACACCGATCCTCGATCGGATATAATCCTCTTAGGCATGCCATGCATCCTCATAATCTCACTGATGAAAACTCTAGCAATGTTAGGTGCCTGATACGTCATACATATGGGAATAAAGTGAGCACTCTTCATCAGAGTGTCTACTACTACGAAAATCGAGTCATGTCTCCTTGCCGTCAGTGGCAATCCAACAATAAAATCAATTGAAATGACCTCCCATTTCGATTCCGGAATGGCATGTGGTTGTAGTAATCCTGTTGGGTGTCTATGTTCAGCCTTTACCTACTGACACTCCAGACACTTGGCCACATAGTTAACTATGTCGGCCTTCATTCCCTTCCAAAAGAATAACGATTTAAGATCTTCCCTCATCTTTGTGACTCCCAGGTGAGCCATGTAAACTACTCTATGAGCCTCGCTCAAGATCAACATCCTCAACTCGTCATTTGGTGTTACGTAAATCCGAATTTTAAACCTTAATAACCCATCGCTATCAAATGAATATCCCTCATACCGTGGTACCATCATTGTGTTTTGTCCAATAAAACCCTCAACCTCCTTGTACCAATCATCGTCACGCTGTAAAGTGAGAATATTCTCACGTAGATTCGTCTGAAGGGGCAACACTGAAAAGATGCGTGGCCTCTGACTCAAAGCATCCACCTCTCGGTTCACTGTTCCCTTTATGTAAGTAATCTCAAAATCATACTCGCTAAGCAATTCCGACCAACATCATTGTAGCGCGTTCAGGTCGCTTTGCGTAAAAATGTGTTGCAGTCCACAATGATCAGTCCTTAATTCAAATTTTCATCCAACAAGGTAGTGTCTCCAAACCTTCAAGGCATATACGATGGCTAATAACTCCAAATCATGTGTCGCATAGTTCTCCTCATGCCTTCTCAATTTCCTCGAAATGTAAGCAATCACTCATCTGTCTTGCATCAAGAATCTGCCTAAATCTTCCTTGGATGCGTCTATGCATACCAAGAAGTCCGCGTCCATGTCAAGGACCTTTAGTATCAGCACTATTGTCAACAACTCTTTAAGCCTCCGAAATGATTCCGTGCATTTCTCGGTCCAAACAAACTTCTTATTTTTCTTCTGCAATTCCGTGATCGTATTTGCTATCTTCGAAAATCCCTCGACAAACCATCGATAGTATCCTACTAAACCCATAAAGCTATGCACTTTGGTGACATTTGTCGGTGTAGGCCATTCCATAATAGCCTCAACCTTGGTTGGATCCACGACGATTCCTTCGCCAGAGATGACATGCCCTAAGTAGTGAATCCTCGATTGATAAAAAGAGAATTTGGACAACTTCCCATACAATTTGTACTCTCGCAGACACTATAGTACCAAGCACAAGTGCTCATCATGCTCCTTCGTCATCCGAGAGTAGATCAAAATATTGTCAATGAATACTTGGACGAACTTGTCCAAGTACTCGTGGAGCACCTTGTTCATCAAACTCATAAATATCCCTAGGGCGGTTGTTAGTCCAAATGTTAAAACAATAAACTCGTAGTGTCCAAATCTCATCTTAAAGGCGGTCTTAGAGATGTCATCCTCCTTGATTCGTAACTAGTGATACCCTGATTGCAAATCGATCTTGGAGAACATCGTCGCACCCTTCATTTGATCGAACAGATCATCAATTCTCGGCAAGGGATACTGATTCTTGATCGTAGCCTTGTTCAGTTGACGGTAGTCAATGAAAATCCTCCACGATCCATCCTTCTTTCGAATGAAAATAACAGGTGCACCCCACGGTGACACACTAAGACATATCAGTCCTAGGTCCAGCAACTCCTTCAGTTGCATTTTCAACTCTTGAAACTCCGAGGTCGACATCCGATAAGGAGTTCTTGCTATCGGTTCGGTCCCTGGTTTCAGGTCTATGGTAAAGTCCAATTCCCTTTCCGGCAGCATCCCAAGTAACTCCTCTAGAAATACGTCCGCAAACTCCTTCACCACCAGAAGGTGTTCTAGACCTTCCGCTACTCCCTTTTTGTTTAGCACGAGGATTGCATAAAGCTTGCACCCCTTGCGCATACTCTTCCGTAACTGTAAGGAAGAGAAAAATCTCAGGGAAACTCCCTAGTTCTGTCCTACAATCACACATATCTGTCCTTCTTCATCAACCAAGCTCAACCATTTCTTCTTGTAGTTGAGTATCGCCTCATGCAATTCCAACCAATCCATACCAATCATGACGTCATAAGATCCTGATATTGTGACGTACAAGTTGGTCCTCGTGACAAACTCTCCCAGGTTAAGGGCACATCCTGTAACCTTTCCTCCAACCTTCTGTTTGGCTCCCGAAGCCATCTCTACGAAGCTAAACTCATCCTGTTCGAATGCCTTTACCTTAATCCTTTTTAGCGCTGCACTAGAAATGAAACTCTTAGTAGCACCAAGATCTATCAAAACACTAAGGGTTTGGTCAGCGATGGTACCTGTTGTCTCGAGCACAGTCGACCGGTGCTCTGTCTGGCGGTTATTCACCGCTACATGAATCCAATGGGCCTTGCCCATATCTCCCACTGTAGTGGGTCCGGATGATCCGGACACTCTAGTCCTCTCCACAGGACAGTCGCGTTGGTAGTGTGGCTCCCCACACGTCCAACACCCCTTCTTCAGCCCAGTATTCCTAGTACCCGAAGTAGAAGATGACGGCCCACTGGCCTGGAACCCTGGTCTGCTCTGCTGAACATGCCTAAACTGCTATTGTTGCGGGCGATGTTGTTGTTGATGCTGTGGTCCCCGATAAGGTGTCCGCTGCTGAGGCGATGGTCGTCGGGGTGTAGTAAAGGTGGATCCCCTATGGAAGCCATGATATCTCGACGTATGTCTCGCTGGTGTCTAATGTAGTGGTGTTCCAGATGAACCCTTCCTTGCTGGTCTCGCTGGAGTCCTGGTCTGACCCCCACTGATAAGCTCCTCCTCTGCTATGAGGGCCTTCTGGATGACATCGTGCAAGGTTTGAGGCATCAAAATCCTAAGCTTTCCACGCAGGCTACCGTTAAGGCCGAACACAAACCTGTTGACCTTAAGTTTCTCCATGTTAAGGTGTGGAGCATACCGGAGCAGCTCCATAAAACAGGCCTCGTACTCGGGCACTGTACGACCTCCCTGTCGTAAGGCGTTGAACTCATTGAGATGAAGCTCAATGAATTCCTCATAAAGGTACCTCTCTCGGAACCATTCCTCGAACAGTTCCCATGACATGTCTTCGATGGCCATGTTCAGTTGTGGCAGGAGCATCTTCCACCATAGAATATCACTTCCCTTCAGTTAAAATACCTCCATGCGAACTTTCATGTTGGAGGTATAATCACGAAGTGCGAAGCACATCGCCATGTTCTCCAACCATGCCTTGGCAGCTGTGCCATCGGGGGCACCAAAGAACTCGGGAAATTTGACTTTCTCGAGTTGATGATGAATGATACCAGTAATGGTCGGTGCGCACGGCGGGACCTCAGTGGGTGCCGGTGCCCTGGACTCATCTCTGTCCAAACGGATGATCAGTGCCTCGGACATGCGCTAAAAGGATCTCATCATCCCGCCAACATCACCAACTACTATCTGCTCCTATCAGAGAACCTGCTCGTCTCCCTGGGGGTTAGACCCCTCAGGTTTGAATGCTACTGGAGGCATCACACCCCCTCCCCTAGCACCCCATCGTCTGCCTCTGCGGCATCCTCTAACCATGATTACCTACATGCACACAATCAACTCAATCACCAATGGTATAATTAAATCATGTCGACGAAAGTCGCAGCGATCCCAAGTCACGGGTTGAACCCGCTCTGATACCATATGTAACGAACCCCCTCGTTATGACGACAAACCTCTTATAACAAGTGCAATTTTTGTTTTTGTTTTTAAAAGTGTGTGCATGCGTGTACAAGGGAAACAAACACATTTGACTCTCCGTCACCACCCGACGACTAACAAGACACAACAACGATGAACACAACAAGACGACACAAGATGCACAAAAAGTATTTGCATGCATTTAATGATGATCAATCGACTATAAGTAAGAATGACTACCCATCCATCCTACCCTGCAATGGTTAGGACCTCCAATACACATAATAAATGCTCAAGCCCAGGTTCCCATTGATTTTAACCATTTAAGGTCTCAGGGCTGGCGACTCTTCTGAGGAACATGGAGGCGTCTACATCCCGCCCAACACAAGCAGACCAAGCAACCAAAAAATTACCAACAAGTACAACAATAATCAAAGGAAACACCACGTCCTCTACAGAAGGCACAAGTCAGAAGGACTCCGACAGCGACCCAACATGGTTAATACAAGGCATTCTCTTCAACTCAATTGGTATTAATTATGGACTAATCTCTTCATTTAATTTACAATAATCAACGCATTACCCAATCCATAAAATTTCAATAACATTTTCCACCATAACTTCACAATTTATATTATTTTTACCTTGCAATAAATATCTATCACCTTACTTCATGGATGTTATCAACACAAATTTACATTAACTTACCTTAAAGCAATATCAACATTGCATTTTATATTTCCATGATCTTGCCATTAAATTAACATTAAAATTACATTCAACAGAATTATGCATCCCTATTAAAATAATCAATCTATTGTAGTACCATACATTAGCATTCCCTTACATTAATGACATACCATTACATTACATCAACATTTATTAATACTTTGCATTGATCATTACCCTAACACTGTATAACATTAGCAATACCAGGAATGTTAGAAGTAGAAAAACAATACATTACTTTAGCATTACCATGACAATGATAGTATTGAAAAATATTTAGCCTTCAGTAGATATTAGTATTAACATTAACCCTTACAGGACCTTAACATTCCATAGGACATAACAATAAACAACCTGCTTGAAAAACACAGGTCACAAGATCTTGGCATCAAAATACATCATGTTGTCCTTCACAATTATTTGTTGTCAGGTTTGCTAAGGAAAACGGTCAAAGAACTAATTTCATACCAGTAAAAGATCTTATTCACACTAAAACAACAAAACTAATTAACCAGAGCGATTTCTATATTTCTATATATATTTATATATTTTTCTTAATTTTCAATTAATTTCTCCTTTTGTTGTTAGTGGAATAGGCAGAAACAAGTTATGAATCTAACAGAGGTGAATTAAATCGCAGAGAGGAATTGGTACTTTAAATTATGTAGAAACAGATCTACTATTACAACATAGCCATCATTACTTGTTGCATTCAAATAAATGCTGCATACATGGATCACGAGAATTCTGGACTTAATTGACTGATAAATTCAACATGTCTGAAGCTTGCTATTTACGGATCTATACTTAGTTATATACATAGGCGCAAGTTCCTTTAAAATTTATGTGAAAGTAGAAATGATCATGTTGATTCAATAATCACCCAAATATATACATACGGATATACATAGTTATATACAGTTATATATATACGCTCAGAGTCGAATTTAGGTAGTTTTTTCTTTTTCAGGTGCAGAGGCCAAGAAGGAAATTCTCTAGGACAAGCGCCCTTACCCCCAACACCGATTGAAATTATCCAGAATGACTTCCACTGAAATCAAACACCACGAAACTGCCAGAATGAAATTCTTCAACTGATATTAAGATAAAAATGCCAGAACGAAATGCCAGATTGAAACGCCGGATCAAAATTCTACACCATGAAATGCCAGATCAAAATTATTCAACTAATCATAAGATAAAAAAAATGCCAGAATGAAAAATGCCAGAACGAAATGCCAGATCGAAATTCGAGAAATGCCAGATCGAAATTCTACACCACGAAATGCCCGATCAAAATTCTTCAACTGATCATAAGATAAAAATAATGCCAGAACAAAAAATGCCAGAACGAAAGGCCAGATCAAAACACCAGATCAACTGATCATAAGATTAAAAAAAAATGCCAAATGCCCATATAGAAGAAATCCCAAATTCATATTTTTAATTCCAAGATATAAACCATGGTATTATCTGTAAATCAAGACAGAACGATTGCCAAACAGGAAGAGTTTGAAGTTTTAGCTAAAATTGGTAGAGGTAAAATATAGACCTCTGATGCAGACGAATTCGACTCTAATATGCCCTCAGATATAAGCAATCAATGCATTAACTAACAGTCCGTTCTTAGAGTGAAAATCTAAATTCCAAAATTTTAAATGCGAAAGAAAAAAAAACCTTCGGGAATGTACAACCCAAGTTGGAGGAAGAGGCTATGATTGGTATGCCTAAATAAAATGGTTGTAGAGGTCCAAAAATTCCCCAAGAAGAGACATGTTGAAGACAAAAAAAAAAGGGTAAGAGATGATCAATGGGAACGCTCAGGACGCGCGTAGATAAACTGTCAAGGAAGTGTTCTAAAATGCAGGGCGTAAGCTCCCTTCTAAGTCCAAGATGAAGCTACGGAAAGTTAAGGGAAAACACCCTTATTGGCGAAGAGATCGACCAACCACGCAAGTTTAAAAGTTCAACAACGCATAAAACGCAAAGTAAGTTTATCCATCCATGCATAAAAATGCAAGGTTAAATTATCCAACAATACATAAAAGGCGGAGTAAATAAATAAAATTAGCTAATCAAACCATTTACACCGATATATCGATCCCATCATGAGTCATAATGCATTTTATTCTACCAAATTAAAAATTCATACCTTTGCCTTATCACTTGCTCCGGGTGTCATCTGCGCGCTCCGTGCTGCTCCCGCTCGTCGACCGTCGAGACCTCACCAGTACCTCCCAGCCAATCACTAGGGGTACTCTACTTCCCCTTTATCCCCCCAAGCCGCAAAGGGGCCACACACTATCCAGATGGTACGTCTAGCTCCCAGCTCGCCTCGAAAGGCCAAGCTACCACTCCTATTCGAGCTGGAAAATCCCAACTCTCCACAAGTAATCAGTCAAGTAACAAATCTGGCAGTGTAACGTTATGCTAACAGTCGATCCCCTTCTTCCTCATATTCCCTTTCTTTTATATAGTTTTTAGAACCTCCAACTTTCCCTAAATCACATTTAAATTAAATTTTAATAAAAATATTCTAAATATTCTCCTCCGCACAAGTGTCCTCCATCCCCCTCTTTTCTCCAATACTTATTTTCTTTAAATTTATTAATTGTCTCATTTCCCTCACCCACCTAAAGTTTCTCCTAAATTTACTCCTAGGTGTTCCTAGATTCCCTTTCAGGTTTAAATACTTTCCCTAAAATGAAGTTGCTAATTTAGTTCGTTTTAGAAGGTTCTTAATTGCAGATTCCTTACTATGTTGACCTCGCTTTTTACCATAAGTTCACCTCTTTCCCTTATTATGTTCCCCACATTCCTTAGTTTCCTAATTTTTATTATTCCCTTATTTCCCCTTTTTATTATAGCCAAAATGGCAGTTGCGCTATTTACTCTTTTCCTTTTATTATTAATTTAAAATCTTTTTACACTTCCACAAGTTAAATAATTTATTTCTTCTTTACAATTTAAAACCACAGATTTTAATTAAACTATTACTCTCTTCATTTGACCCCAAAAATTTATGAAGACTAAAAATATTACTTAAGTGGTTTTTAGTTTAAATTTTTATTTTTATTTTTATAGGGTCTTTTTCTTAAGGTTAAACAAAATTTTACCCTAGAGAAGTTTTTGACTTAGGACTTATATTCTAAACTGGGCAACAATTATTTAGGGAAGTTATTTTAAGAATTTCTTAATGCATTAAAAGTGTTAGGGCCATCTAGGTTTGTTCCTTCATCACTATCAACCCGGTGTGCCCTTCAGGATGCACCATGTGCTCCAAGGGTGCCACTCGCCTCGTTTGTTTCTTTTGCACGACGCACCCTTCAAGATGCACCACCTGCTTCAAGGGTGCCACTCGCCTTGTTTGTTTCTTTTGCACGACATTCCCTTTAGGATGCACCACGTGCTCCAATGGTGCCACTCGCTTTATTTGTTTCTTTTGTGCGACGTGCCCTTCAGGATGCACCATGTGCTCCAAGGGTGCCACTCGCTTGTTGACTATTTGGTAGACATCAATAAACCCTGGAGTCAACATTCCGCTAGGTGAACTTGTGGGAGACTAAGGTTTTCTAAGGAATAAGTCCCCCGCCTTATTGCGGACCCCTTAGAGTCATCATGAGCGACTGTCGCATCCTGCCCTCATGGCATCGTGGATCCTCTCGAACTAGGTAATCGTTAACCTACAGTTTGAACCACAGTGGGAGTGCTAGTAGGCTGTGGCAGGGCTGTTGTACACACCTCTCCCTCAACCTCTTTGGAAATCGTGTGTGGCCCCTTTACTCCATATGTGAGTCTGGTCGGCAAGCTATGATCATCCTGCATCATCAACAAACATGTCAGAACATTTCCACATCATATCATCTGATCAAATGTACTAAAATCACAGTAAAACAATCAACCCAAATAGCACACTCCCTGACTCAATCTGGAGTCCAAGGGGTTCCATCAATGCCTCTGCATCCTCAAGGTCCAAAACCCTGCACACTCAGTAAAACTGAGTCAATAGCACCTGTCTATGTCAATGCAGTAAACATCATGTCATCTATCATAATGCATCATAATTAAGGACAAAAGGTTTAATATCATAAAATTCTGGATCACTTGCGAGCAAGTGTCCTCAAGAATAAGTTTTCTCAGTGTGCCAGAGTGGGATGTTACACCTCACACATATCGAGTTTTTCATACCATTATGAAATAATTTAGAATGGATTATCAAACTATAGTTGCATGTCCTAATGACCATATTATATATTATGGACAACATGCTTCAAAAACTGAATGTCCGCAATGTCTTATTAGTAGATATCAAACCGATCAAGTAACAAAAAGGGTGCCTCGAAAGGTTCTTCATCATATTCCCATAATTCCACGTTTGCAACGATTGTTCAAGTGTGAAAGCATAGGACAATTTATGGATTACCATGCACATAACAGAAGTGAATATGGTGTTCTTCGAATGCATGTCGATGGTTCTGCATTGAGGGAAATTGAGGAAAAATGGTCAGATTTCAAAGATGAACCTCGTAATGTTAGGCTTTCATTGGTAGTTGACGATGTTAATCCATTCAGAGAGCTTAGGTCTATTTACTCAGTGTGGCCTATTTTTGTTATCAATAATAACATTCCTCCTTGGATGTCAATAAAGAGGGAGCACATAATGCTGGCAATGATTGTTCCAAGTATTTGTTTACATTAATTTTTGGAATTTAACATTTTCATTTGTTTCAATTTTTTCATAATATCTTTTGTTTATTTATTTAATTACATATATTACATGATATCATTCCTTTAGTAATTATGTGTAATTTAAAACAATTAGGTAAGTACCAGGTTAAAGATATGAATGTATATATCGAGCCTCTTATCGACGAGTTACTAAAGTTATGAGCTGGCATCACAATGTACGACATATGTAAACCAATAGGGGAGAAGAAATTTAAATTCCGTGGAATACTTTTATGGACAATTCATGATGCCCCTGGACTAACACATTTTTGTGGCATGTATAAGAATTCTAATATTGCTCTTTAATACTATACAATATTTTAATGTTATCAAGGTGTATGTTTACTTTTTAAATAATATCATCGTATAATTGTCGACATTAATCCATTTGTTGTAGGTCTTCAAACAAAGGGTAAATTTGCATGTCTAGTTTGTGGCCCTAAGATGAAGTATAGTCACTCAGAAAGTTTAGGAAAGGTGGTGTTTGATGAGTATAGGCACCTTCTTCCTAAGAACCATAGGTATCATACTACTGAAAAACATATTTTCAATGGGAAAGAAGAGACTGGTTTAAAACCACGAACAATGACACCTCACCTATGGAGGTTGGAATATAATAGAAAT
This sequence comes from Picea engelmannii, assembly GCA_009831015.1. Classification (NCBI taxonomy): domain Eukaryota; kingdom Viridiplantae; phylum Streptophyta; class Pinopsida; order Pinales; family Pinaceae; genus Picea; species Picea engelmannii. The sequence goes on from ML793692.1 coordinate 652,367, forward strand.
C
>ML793692.1:665866-705063 GCA_009831015.1 Picea engelmannii
CATAATTTCATGTACCTTCATTAATTTTTGTTTTTGTAGTTTCTATGCATGAATCTTAATAGGACGTTGCTTTCGATTATTTTATATTTTATAGATTGGGTTTTGGGGATCAATTGAGAGTGATGTGAGGGGGATGGGAGGGGTCATGTGAGCTTCCACCTTCACATGGTTGGCCTTCTTCAGTAGAGGATAAATTATTCTTGAAACCAAGAGAAGATCTTTCATTTTTATACCATCATAATCGTATAAGATTTCATCAATATTGTTACCTATTTGACTCTTTTTATAATTGTGATTCGCTACATAGTCGTTGAAAAAAAACAAAAGACTTATGTATGCACTGAAATTTGTCATGGATATACTATTGGCATGCCTTAATGATATGGGAGGGTTTATGGACTCAAATTTGAGTGACACTCCCACTTTCTTCCATCATCAATTCATCATGGAAACCATAAACCCTATTTTTCATATGTTCTAGTAGATATGTTAATGATTCCAAGTTTCATATTTGTATCTGATTGAAGGTCCATCTAGTGTACTGCAAATTATTGAATTTATATTTCAAGTTTATAAACCAAATATGAAATGAATCCAAGCATCATTTGATATCGTCTAGGCAAGAGAGATGAATGTAAATAATCTTGCGATGAATTTGCTATACTATCGACGAAAAACGTTCATCGATAATTTTATGACATTAGTATGTAATTTTTTACAAAAATAATGGATCTTCGGAACTACACCATGGTCAAGGAAAGAGGAACAAGGAACGATGAAGGAGGAATGAAAATTGCACGAGGACTAGACACCGACAACATGGACCTACGAATGGGGCCGACGTTGAAATTTTTTTAAACAGTTTTTGGAAGCACTACAATTTGTCAGGGATAGACTATTGGCATTCCTTAAGGATATGGGATGGTTTTTTGACTCACATTTGAGTGACACACCCACTTTATTCCACCATCAATTCATCATGGAAACCATAAACCCTATTTTTCATATGTTCTAGTAGATAAGTTAATGATTCCAAGTTTCATATTTGTATTTGACTGAAGGTCCAACTAGTGTATTGCAAAGTATCAAATTGATATTTCAAGTTGATAAACCAAATATGAAATGAATCCAAGCATCATTTGATATCGTCGACACAAGAGAGAAGAATGTAAATAATCTTGCGACGAATTTGCTATACTATCAATAAAAAAAGTTCATCGATAATTTTATGCCATTAGTATGCAATTTTTTACAAAAATAATGGATCTTGGGTAATACACCATGGTCAAGGAAAGAGGAATGAGGAACGATGAAGGAGGACCAAAAATTCCACGAGGACTAGACACCGACAACATGGACCTGCGAATGGGGCTAACGTTGAATTTTTTTCAAATAGTTTCTGGAAGAACTGAAATTTGTCATGTATAGACTATTGACATGCCTTCACAATATGGGAGGGTTTCTAGACTCAAATTTGAGTGACACACCCACTTTCTTCCATCATCAATTCATCATGGAAACCATAAACCCTATTTTTCATATGTTCTAGTAGATATGTTAACGATTCCAAGTTTCATATTTGTATTTGATTGAAGGTCCAGCTAGTGTACTGCAAAGTGTAAAATTGATATTTCAAGTTGATAAACAAAATATGAAATGAATCCAGGCATCATTTGATATCGTCAGCGCAAGAGAGATGAATGTAAATAATCTTGCGATGAATTTCCTATACTATCGATGAAAAAAGTTCATCGATAACTTTATGGCATTAGTATGTAATTTTTTACAAAAATAATGGATCTTTGGGACTACACCATGGTTAAGGAAAGAGGAACGAGGAACGATGAAGGAGGAATGAAAATTGCATGAGGACTAGACATTGACAATATGGATCTGTGAATGGGGCCAACATTGAAATTATTTCAAACAGTTTCTCAAAGCACTGAAATTTGTCATGGATAGACTATTGACATTCCTTAATGATATGGGAGGGTTTCTGGACTCAAATTTGAGTGACACACCCACTTTCTTCCATCATCAATTCATCATGGAAACCATAAACCCTATTTTTCATATGTTCTAGTAGATATGTTAATGATTCCAAGTTTCATATTTGTATTTGATTGAGGGTCCAGCTAGTGTACTGCAAAGTGTCAAATTGAGATTTCAATTTGATAAACCAAATATGAAATGAATCCAACCATCATTTGATATCGTCGGCGCAAGAGAGACAAATGTAAATAATCTTGTGACAAATTTGCTATACTATCGATGAAAAAAGTTCGTCGATAATTTTATGCCATTAGTATGTAACTTTTTACAAAAATAATGGATCTTTGGGACTACACCATGGTCAAGGAAGGAAGAACTAGGAACGATGAAGGAGGAATGAAAATTGCACGAGGACTAGACATCGGCAACATGGACCTCCGAATGGGGCCAACGTTGAAATTTTTTCAAACAGTTTCTGGAAGCACTGAAATTTTCCATGGATAGACTATTGACATGCCTTAACAATATGGGAGGGTTTCTGGACTCAAATTTTATTGACACACCCACTTTGTTCCATCATCAATTCATCATGGAAACCATAAACCCTATTTTTCATATGTTATAGTAGATATGTTAATGATTCCAAGTTTCATATTTTTATTTGACTGAAGGTCCAACAAGTGTACTGCAAAGTATCAAATTGAGATTTAAATTTTATTATCCAAATATGAAATGAATCCAAGCATCATTTGATATCATCGCAAGAGATATGAATGTAAATTAATAATCTTGCAACGAATTTGCTATACTATCGACGAACAAAGTTCATAGATAATTGTATGCCATTCGTATGTAATTTTTTACAAAAATAATGGATATTTGGGACTACACCATGTTCAAGGAAAGAGGAATGAGTAACGATGAAGGAGGAACAAAAATTGCACGAGGACTAGACACTGACAACATGGACCTGCGAATGGGGCCAACATTGAAATTTTTCCAAACAGTTTCTGGAAGCACTGAAATTTGTCATGGATATACTATTGGCATGAATTAATGATATGGGAGGGTTTATGGACTCAAATTTTATTTACACACCCACTTTCTTCCATCATCAATTCATCATGGAAACCATAAATCCTATTTTTCATATGTTCTAGTAGATATGTTAATGATTCCAAGTTTCATATTTGTATTTGAATGAAGTTCTAGCTAGTGTATTGAAAAGTATCAAATTGATATTTCAAGTTGATAAACCAAATATGAAATGAATCCAAGCATAATTTGATATTGTCGGCGCAAGAGAGATGAATGTAAATAATCTTGCCACCAATTTGCTACACTATTGATGAAAAATGTTCTTCGATAATATTATGCCATTAGTATGTAAATTTTTACAAAAATAATGGATCTTGGGGACTACACCATGGTCAAGGAAATAGGAACGAGGAAAGATGAAGGAAGAACGAAAATTGCACGAGGACTAGACACCGACAACATGGACCTGCTAATATGTCCAACTTTGAAATTTTTTCAAATAGTTTTTGGAAGCACTGAAATTTGTCATGGATATAATATTTGCATTCCTTAATGATATGGGATGGTTTATGGACTCAAATTTGAGTGACATACCCACTTTCTTCCATCATCAATTCATCATGGAAACCATAAACCCTATTTTTCATATGTTATAGTAGATATGTTAATGATTCCAAGTTTCATATTTGTATTTGACTGAAGGTCCAACAAGTTTACTGCAAAGTACCAAATTAATATTTCAAGTTGATAAACCAAATATGAAATGAATCCAAGCATCATTTGATATCATCGCAAGAGAGACGAATGCAAATTAATAATCTTGCGACAAATTTTCTATAATATCGACGAACAAAGTTCATAGATAATTTTATGTCATTAGTATGTAATTTTTTACAAAAATAATGGATATTGGTGACTACACCATGTTCAAGGAAAGAGGAATGATGAATGATGAAGGACGAACGAAAATTGCACGAGGACTAGACACCGACAACATGGACCTGTGAATGGGGCCAACGTTGAAATTTTTTCAAATAGTTTCTGGAAGCACTGAAATTTGTCATGGATATACTATTGGCATTCCTTAACGATATGGGAGGGTTTATGAACTCAAATTTGAGTGACACACCCACTTTCTTCCATCATCAATTCATCATGGATACGATAAACCCTATTTTTCATATTTTCTGGTATATATGTTAATGATTCCAAGTTTCATATTTGTATTTGACTGAAGATCCAACTAGTGTATTGCAAAGTATCAAATTGATATTTCAAGTTGATAAACCAAATATGAAATGAATCCAAGCATCATTTGATATTGTCGGCACAAGAGAGATGAATGTAAATAACCTTGCGACCAATTTTCTATACTATCGACGAAAAAAGTTCTTCGATAATTTTATGCCATTAGTATGTAAATTTTTACAAAAATAATGGATCTTTGGGACTACACCATGGTCAAGGAAATAGGAATGAGGAATGATGAAGGAAGAATGAAAATTGCAAGAGGACTAGACATCGACAACATGGACCTGTGAATGGGGCCAACGTTGAAATTTTTTCAAACTGTTTCTAGAAGCACTGGAATTTTTCATGTATAGACTATTGACATGCCTTAATGATATGGGAGGTTTTCTGGACTAAAATTTGAGTGACACACCCACTTTCTTCCACCATCAATTTATCATGGAAACCATAAACCCTATTTTTCATATCTTCTAGTAAATATGTTAATGATTCCATGTTTCATATTTGTATTTGACTAAAGGTCCAGCTAGTGTACTGCAAAGTAACAAATAGATATTTCATGTTTATAAACCAAATATGAAATGAATCCGAGCATCATTTGATATCGTCAGCGCAAGACAGACGAATGTAAATAATCTTGCGATGATTTTGCTATACTATCGACGGAAAAAGTTCGTGGATAATTTTATGGCATTACTATGTAATTTTTTACAAAAATAATGTATCTTGGGGACTACACCATGGTCAAGGAAATAGGAACAAGGAACGAGGGATAATGAAGGAGGAATGAAAATTGAACGAGGACTAGACACCGACAACATGGACCTGCGAATGGGGCCAACGTTGAAATTTTTTCAAACAGTTTTTGGAAGCACTGAAGTTTGTCTTGGATAGACTATTGACATTCCTTAACAATATGGGAGGGTTTATGGACTCAAATTTGAGTGACACACCCACTTTCTTTCATCATCAATTCATCATGGAAACCATAAACCCTATTTTTAATATGTTCTAGTAGATATGTTAACGATTCCAAGTTTCGTATTTGTATTTGACTGAAGGTCCAAAAAGTGTAGTACAAAGTATCAAATATATATTTCAAGTTGATAAACCAAATATGAAATGAATCCAAGCATCATCGGATATCATTGCAAGAGTGACGAATGTAAATAATCATGCGATGAATTTGCTATACTATCGACGAAAAAAGTTCATCAATAATTTTATTCCATTAGTATGTAATTTTTTACAAAAATAATGGATATTGGGGACTACACCATGGTCAAGGAAAGAGGAACGAGGAATGATGAAGGAGGAAGGAAAATTGCACGAGGACTAGACACCAACAACATGGACCTGCGAATGGGACCAATGTTGAAATTTTTTCAAACTGTTTTTGGAAGCACTGAAATTTGTGATGGATAGATTATTGACATGCCTTAATGATATGGGATTGTTTCTGGACTCAAATTTGAGTGACACACCCACTTTCTTCCATCATCAATTCATCATGGAAAGCATAAACCCTATTTTTCATATGTTCTAGTAGATATGTTAATGATTCCATGTTTCATATTTGTATTTGAATGAAGGTCCAGCTAGTGTAATGCAAAGTATGAAATTGAGATTTCAAGTTGATAAATAAAATATTAAATGAATCCAAGCATCATTTGATATCGTTGGCACAAGAGAGACGAATGTAAATAATCTTGCGACGAATTTGCTATACTATCGACGAAAAAAGTTCGTCGATAATTTTATGGCATTATTATGTAATTTTTTACAAAAATAATGGATATTGGGACTACACCATGTTCAAGGAAAGAGGAACGAGGAATGATGAAGGAGGAATGAAAATTGCACAAGGACTAGACACTAGCAACATAGTCCTGCGAATGGGGTCAACATTGAAATTTTTTCAAACAATTTCTGGAAGCACTAAAATTTGTCATGGATAGACTATTGGCATGCCTTAACGATATGGGAGGGTTTCTAGACTGAAATTTGAGTGACACACCCACTTTCTTCCATCATCAATTCATCATGGAAACCATAAACCCTATTTTTCATATGTTCTAGTAGATATGTTAATGATTCCAAGTTTCATATTTGTATTTGACTCAAGGTCCAGCTAGAGTACTGCAAATTATCAAATTGATATTTCAAGTTGATAAACCAAATATTAAATGAATCCAAGCATCATTTGATATCGTCTACGCAAGATAGACGAATGTAAATAATCTTAAGACCAATTTGTTATACTATCGACGAAAAAAGTTCGTCGATAATTTTATGCCATTAGTATGTAATTTTTTACAAAAATAATGGATCTTTGGGACTACACCATGGTTAAGGAAAGAGGAACGAGGCACGATGAAAGAGGAATGAAAATTTCATGAGGACTAGACACCGACAACATGGATCTATGAATGGGGCCAACGTTGAAATTATTTAAAACAGTTTCTTGAAGCACTGAAATTTGTCATGGATAGACTATTGACATTCCTTAATGATATGGGAGGGTTTCTGGACTCAACTTTGAGTGACACAGCCACTTTCTTCCATCACCAATTCATCATGGAAACCATAAGCCCTATTTTTCATATTTTCTAGTAGATATGTTAATGATTGCAAGTTTCATATTTGTATTTGATTGAGGGTCCAACTAGTGTACTGCAAAGTGTCAAATTGAGATTTCAATTTGATAAACCAAATATGAAATGAATCCAACCATCATTTGATATCGTTGGCGCAAGAGAGACAAATGTAAATAATCTTGTGACAAATTTGCTATATTATCGATGAAAAACGTTCGTCGATAATTTTATGCCATTAGTATGTAATTTTTTACAAAAATAATTGATCTTGGGTACTACACCATGGTCAAGGAAGGAAGAACTAGGAACGATGAAGGAGGAATGAAAATTGCACAAGGACTAGACATCGACAACATGGACCTCCGAATGGGGCCAACGTTGAAATTTTTTCAAACAGTTTCTGGAAGAACTAAAATTTTCCATGGATAGACTATTGACATGCCTTAACAATATGGGAGGGTTTCTGGACTCAAATTTTAGTGACACACCCACTTTCTTCCATCATCAATTCATCATGGAAACCATAAACCCTATTTTTCATATGTTATAGTAGATATGTTAATGATTCCAAGTTTCATATTTGTATTTGACTGAAGGTCCAACAAGTGTACTGCAAAGTATCAAATTGAGATTTCAATTTTATTAACCAAATATGAAATGAATCCAAGCATCATTTGATATCATCGCAAGAGAGACGAATGTAAATTAATAATCTTGCAACGAATTTGCTATACTATCGACGAACAAAGTTCGTAGATAATTGTATGCTATTAGTATGTAATTTTTTACAAAAATAATGGATATTGGGGACTACACCATGTTCAAGGAAAGAGGAATGAGGAACGATGAAGGAGGAACAAAAATTGCACGAGGACTAGACACTGATAACATGGACCTGCGAATGGGGCCAACATTGAAATTTTTTCAAACAGTTTCTGGAAGCACTAAAATTTGTCATGGATATACTATTGGCATGCATTAATGATATGGGAGGGTTTATGGACTCAAATTTGAGTGACACAACCACTTTCTTCCATCATCAATTCATCATGGAAACCATAAATCCTATTTTTCATATGTTCTAGTACATATGTTAATGATTCCAAGTTTCATATTTGTATTTGACTGAAGTTATATCTAGTGTATTTTAAATTATCAAATTAATATTTCAAGTTGATAAACCAAATATGAAATGAATCCAAGCATAATTTGATATTGTCGACGCAAGAGAGACGAATGTAAATAATCATGCCACCAATTTGCTATACTATTGAAGAAAAATGTTCTTCGATAATTTTATGCCATTAGTATGTAAATTTTTACAAAAATAATGGATCTTGGGGACTACACCATGGTCAAGGAAAGAGGAACGAGGAAATATGAAGGAAGCACGAAAATTGCACAAGGACTAGACACCGACAACATGGACCTGCGAATATGGCCAACTTTGAAATTTTTTCAAATAGTTTCTGGAAGCACTGAAATTTTTCATGGATATAATATTGGCATGCCTTAATTATATGGGAGGGTTTATGGACTCAAATTTGAGTGACACACCCACTTTCTTCCATCATCAATTCATCATGGAAACCATAAACCCTATTTTTCATATGTTATAGTAGATATGTTAATGATTCCAAGTTTCATATTTGTATTTGACTGAAGGTCCAACAAGTTTACTGCAAAGTACCAAATTAAGATTTCAAGTTGATAAACCAAATATGAAATGAATCCAAGCATCATTTGATATCATCGCAAGAGAGACGAATGCAAATTAATAATCTTGCGACAAATTTGCTATACTATCGACGAACAAAGTTCATAGATAATTGTATGCCATTAGTATGTAATTTTTTACAAAAATAATGGATATTGGGGACTACACCATGTTCAAGGAAAGAGGAACGAGGAACGATGAAGGACGAACGAAAATTGCACGAGGACTAGACACTGACAACATGGACCTGTGAATAGGGCCAATGTTGAAATTTTTTCAAATAGTTTTTGGAAGCACTGAAATTTGTCATGGATATACTATTGGCATGGATTAACGATATGGGAGGGTTTATGGACTCAAATTTGAGTGACACACCCACTTTCTTCCATCATCAATTCATCATGGATATGATAAACCCTATTTTCATATGTTCTGGTATATATGTTAATGATTCCAAGTTTCATATTTGTATTTGGTTGAAGGTCCAACTAGTGTATTGCAAAGTATCAAATTGAGATTTCAAGTTGATAAACCAAATATTAAATGAATCCAAACATAATTTGATATTGTCGGCGCAAGAGAGATGAATGTAAATAATCTTGCGACCAATTTGCTATACTATCGACGAAAAAAGTGATTCAATAATTTTATGCCATTAGTATGTAATTTTTTACAAAAATAATGGATCTTGGGGACTACACCATGTTCAAGGAAATAGTAATGAGGAATGATGAAGGAAGAACGAAAATTGCAAGAGGACTAGACATCGACAACATGGACCTATGAATGGGGCCAACGTTGAAATTTTTTCAAACTGTTTCTAGAAGCACTGAAATTTTTCATGTATAGACTATTGACATGCCTTAACAATATGGGAGGTTTTTGGGAATCAAATTTGAGTGACACAACCACTTTCGTCCATCATCAATTTATCATGGAAACCATAAACCCTATTTTTCATATGTTCTAGTAAATATGTTAATGATTCCATGTTTCATATTTGTATTTGACTAAAGGTCTAGCTAGTGTACTACAAAGTATCAAATAGAGATTTCATGTTGATAAACCAAATATGAAATGAATCCGAGCATCATTTGATATCATCAGCGCAAGAGAGACGAATGTAAATAATCTTACGATGAATTTGCTATACTATCGACGGAAAAAGTTCGTCGATAATTTTATGCCATTACTATGTAATTTTTTACACAAATAATGGATCTTGGGGACTACACCATGGTCAAGGAAAGAGGAATGAGGAACGAGGAATGATGAAGGAGGAATGAAAATTGAACGAGGACTAGACACCGACAACATGGACCTGCGAATGGGGCCAACATTGAAATTTTTTCAAACAGTTTCTGGAAGCACTGAAGTTTTTCATGGATAGACTATTGACATTCCTTAAAAATATGGGAGGGTTTATGGACTCAAATTTGAGTGACACACCCACTTTATTTCATCATCAATTCATCATGGCAACCATAAACCCTATTTTTAATATGTTCTAGTAGATATGTTAACGATTCCAAGTTTCATATTTGTATTTGACTGAAGGTCCAACAAGTGTAGTACAAAGTATCAAATAGATATTTCAAGTTTATAAACCAACTATGAAATGAATCCAAGCATCATCTGATATCATCGCAAGAGAGACGAATGTAAATAATCATGCGATGAATTTGCTATACTATCGACGAACAAAGTTCATCAATAATTTTATTCCATTAGTATGTAATTTTTTACAAAAATAATGGATATTGGGGACTACACCATGGTCAAGGAAAGAGGAATGAGGAACGATGAAGGAGGAATGAAAATTGCACGAGGACTAGACACCGACAACATGGACCTGCGAATGGGACCAATGTTGAAATTTTTTCAAACAGTTTCTGGAAGCACTGAAATTTGTCATGGATAGATTATTGACATTCCTTAATGATATGGGATTGTTTCTAGACTCAAATTTGAGTGACACACCCACTTTCTTCCATCATCAATTCATCATAAACCCTATTTTTCATATGTTCTAGTAGATATGTTAATGATTCCATGTTTCATATTTGTATTTGACTGAAGGTCCAGCTAGTGTACTGCAAAGTATGAAATTGAGATTTCAAGTTGATAAATAAAATATGAAATGAATCCAAGCATCATTTGATATCGTTGGTGCAAGAGAGATGAATGTAAATAATCTTGCGACAAATTTGCTATACTATCGACGAAAAAAGTTCGTCGATAATTTTATGGCATTAGTATGTAATTTTTTACAAAAATAATGGATATTGGGACTACACCATGTTCAAGGAAATAGGAATGAGGAACGATGAAGGAGGAATGAAAATTGCACAAGGACTAGACACTAGAAACATAGTCCTGCGAATGGGGTCAACATTGAAATTTTTTCAAACAGTTTCTGGAAGCACTAAAATTTGTCATGGATAGAATATTGGCATGCCTTAACGATATGGGAGGGTTTCTAGACTCAAATTTGAGTGACACACCCACTTTCTTCCATCATCAATTCATCATGGAAACCATAAACCCTATTTTTCATATGTTCTAGTAGATATGTTAATCATTCCAAGTTTCATATTTGTATTTGACTCAAGGTCCAGCTAGTGTACTGCAAATTATCAAATTGAGATTTCAAGTTGATAAACCAAATATTAAATGAATCCAATCATCATTTGATATCGTCTATGCAAGAGAGACGAATGTAAATAATCTTGCGACAAATTTGTTATACTATCGACGAAAAAAGTTCATCGATAATTTTATTCCATTAGTATGTAATTTTTTACAAAAATAATGGATGTTGGGGACTAAACCATGGTCAAGTAAAGAGGAACGAGGAGTGATGAAGGAGGAGCACAAATTGGATGAGGACTAGACACCAACAACATGGACCTGCGAATGGGGCCAACATTGAAATGTTTTCAAACAGTTTCTGGAAGCACTAAAATTTGTCATGGATAGACTATTGACATGCCTTAATGATATGGGAGGGTTTCTGGACTCAAATTTGAGTGACACACCCACTTTCTTCCATCATCAATTCATCATGGAAACCATAAACCCTATTTTTCATATGTTCTAGTAGGTATGTTAATGATTCCAGGTTTCATATTTGTATTTGACTGAAGGTCCAACAAGTGTACTGCAAAGTATCAAATTGATATTTCAAGTTGATAAACCAAATATGAAATGATTCCAAGCATCATTTGATATCGTTGCAAGAGAGACGAATGTAAATTAATAATCTTGCGACGAATTTTCTATACTATCGATGAAAAAAGTTCATCGATAAGTTCACTTCTCACTATGTGGGGTCAATGCATGCCATTTGTGGTGGGTGAATTGGAAGTTCCGTGACATTTCAATAGAGTTCCAACAAAGTTTCTAGATATGGAAACAACAAAATTTGACAATGAGACACCCACTATGAATGTTGTTGCAAACATGGACGATCTCAAAGATTATGTGGTCGGGACATCATACATCCTTGAGTCGTGAAACCCTCCCATACTTTCAAGGCATGTGTCTAGTCTAACCATGTCGAATTTCGACTCATACATGCACAGTTTGAAGAAACTTCAACATTGGCTTCATTCACTACTCACTATGAGGGGTTGGTGCAAGATGACATTTGTGATGGGTTTATTGGATGTGCAATGACATTTCAAGAGAGTTCTGAAAAAGATTCTATAGATGGAAATGAAGAATGATGACAATGAGACATTCATTATGTTAGTATCCCATAATGATAGGAGACCTGATGATTCATATATGATTCGTGGGTATCATGATGAAATTCCTGGCTTGTTGTCCTTGTTGTCTCTTGAAACAAATTTTCCCAAGTTATGGTCATTAGGTAATAAGATGGATCACTAGATGAAATATTTTTTGAGTTAAATGTCTTTAAGATGAAATAAACAACAAAAATTTGTTGTCGAATAGGTGACGACATCTTCTATTGATGCGATGGTTTTTCTATGTAAACATCGAAAAGATTTCGTTGCCTATGCAACAACAGTTTCTATTGATGCAATAGTTTTTCTATATAAACAACAGAAAGTTGTTGTGGAATAGGCGATGACAAATTCTATTGATGTGTAGGTTTAACTACATAAACAACAAAAAGTTGTTGTCGAATAGGCGATGACATCTTCTATTAATGCGACGGTTCAGCTATATAAACAACAAAAAATGGCATTGAATATGCGATGACAAATTCTATTGTTGCGTCAGTTTAACTACATAAACAACAAAATTTGTTGCTAAATATGTGACGATGGATTCTATTGATGTGTCGGTTTAACTATAAAAGTTGTTGTCGCAATTTAGACGAAAAGTTGGTTTGAGATTGTTTGCCTATATCGTCGCTTATGTAATGTTTGATCAAGTTCGTCGCAAATGCCACGTCACCTAAACTGACATTTCAGAGACTCTAAATTCTTCGCTATATCAACAAAACAACGTCGCAATAGCATTGAAACAACTGTCACGAAATGGGCCAAATATGCTAGTGTGTGATCTTCATGCTCCCAGGTAGCATTTTCATGACCGTAGTAGGTCCACTGAACTTTTGACCTTTTTTTCCAATACCCATATTGGTTGAACCTGAAAGTCTCCTTTTGTCTCTACCTAAATCAGATGCCAATCAATAAAATGGTTAGAATCATGTACACATTTCTTTATTAAAGAGACATGAAATGAATTATGCACATTCATGGAAGTAGGCAATGTAAGCATGTCCGCAACTGGCCCTATTATGTCCAATATTTCAAATGGACCACAAAATCTGGCTACCATCTTTGTACAACCACCCAATTTTAAGAAGCTTTTCTTGGTCTTCCCTTTCAAAAGTACATGCTCCCCTAATTTAAATTCTCTATCTATCATGTTCTTATCTGCATAAAAAAAAATTCTATCCTGAGTTGCCTTTAAATTATGTTTGATCTTAACCACCTGGTCTTCCATATCCTTGAGCAACTCTGGCCCAAGTATCACTCTATCTATTGGGTTGTCCTAGCACAATGGAGTATTTCATTTCTTACCATACAAGGCTTCAAATGGGCTCATTCTCAATGAATCTAGATACCCATTATTATATGCAAACTAAACCAAGTGCAAGTAATATTCCAACTTAGATGGCTTATCCATCACATATATTCTCGGCATATCTTCAATTACTCGGCCGACCCTCTCTGTTTTCCCATCTTACTGTGGATGGCATGTTGGGATAAAGTTTATATTTGTACCAAATCCTTTAAACAATCCCCTCTAGAAGTTGGAGGTAAACTTTGTATCTATGTCTGAGACAATTGTCCTAGGTATCCCATGCAACCTAGGAATCGCTCTCATGTAAATTTCTGCAATATTAGCCACTGTATTGGTTGTTTTTACAAAAACAAAATGAGGAGATTTTGTTAATTTGTCAACCACCACCATGATTGAATCATGTTCCATTATTGTCCTGGGTAATTTATTTATGAAATCAATGGTTATCACCTCCCATTTCTTCTCTCGGATTGGTAATGGCTACAACAAAACCATTGGATGCCTATGCTTATCCTTAATCTTATGACATTCCATACATCGAGTGATGTAATCAACAACATCCATTTTCATTCCCGGCCAAAAGAATTGGATTCTTACTGTTGTAATCATTTTCTAGTAACCAGAATGTCCAACATAAGGAACAACATTCATTTCCTTCAATACCAAATTCCTCTATTCTTCGAAACTAAGAACATATATTCTATTATTATGCATGATTAATCCATCTTCCTTTATCTCATACTCCTTTATTTTCGGTTGTACATCTTCTTTCTATAAGATTCCCTTTACCTATAGGTAATGTGGATCTATAACAAGATCATCTAAAATTCTTCTCTTCAAGTCTGATTGATGCATACTGACAGCAGTAGCATGCATGAGATGCACTCTTATACTAAGTGCATCGGAAACTTTATTCTCTTTTCCTTTGTATTTTCCTTTGATATGCTTGATATCTAGGTCATATTCACTTAAAAATTCCATCCATCTTGTTTGCCTAGAATTCAAGGTTGGATGTTCAAAAAGATACTTCAAGCCAATGTGGTATGTCCTTAATTCAAATCTCTTCCCCATGAGATAATGCTTGCACATCCTCAAGGCGTGGACAATGGCAGCAAGCTCCAAGTCATGTGTGGCATAGTTCCTTTCATGCTCCTTAAGCTTTCTGGACTCATAACCAATGACATGTCCATTCTGCATGAGTAGTCACCCAATACCTTTCTTACATGCATCTGTACATACCAAAAAAATCTCATCTGGGTCAACAATATTTAACACATGTGCACTAGTAAGTAATTCCTTCAACAAATCAAAATTATCTTCACACTTGTGTGTCCATTCAAATTTAGTTCCCTTTTTTTTCAAAGAGGTGATGGGATGAGAAATCTTAGAGAAACCTACTATGAACCTTTTGTAGTAACCAACTAATCCCATAAAAGATATGACTTCTGACACATTTCTGGGTGTTTTCCATCCTCTAATGGCTTCAATATTCTCTGGATCTATTGCTATTCCCTGCTCTAAAATAATGTGTCCCAAGTAATGGATATGCTTTTCATAAAAAGAGTACTTACTCAACTTGGCATACAATTGATGTTCTCTCAACACTTGCAATACTAGTCTTAAGTGATGTTCATGCTCCTGGTGCATTGGTCAATCCTAATGGCACCACTAAAAATTCATAATGCCCATACCTGGTCCTAAAGGTTGTCTTACAAATGTCTTCTTCCTTGATCTTTACCTGATGGTATGTCGACCTCAGGTCAATCTTCGAAAATATCTTTTCTCCTTTTAGTTGATCAAAGAGGTCATCAATTTTAGTTAGAGGATACTTGTTATTTATAGTATACTTATTCAGTTGTTGAAATTCAATACACAACCTCAAGGTTCCATCCTTAATTTTCACAAAATGTATTGGTGCTCCCCAAGGTGAAACACTTGGACGTAGGTACCCTTTCTTCAACAATTCTTCCAACTGCATTTATAATTATTTTAACTCTGGTGTGCTCATTCTGTAAGGTTTTTTTGACACCGGGGTAGCTCCAGGAACTAGATCAATTGAGAAATATATTTCCCTTCTTGGTGGAAACCATGGAATTTCTTGGAATATATATTCAAATTCATGTATTACCAAGAAATATTCAAGGCTTGGCCCCTTTATGTTTTCTGGCTCTTCCACGTGAGTTTCACATAATTGACATCCTTTCCTAAAACATATCTTCATTTTTAAGGCTTAAATCTCCCTTTTAGATATGGGTCTTGGAACTCCTTTCACAGTGTTCTATTTTCCATCTTCATCAAGACAAGTAAATGTCTTGCTATGAAAATCTAGGAAAACATGGTGATTTTCCAGCCAATCCATTCCAATTAGAGTATCATAAGACCCCAATGGTATGATATTTAGATAAACATTTGTATTCACACAATTAACACTTATGGAACATCCTCTCACCATGTCATGGATTCACCTTTTGGTTCCAATGGATAGCTAAAGCAAACTTGATTTTCCAAGATTACTTTTCTCCAAATGTAATATATCCACTATTTTAGGAGCAATGTAACAATGACTTTCTCTCGAATCAATTAAAATAGAAACATGATGATTTATGATATTACCTTCCACATCGATCATATTGGACTTGTACTCTTCTTGTCGATCATCTAAATCTGCATAGATTCTTCCCATATATTCGATTGTTGTAGCCTCTTAGATGTTGTGCACAATATTCACTTTGTCCTTTCTGTGTGGGAAATCCTTGTATAGGTGATCTTCTTTGCATCCCTAAAATTGGATAGGTGGTCTTCCTCTTTTTCTGAAGGAGTCTTCTTTATTGGATTCACCCTGAGCATATTGATATTGATTATTTATATTAGGATCTTTCCTATTGAAGGAAGGTTTGAATCCTTTCCTCCTCTGATCAGACTTCTCCTTCCTCTTATCCTTCCAATATTTCTACAGGGATTCTCTTCCCTATCCTTGCTCATATAGGTATTTATCCTTCCTGATGGCCTCAGTCAATGTCTTGGGATCATCATACATAATATTTTATTTATAAAAGGTTGGAAATCCACTCAAAAACCTATGTATATTTACCTTTTCATCGTTTATAAACCCAACATATTTTAACAATCCCAAGAAATTCTTCTCATATTCTTCCATAGTCATGCTTCCCAGTCTGAGTTCAAAGAACTCCTACATTTTATTGTCATATAAATGATCTGAGAGGTGGTCCTTATCGAAGTAATTCTTGAAATTCTTCCAAGTGATCCTATTCTCATCAATATGTTCAACTTGCTTCAGTTGATCCCACCACATTGCAGCCTTCCTGTGTAAATGGTAGGTGGAAATCCTGTCTTCTAGGTTTTATGAATAGTTATGCAATTGAAAATACCTCCTGAGTCCAAGAAACCATGCTTCAGAATCATCTTCCCTTTCTTTTTCACCATTAAAGGAGGGTGTCTTAAGCTTCCTTATATCTCCTTACAAACTTTCCACTTCCTATATCCTTCTCTGGTTCCTAACATGAGACAACTATAGACTACTTACAGAATCTGTTGATGCATAAAACTTTATTTCTGAGTAAGGAGGTGAGTGGTGTCTATGAGTTTTGCTGGCACTTGTTGAATGAACATCTCTTCCACGATCATCTCTTCTTTCATGAAACCTTCCTTCTTCCTCTTTCTTTCATCCATTCTTGGCTTGACTTTGCAGTTGATTTAAGCTCTCTAGCACTTGAGAATTTATCTTAATTTTCTCCCTCCTTAGCCTCTTATTGTCTACTTTTTAGCTCTACACTTCTATTTTCAGGCTTCTTACAATTTCTATTAATGTTTCATGCTCTCCTATTTACTTGCGTCCATTGGACTCTGTCTCTGCACTACCAACTCTGGTATTTTGGAATTTGGCCTCTCTTTCATGGATGCGAGATTCTTCACCTTCTCCCATCTCTCAAATTTTCATTCTGAGATGATATGTTTAATATCTTAATTTTTTAAAACATGCAGGGGACCATTTTCTTAGAATTATGAATACGATAAACAAAATTTGCCAAACCATGTTACATGTCCTTTTTCTTCTCAATTAATGAAGAACATATATGTATCAATATGAAACATATAAAAATTCCATTTTATCCCTTAGCCGATATAGAATTTAACTCTACACATGCACTCCCTTCAAACCACTTCCCCAGGTGACCATAGCTCGAAACCGCAACCAAATCCTTCCTGGCGCTTTCTATGTTAGAAGATTACTATATCGAAGATCATGCGGTTGAAAATCGACCGAGTGTTGAGATCAACAATCAACAGTAATTGTGGGATGACAAAATGCTCACTCTTTATTGGAGATCTCTATCCCCGCAATCTAAAAAGTGCTCACCCAAATATCCTTTAAATATTGGTCATTGATCCCTTGTCCTGACGAGATCAATGACACTGGAAAATAGCGGGCTGCGAACTAGCACGTTCACTAATTTTTTCTCCTATCCCCACAATGTTCCCCCACCATTGATCTTCGAGTCACAGATCAACGACTGTCTGTGGGTCCTTCTTCCTTAGTGCCCTATTCCAATATCACACTAAAAGGTGCTAGCTCCTTCCTGGCTTGTAACCTTGGGCTATCTCCCAAGTCTTACCCTCCTAGAATGCTTCCACTCAGAGTTCACAATCTGTAGACATGTGTCTTCTCGTAGATAAACGAATATGAATCACTTCAATTCTTCAAGATTTAGGAGTTTCAAACTCTTTGCCTTCACTTTCTTTCGGAGCGTCGATCCTCGAAACAACTGTGAGATCTAGTGCCACGTGTCTTCTGGAATTAATGGTCGATATGTACTCCAACATTTAGTTCTTTGATATTTCTCTACCCAATGAAAATTGCCACATATTTTTCCTCCAAAGTGCCCATTCTCTAGACTGCACGATCTGTCGCCACGTGGTGAAATAATAGAAGAGGACATGTGGCTGAATTAGGTGGGTGACACGTTTCATGTTCTAACTGACATTTCAATCCTCCATGGGTTTGAAAATCACTGACATGTGGAACACATCCCATGTTTCCACATCATCCTAGGTGACATCCGCGAGCTACATCCCTTCAAAATATCAGGCTTCGAAATATTTTACACTTGCATTTTGGGGTCCACATCACCTCTAGGTGACGTAATCATGCCCCACAACTTCAAGTCTTTGAGCTTCAAGATTTGGGAGTTTCCACACTAGCACACTTCCAATTCTACCAAACTCTAAATTCCTGAACTAGTCAATCTGTCGACATGTGTCTCCCTTATCTAATGGTTTGTATTAACCCTAGACTTTGGGACTTCGAGAGATACTCTTGCAAAGATAAATATTTCTTGTTTATTTCATATCAATGGTCCTCAATTACTTCAGGACTTCGAGTAGTTCTTGCCCTAGCGCTTTTCTCTAGAAAACCTTCCAGATTATTAAGTCTTTGAAGTGGGAGATCTAGCATCGCGTGTCCTTGTTGATGGATGGTCTAGATTAATTCTGGGATTCAGGCCTTTGGGAGTTCTAGATTTTTTCATCCTTCTTTCGTCCGAAGTGGTTATTCGTCGGACTGTAAGATCTCCTGCCATGCGTCCACTTCGATCAATGGTATGGATCTACTATGGCTCTTCGAAGCTTCAATCATTTGGGAGTCCTTTACTCACTTAGATTCTTCTTGATTCCTCTCGAAGTATGAGATCTCTTGACATGTGTCATCTACTTGAAGATCAAAGCCCACAAGTGATTATGGAGACTCAACTCACTCACTCTTTAATTTATTTTTCGATCTCTGGAAAGAGAAGATGCTCATCCATAATAGGATCGATATACACCATTCATCTATTGATATAGAAAGATCAATGATCCTAATTTATTGAGGGATCTCAACTTACATAAACTTTGATTTCCTTCTCGATCCCTGCAATGCCTCCCCACTGTCGATTTCTCTCCAATCAGATCTGATGGTTGTGACTTAACCTATTCCTCGACTTCATCAGATGACCCTTGTTCACCTGCCCTCTAATCCAACAATCACGGATCTCTCTCGATCCCATAGTGGCGATCGCTCCCGAATTCGAAAGGGATGGTCACAATCCTTCAAACCCTTACAAAGGATATATGACATTCTATCTCATGCGTAGAGTCTGAAACTCCATTCCTCCTGAGAATTTCAACTTCATGGTCAGAATTTGATCTCAACCACGAGACTCTAACCAACATACCTGACCCATACTGACCTAGTGTTTCAACCAGAAGATCTAATACCAATTTTTAACACACCCTGACCACCCATAGGTAGGGGTACACCACCTTCAAGCCCACCGTTATACTTCTTTCTCTTACCGATACCTTTTTAAATTAATAAGGACACATAAAATAAAAGATCTAATGACATGCATAGCAATAACCATCAAGCATGCATATTCTAAGGATTCAATTAAATGATAAATAAATACACAACGAAATACCTTTATATACATATAATTAATACCATAATAGAGAGAATGTATATTTATAAAATATGACACCAACTTGTTGTAAACCAAGGACATTCCACCCAACCGTAGACACTATTGTTCCAAATCTCAACAGTAGTGTCACCCCCGAGCCAGGGCTATGAATCCAAAAGGAGGATTCTAGAGTATTATTTGGCTTCCCAAAATAGTCCACACTCAAGCTCTCACAGGATTTCCGAGCACTCACAACAATCCAAGTACCCAACTCTCTTCTACCCAGCCTGCACCACCCAAGAGAATGGACCTCCACCCTTCTCTGCCATGCTTTTCCTCAGGCAGTTCTTCTCCTTCCAGGGTTTTAGTGCAACTAGTCCATAATATCAATGCGGAAACTCTTCGGACTCACAGCTGCGAACCAAGCTGGACACAGGCCAATGCATCTCATACATGCAGGCCTCAAGTCATGTCTATATTACACTAGCGACCACTACAACCAATAATATCATTTCTACTCTTCGATAGTTCACTTTCCATTCCCAAGCCAAGACATGGATGAGGATGGATGAACGAGTGATAGGTAAGGATGGGATGAATGAATGAGTGATCAAGTGAATTAACGCATGAACCAATGAGAAAGTGGATGAAAAAAATAAACAAATGAAGGAGAGAATGAGAAAAATGAGCGAACGAGAAATCATCCAACCCCCCCAACAGACCAAGCATGGGTTTAAGTATTTCATGGGGAATCAAGAACCTCCTGGTCTTCCCCAACAAGATCACGTAACTGATCCCCTCCCTTAGACAAAAAGGGTAATTAAAATAGGAAATGAACATTCATCCCCTCAAGCCCCCTCGCTTGTGGAATCATATCCCCTTATAACTCTATTCTTTGTCCATCTAGCAACCAACGATGTATTTATTATTAATAATGATAAAAACATTACATTTCTTGGGCATAGTGGCCTTTTAATAACTATTTGGGCACTCTGGTCTCTCAACATTGGAACAATACATTATTTAAAATGAGGTTTCAAAACCTGGGGTGTTACAGAAATCTTGTAATGCATTGATTGGAATTAGCACTCCTCAAACCCTCAAGATCGAAGGATATATAAAAAAGAAAAGGGTAATATTCCTAATTGATCCTGATAGTACTCATAATTTCATTCACTATAAATAATCCAAATATCTCAATTTCTTTGTATATCCAACTCCAAATTTTCAAGTAATGATTGTATATGGAGGAACTATCAATTTATCAGGAAAATGAAATAAGATCAATCTTACTATGGGGGAATATGTAATGAATATTCCAATGATTTCTATACCCATGGGTGGTGCTGATGTCGTACTAGGAATTCAATGGTTACAACCATTAGGAACAATGGATTTTAATTTTCAAGAACTTTTCATGAAATTTTCATTGGAAGGAAAAGAAATTGAGTTAAGAGGAATCACAGGGAAACCTAGTAAGGTGATAAGATATAATGGCATGAAAAAAATATTTAAAAAAGGGCATCAAGGTGTAATTGCACAAATATTCTCACTAGATGTTCAAACATCTAAGCCATCTATTCCCATAGATCTGCAAGGGATCATTGATAAGCATTCCAAATTTTTTGAAGATATTCCCAAAGGTCTTCCACCCACTCGAAATCATGATCATGTTATTCACCTAATTCCTGGGATTTTTCCTCCTAACATCAGGCCATATAAATACCCTTATGCCCAGAAGAGTGAAATTGAGTGCATGGTTAACGAAATGGTAGAGGCTTGCATTATTATACCTAGCCAAAGTTATTACCTTGCACCGGTGGTAATGGTACTCAAGAAAGATGGCTCATGGCGTATGTGTCTAGATTATAGAGAGATCAACAAAATCATTATTAAAGATAAGTTTCACATTCCTGTCATTTATGAATTGTTATATGAACTACATGGAGAAATCTATTTCAAAAAGTTGGATCTCCATTCAGGGTATCATCACATTACAATGAAGGAGGAAAATATCCCAGAAATAGCACTCCAAACTCATGAAGGCCATTATGAATTTATGGTCATTCGTTTTGGCCTTACAAATGCACCTTCCACATGCCAAGGGTTGATGAATTCCATTTTTAATCCCTTCCTTTGAAAATTTGTGTTAGTATTTTTTGATGATATACTAATCTATAACAAGTCTTCGGAGGATCATGTGCGACATGTTGACAAGGTGCTACAACTACTAAAGAACAAACAACTATATGCCAATCCATCCAAATGTTTCTTTGGGGTGAAGGAGGTAGAGTATTTGGGTCATATTGTATTTCATGAAGATGTCAAGGTAGACCCTAACAAGATTAAGGCCATGATGGACTGATCAATCCTATAACACCTCGGGTTTTGAGCCCCCATTTTAAATAATGTATTTTTACAATGTTGAGAGGCAAGGGTGCCCAAACAATTATTAAAAATCCAGTGTGTCCAAGACATGTAATGTTTTTTATCATTATTAAAAATAAACACATTGTTGGTTGCTATACGGACAAGGACTAGAGTTATAGGGGGCTATGATCCCACAAGAGAGGGGGCTTGAGGGAATAAACTTTTATTTCCTATTTTAATTACCCTTTTTGTCTAAGGAAGGGGATTAGTTACGTGAGCTTATTGGGGAAGTCCAATAGGTTCTTGATTCCCCACAAAATTACTTAAACCCACCTTTGGTCTGATGGCGGGGTTTGACTAATGGCTTGTTCACTGATTTTCCTGTATGTGCATTCATTTCCCTCACACACTTTCATCCACTCAGTCACCCATTCATTGATTCACCCTCATCTGTGTCTTGGCTTGGGAAATGAAGTCGAATTTCTGAAGAATTAGACTTGGGATAGTTGGTTGTAGTGGTCACTGGTGTGATCTAGCCATGACCTAGGGCCTGCATGTTTGAGATGTGTTGGACTGTGCCCTAGTTTTCTCACAATTGTGAGTCCTGAGAGTTACAACTTTGAGATTCTGGACCAGCTATGCAGGAGGCCCCAAAATAAAGGCAAGGGACTGCCTAAGGGACTGTGTGGTAGAGAAGGGTGGAAGTCCATTCTCTTGGGGCAGTATGAGATGGGTACAAGAGAGTTGGGTACCTGGATTGTTGTGGGTGTTCGAAAACCTATGAGATCTTGAGAGCTGACTGGTTTGGGAACCCAAGTACACTCTGGAACCATCCTTGTGGATTCATAGCCCTGGCTCGGGGGTGACACTGTTGTTCATATTTGGAGCAGTTATGTTTATGGTTCTATGGAATGTCCTTGGTCTGCACCCAGTTGGTGTCATATTTCATATCTCTGTTATGGTATCATTTACATGTATATGAATGTATTTTCGTTGTGTATATTTAATTATCATTTAATTGAATCTTTAGACTATGCATGTTTTCTAGATATTGTTGTGCATGTCATTAAGTATTTTCTTTTATGCATCCTTATATTTTAAAAAGGTATCGTAAGAGAAAGAAGTCCAAGGGTGGGCTCAAACGTAGCATGCCCTGACCTATGGGTGGCTGGGGATGTTACTGAATGGTATCATATATTCTATTTGAAACATCGAGGAGGTATGTGTTGGGTCTGTTGGTCAGAATCTCGGGGTCAAAATTAGATTCTGACCATGGAGTTGAAAAGCTCAGGGAGAATGGCATTGAAGAATCTATGTAGGAGATAGAATGCCAAAGACCCATGTAATGGGTTTGAAGTATCATGACCATCCCCTTTGAATTTGGGAGCGACCGCCACTATAGGATAAGGAGAGTTTCGAGATCATTGTATCGGAGGACATGTGAACATGAGTCATTCGATGAAAAGGAAGAAAGGGCTAAGGTCACCACCATCAGATCCCACTGGAGAGTGATATCAACGGATAGGAGGAATTTTGGGGAACCAAATTGCATGGGAGATAATTTCCCAAGGTGGTCCCCCAATCCAAACCATGGTTTCCCCAAGGGGTTATGTGTCAACATCAGGACAATTGTGGGGAGAAAAGTGGGTTACTCCAAATCGTCGATGTGTGCCCCTACAAATTGAAAGGCATGCCATGATGTGACATGTTAGGGATTGAACATAGAAGCTCTGTATATCTAAATTAGATCTTGACCATCAATCACCAAGAGGCACGTGTCAGCAGATCATTAACTCTGAAGAAATTTGTTAGAGAAGATTTTAGTTGAGATTTTAAACTCTCGAAGCCTAAAGAGTTGAAGAGCCGAAGTAAGTCTTGATCGTCTGATCATCCGAAATATATCTCAGTCACTAGATCATCCAGAGTAAATATCAAGATTCGAATCATTCGAGGTGAATATGGGTCATCTGATCTAGAAGATATGTGGCATAAATCTATGGATTTTGGCTAAGCCGCAACCACCCGATTCAAGAGGACACGCAAAAAAATCTCGTGTACTTCTAGGGGTTTGAAATTTGATATTTTCAAAACCACAAGACTGGAAAGGATCCCAACCATTGGTATGCTCAGAGCCATGAATCACTATATCTAGGGCTTCGGATAAAACCCAGTGGGGCCAGATAAGTTTTGAGCTTTGAGATTTTCAAATTTCAAAGACCTGAATTAAGCCTCAACTGTCAGATTAAGGAGGACACATGATACAGATACGTGGACTCTGGGTGAAGACCCGAAGTGAATCTTAGTCGTCCGATCTAGGAGAACACATAGTGACAAATTGGCCATTTTGGGAATGCAGAGTTTGGGAGAATTGGAAGTGTTCTAGCATGGAAACTCCTAGAGTCCCAAAGCCTGAAGAATCAAAGTGATGGGGCATGATGACATCACCTAGAGGTGATGTGGATCCTGGAATTCCTAAAGTGGCGTCTCTTGCATATGTCACATGGGATGAGGTGGACACATGGGATGTGTGCCATGTTTCAGTAAGTTTTGAGCATTTGGAGTATTGAAAAGTTAGTTAGAACATGACATGTGTCACCCGCCTGATTGGGCCATGTGTCTGCTTCCAGTATTTTTCCACATGGCGACAGATTGTGCAGTCCGAAGAATGGGCACTCTGGAGAGGAAATATTTGACAGGTTGCGTTGGGTCAAAAACTACCAAAGGCCCGAAGGTCGGAGTACATATCGAATGTTGACTCCTGAAGACACACGTTGAAGGATCATCGACTTCGGGTGAAAGCACTATGGGAAAAAGTGCAGGAGGAAAGTTTGAAACTTCTGAATCCTGAAGAACTAAAGTGATTGAAATTCATTGATTTGTGGGAGGACACCCATTGATAGATCACAAACTTCGGGTAAAAGCATTCTAGTAGGAGGCAAGCGAGGAAAGTTGAGACTCCTGAAGCATGGAGTCCTGAAGTAGATCTCGATCGTTGATCATGAAAAAGGATGAGGACCATTGATCTAGTCCTTGCTGAAAGTTATGAAGTCCCAAATCTCTGGACAAGTGATTTTTCAAGTAAGAGTAGGGTCATGGTCATGGTCATATGAATATTGAGAGATGAGGGAAGGAGGGCTAAGGGCCGAATTGGTTTTCTTTGAGACAAAAAAGTGCCAAGGAAGGATTTAACTGCAGTTTCTAGTCGTGGTACTCTGGGAGGGTGGCTCGAAGGAAGTGCCTACGCAGGATGAGATTATGTGTCGTCCAAGGATAAAAGGACACTATTATTTTTTGAGAATGGGGATATGATATGCATGAAAAAAAAAAAGACCTTTAGCATGGTTTGGCAATTTTTGTTTATCATATGCATAATTCAGATAAAATGGTCGCTTGCACATTTTGCAGAATTAAGGGGATTAAACACATCAACTCAGGATGCATATTGAGGAAATGGAAGAAGGCGAGGGAGCCTCCAGTAATGATAAGGAGGTCGAAGGCTAGAATACCAGAGTTGGTAATGCAGAGATAGAGTCCAATAGATGCAAGGGAAAAGGAGAGAAGAAACGTTAATAGAAACGGTAATAAGCCTGAATATGGAAGTGCAAAGCTACAAAGCAGACAATGAGAGACTGATGAGAGAGAAAAGTTAGATAAATTCTCTAATTTTGTAGATATTAAATCAGTTGCAGAGACAAACGAAGAAGGGATCAAACTCAAGACAAGAGGAATAAGGAAGGTTCCATGAAAGAAGGGATGATCGTGGAAGATATGGTTATTCCATCAGTGATAGAAGATCTAATGGACACCACTCACCTCCTTACTCAGAAATAAATTTCTATGCATTGTAAGATCCCGTAAGTAGTCCAGAGGTGTCTCCTTGAATGTTAGGCAAACAAGATGGCTAGAATTTTTAAGTGAATATGAATTTGATATCAATCATATCAAAGGAAAGGATAATAAAGATGTTGATGCTCTTAGTATAAAAGTGCACATCATGCATGCTACGGTTTTGAGTATGAATTAGTCAGACTTGAAGAGAAGAATTTTAGATGGTCTTTTTACAAACCAACATTACCTACAGGTAAAGGAAAACTTACAACAAGGAAATGTACAACAGAAAATAGAGTATGAGATAAGGGAAGACAAATTACTCATGCATAAAAATAGAATCTATGTTCCTAGTTCTGGAGAACTGAGGAATTTGTACTAAAGGAAATGAATGATGTCCTTATGCTCGACATCCTAGTTACTAGAAAACAATTACAGCAGTAAGAAGCTAGTTCTTTTGGCCGAGAATGAAGAAGCATGTTGTTGATTACATCGCTTGATGTATGGAATGTCAGAAGGTGAAGGCTAAGCATAGGCACCCAGCAGGTTTGCTGCAACCATTGCCAATCCTAGAGAAGAAATGGGAAGTGATCACCATGGATTTCATCATAGGATTACCCAGAACGAATAAGTAGCATGATTCAATCATGGTGGTGGTTGACAAATTAACACAGGCTTCTCATTTTGTGCCTTTGAAGAAAACACATACAACGACTAATATTGCAGAATTTTTCATGAAGGAAATTGCTAGGTTACATGGGATACCTATGACAATCGTCTCGGGTAGAGATACAAACTTTACCTCCAATTTATGGAGGGAATTGTTTAAAGGATTGGGCACAAATATAAACTTTATCACAACATATCATGCCGATACAAATGGGAAAATAGAGAAAGTCAATTGAATAATTGAATATATGTGGAGAATGTTTGAGATGGATAATCCATCTAAGTGGGAAGATTACTTACACTTGGTTGAGTTTTCATATAATAATGGGTATCAAGATTCATTAATAATGAGCCCATTTGAAGCCTTGTATGGTAGTAAATTCGATACTCCAGTAAGTTGGGACAACTCAACAGATAGAGTCGTACTTAGGCCAGAGTTGATCAAGGGCATGGAAGCCCAGGTGGTCAAGATCAAGTAGAATTTAAATGCATCTCAGGATAGACAAAACGTTTATGCAGACAAGAACAGGACAGTTAGATAATTTAAAGTAGGGGAGCATGTACTTTTGAAAGTGAATCCCAAGAAAATCTCTTTGAAATTGGGTAGTTGTACAAATATGGCAGCCAGATTCTATGGTCCATTTGAAATATTGGATAGAATAGGGCCAGTTGCATACATGACTACATTGCCTACTTCCATGAATGTTCATAATGTATTTCATGTATATTTACTAAAGAAATATGTACATGATCCTAACCATGTTATTGATCGATGTCTGATTCAGGTAGAGATAGAGGGATATTTTCAGGTTTAGTGAGTGCAGGTATTGGACAAAAAAGTCAAAATGCTGCAGAATCAAGTTATAGAGCTGGTAAAAGTTTTGTGGACCTGATACGGTCCTGAAGATGCTACCTCGGAGCATGATTATGCCATGGAGGTAGAGTGCCCACAAATTTTTGAATAAATTTGAGATTTTGATCTCTATTTTGTATATGCACTGAGGACAGTGCCAAGATAAGGGGGAGGGGATGTAACACCCCGGGTTTCGAACTGCTAGTTTGAATAATGTATTGTTACAATGTTGAGAGGCCAGGGTGTCCAAACAATTATTAAAAGGACAATTTTCCCAAGACATGTAATTTTTTTATCGTTATTAATAATAAACACATCGCTAGCTGCTAGACATACAAGGACTAGAGTTATAGGGGGCTATGATTCCACAAGAGAGGGGGCTTGAGGGGATGAATGTTTATTTCCTATTTTAATTACCCTTTTTGTCTAATGAAGGTGATCGGTTACGTGAGCTTCTTGGGGAAGGCCAGGAAGTTCTTAATTCCCCACAAAATTACTTAAACCCACCTTTGGTATAATGCGGGGGTTCGACTGATGTCTTGTTCGTTTATTTTGATGTACATGCATTCATTTACCTCACGCACTTTCATGCACTCACTCACCCATTCATTGATCCACCCTCATATGTGTCTTGTGTTGGGAAATGAAACTGAATTGC
The DNA here is from genome assembly GCA_009831015.1 of Picea engelmannii. Lineage (NCBI taxonomy): Eukaryota > Viridiplantae > Streptophyta > Pinopsida > Pinales > Pinaceae > Picea > Picea engelmannii. The sequence continues at coordinate 694,362 of ML793692.1, forward strand.
TGAAGAATTAGCCATGGGATAATTGGTTATAGTGGTCGCTCATATGATCCATCCATGACCTGGGGCCTGCATGTCTGTGATGTGTTGGCATGTGCCCCGTTTTGATCACAACTACAAGTCCTATGAGTTACATCTTTGAGATTCCAGACCATTTGTGTTGGAGGCCCCAAAATAAAGGAGAGGGATTGCCTGAGGGATTGCGTGGCAGAGAAGGGAGGAAGTCCATTCTCTTGGGAAGGTATAGGTTGGGTACAAGAGAGCTGGGTACTTGGATTGTTGTGGGTGTTGGGAAACCTATGAGAGATTGAGATCTGACTGGTTTGGGAACCCAAGTACACTCTAGAACCATCCTTTTGGATTTATAGCTCTGGCTTGATGGTGACACTTCTGTTGAGATTTGGAGTAGTGGTGTCTACAGTTGGGTGGAACGTCATTGGTATGCAGCCAGTTGGTGTCATATTTCATAGAGATAAGTTCTCTCTGTTATGGTATCATTTACATGTATATGAATGTATTTCCATTGTGTTTATTTAATTATCATTTAATTGGATCTTTAGACTATGCATGCTTGCTGGATATTTTTGTGCATGTCGTTAAGTCTTTTCTTTTATGCATCCTTAAATTTTAAAAAAGTATCATAAGAGAAAGAAGTCCAAGGGCGGACTTGAAGGTAGCATGGACTAGCTTGTGGGTGGTTGGGTATGTTACAAATTTCCAAAACATTGAAGAATCTTAGAGGAGTTTTAGGTTTGGCAGGTTACTACTGCAAGTTTTCTCGGCACTATGGAAGAATAGAAGTACCTTTAATGACACTAACTAATAAATTCACATTTTCATGGACTGTAGAGGCAACTAAATATTTTGAACAACTTAAAGAGGTGATGAGAAAATCTCATGTCTTGACCACTCCAGACTTCACAAAAACCTTTATTGTGGAATGTGATGCCTCGAGAAATAGAATTGGTGTTGTCCTAATGCAAGATGGAAGGACCCTGGCTTTTGAAAGTTGGCCACTCGAGGGAAAGGACTTACACAAACCAATTTATGAGAAGGAGATGATGGAAATGCTACATGCATTAAAGAAATGGCACCCTTACCTAATAGGCAGGAACTTCAAGGTCAAAACAGATAATGATAGTCTTAAATACTTATTGGAACAAAGACTATCTTCAAAAAAACAACAAAAATGGGTGACCAAGACATTGGGTTATGATTTTCAAATCGTCTATAAAAAAGGAAAGAAAAATGTTGTGGCATATGCACTCTCAAGAAAGGATGAAGATGTTGAGGCCTTTCTCTATTCTATCTCTATCATCCAACCCGATTGGATAATAGAATCAAGGGATGAGAAGAAGAATGAAGAAAATGTGTGGACTCTCATTCGGAGGTTGCAGTAGGATTCCAGTGCATCAGATACATTTACATGGAAAAATGATTCACTTGGTACAAAGATCGCTTATATTTATCTAAAAACTCCGAAATAAAACAAAATGTACTATTTGAATTTCACACCACTCTACTAAGAGGGCACTCAGTATTTTTGAAAACCTACCATAGGGTCAAGAAGGAATTTTTTTGGGATGGCCTTAAAACTCATGTTCAAAGGTTTCTGGAAGAATGTTTGGTTCGCCAAGAAAATAAGGTGGAAAAAATTAATACCCCAGGTATTTTACAACCATTATCCATCCCAAGTTAGCGTTGGGAGGAGGTTTCCATGGATTTCATCATAGGGTTACCGAAGTATGAAAGAAAAAGTGTCATCATGGTGATTGTTGATGGACTGACCAAGTACGCACACTTTTTTTCACTCTCTCGTCCCTTCAAAGCTAGTACATTTTCCAATGCATTCATGGAGACATTTCAAAAGCTACATGGAAGCCAAAAGATTATTGTAAGTGACAAAGATCCCATCTTCACTAGACATTTTTGGACATGATTATTTTCTTGTTTGGGTACTCAATTGGCTCATAGCTCATCCTATCATCCTCAATTTGATGGACAAACCGAGATAGTGAACAAATGTCTAGAAGGATACCTTCGTTTATTTGTATCTGATAAACAAACACAATGGTTCAAATGGTTACCCTTGGCAGAATGGTTGTATAACACTTCCTTTCACACTACAACAAAAATGACAACATTTATGGCACTCTATGGATACAACCTTCCTTCCATCACTTCTTCTCTAAAATAAAAATCTAAGGTTCAAGAAGTCGAAGATCATATTGAGCATCAACAACAAGTTCTCCAAATCTCAAAGGAAAACCTGGCTATGACACATAATTCCATGAAACAACAAGCATATCAACGTCATAGTGAAATAATTTTTGAAGTAGGGGATTGGGTGTTTTTAAGACTACAACCATACAATCAAATGTCTCTCAGGAAATCCCAGAAGGATAATAAATTATCACCAAAGTACTATGGCCCTTATAAGGTGTTGAAAAATATTACTATGGCATACAAATTGGAGTTGCCTGCATCTTCACACGTACACCCAGTTTTCCATGTTTCATGCTTAAAGAAGGTTATAGGTGACAAGATCCCAGCTCAAACTGTATTTCCGGAACTCGACGAGGAAGGAAAAATCATATTGGATCATGAAGACATCACTAACACGAGAATTCGCTAGCTGAGGAATAGATCCATTATAGAGTATCTCATTAAATGGAGGAAACTACGGGCTAAAGATTCCACTTGGGAAGATGAATCTTTTATAGAGAAGCATCCAGAGTTACTCAAGCATTGTGGAAAACAATTGTCTCAATGGGAGGGGCATGTTAAGCCCTAAATAGTGGCACATTACCCCTTAATTGGGGAATATTACATTAGTAATGTTATTATATTTCTGTCGGCTTGGGCCTATAAGTTGTAATTGTACCTCCTAGTCTCCTATATATACCAAGGATACATTTTCATTTGGAATCATCTTGTATTTTATATTGTGTATAAGGAGGTTTCCCCCTCAAAGAGGCTTATTATCTGCAATTCTTTCTTTTTCAAGGCATTGAGTACTTATTCTGAGTTTTTTCTATGCTATATTAATAGTTGGTTCTTAACAATAGTGTTAACATGTGCACTAGGTTCTAACTTCATGCGTAGTGTGTTTGTCATATGCTACTTCAAACATAGATCCAAATTATATGGATAGTATATTAATCATATAAGGTTATACTATGGAAATTTTTATGGTATGGATACGTTAATACCCTAGCGTGTGGACTTTGAACTATGACAATAATGTCTCCTAGTCCACTAGGGTCATAGCCTTGCGTTATATTTTTTTTACATGTATTTCTTTAACATAGCATAGCAAATATAACATAATTTATAACATATTTTATGAAATTCAATAGTATGGATAACATGGGTATGAGGTAACCCTAATATGTTATGTGATGGGCCTTATGCTATGGACGTTGGTAGTCATAGTTACCAATTTAAAAATGCATTCAAATGTATGACTTTAAGTTCAATATCGGTAAATTAGATTATTAGTTAATCTAACGAAAATGTTATGATTTATTTTAATGATAGCAACAGTAAGTTTTTCCTTGGACAGTAAACCTCCTACAAACTTTTAGGATAAATAGTCCAACATAGTAAAACTTTTATGCATACAAACAATGTCTTATGTATAAGAGAATATTTTCATGTGTCATGAACAATTTGTTGATTTATAGACTTTAGTTCGCTGATAAAAAATAAATAAAAAATTAGTGATATTTGGGGTACGTTACAGAAATGAAGGACGACATAGTAGATTTCTTGGTTATATGTCTAGAAATTTAGAAAGTAAAGGTTGAACAATGACATTTAGTAGATTTCTTGATTATATGTCTAGAAATTTAGAAAGTAAAGGTTGAACAATGACATTTAGTTGGATTATTGTAGCCACTTGCAATACCAGAATAAAAATGGGAATCAATTTTGATGGACTTTGTAGTGGGATTTTCCATGACGTCAAGGAGACATGACTTAATATTATAAGTAGTGGATTATTTGATAAATGGTGTACATTTTATTCCATTAAAGAAAACCTATATAGTAGTATAAATATAAATATTTTTTTTTAAATGAGATAGTGACATTATAGAAAACCTATATAGTAGTATAAATATAAATATTTTTTTTTAAATGAGATAGTGACATTATAGCGAATTCTATGAAATATCATTTTGCACATAGGTTCATTATTTACAAGATAGTTTTGAACTAGTTTCCAAGAATCCTTAGGAATGCAAATTCATTTTAGTATGGGAAATAATCATGAAATAGACGAATAAACAAAAAGATTAAATTAGGTGTTAGACGATATGTTCCATATGTATGTAATGAACAATCATAATTGTTAGGAAAAGTAATTACCTTTTGTGGAATTTGCATTCAATAATAATTCTTAGAGTTTGATAAAGATGTCACTTTTTTTTTTTTTTTTTTTTAATGGTATTCATTGTAGAACTCCTGTCAATTGAGGCATACTTGAATATACAATTATAATTGAGAAACAAATAGTAGAAGTAAAGAAGAGAAAGTGAAAAAATATAGGAAAAAATAAAAGAATCTCAAAGTAGACAATAGAATATGTAGATATGCATAGAATATATATAAACTATAAAGAAAGATACATCCTGTCAATTGAGGCATACTTGAATATACAATTATAATTGAGAAACAAATAGTAAAAGTAGAGAAGAGAAAGTGAAAAAATATAGGAAAAAATAAAAGAATCTCAAAGTAGACAATAGAATATGTAGATATGCATAGAATATATATAAACTATAAAGAAAGATACACAATGTATTTATGAGTCATATTGTTAGGTCATCAAATCACCATCTTTTTACATACGTTTCCTTTGAATTTCAATCCTTTTAATCATTCTTGTAACTTTGTTTTTCTCCATTTTAATATTTATGAGTGGGATTAGGATCAATATTTTTCAATGTATTTATTTTAGTATTTTAACTAAATTTAAGATTAAATGATAGAACAATAACATGTTTTTATTTATCTTTGAAATTAGGGTCATTTTGGTGATGATTATAGGTACATTTAGAGCTTCCAATAATGCATTTTTTTATCACTTAGCTTCAAATTCGAATTTCCTCTTCAACCATCGAAGATTTGAAGCAGATTTTGGATGATTATTTAAGTATCTTGGATATAGAAGAATCATGAAGCTATTTGATAAGATTTGTTATCCAATATCTTAGGGATCATTTTAGAGATATTGTTTACTTTCTATTTTTTTTAAAATGGTTGTAATCATATGAGAGATTTGTGGATGTTAATTATTTATTGTTTATATTAGTTTAAAAGAAAGTTTATGTAAGAGATGGGTATTAGAGAAAGTTTATAGATTCATTAGATTATGATAAACATGTGCACCAAAAAATTTATTCACTCAAATCATATTATAAGAGAAAAAAGTCATTTTTCTATTTTTGTAGCAAATTGACTTCGAAAATCGATTAAAAATTGAGTTGGGACAATAAATATTTGAGGAACCTGATGCATGAGCATTGTCATCAAAGCACGAGTGGAAGAAAACTCAAATCCCTAGTGTGCATTTTGAAGTCATTTTTAATTTAAGAAGGGGATATCATGGAAATATCTTGAGAATATTGTAATTTAAGAGCATCTTTAATGCTTAGGAGTTGAACCATCACATGAGATCGTTAGGGAATGCATTTTTCTTTAATTTTCTATATTGCAGTACAGATTCAAAGCATTTTCTCTTATCTGTCTATCTCAAACATTTATTGTAATAAATCCTTCATAGCTGAAATCAATTATTTTGATAGGGTAGCAATAAGGTAGTTGAAGGGAAAAGATCTATGAGCTCTTTTGTATAAATATATGTATTGTTTCCAAAATGAGGTTGTTGAAGGTTATTGTTGTTGACGATTATTGTTGTTGATGGTTATTTTTGTTGAATATTATTGTAGCTGAAGGTTATTGCTACTCAAAGTTGTTGTTATTGTCAAGATTTGTTGAGAGATGTTGAAGATCATTGTATGAATCCATGTACATATCATTTGAATGAATATAACAAAAAAGCGTTGTTCCAAATGTTTGGTGTTGTTGTATTATGTCTATCTAAATGAATGAATGGTAGGCTTTATGTTTGATTAGAATTCTTTGTATTACTTGTTCTTATGTTATGAATGCATTTACATGGTTGAATGTATGAATCTATAAGATATTAGATAAGTTTAAATTGGTTCTCTTCTATGAGCCTGTGCAAGGAGTTCATAGTGTTCGCAAGGTGTGCATTGATAGAGTCTATTTCAACTCAGAAGCTCAAAGGAGATAACATGAAGATTTTGTATGCAAGGAGTGCATAAGTGTTCGCAAGGTGTGTGTCGACAGAGCCTGTTTTGACTCAGAAGTTTTGGATGGATAGATTGAAAGTGGGCATAGGAGGAAGCACATTGAGAGTCATATTGTTTAGGAGGAACAATTCCAAGAGAGATAACTTGGAGCTTTGTATGAAAAGAGTGCATATTTTCCGCAAGGAGTGCGTTGAAAGAGTCTTTCGAATTAGAAGCTAGGAGGAGTAAATTAAGAGTATTTACAGAAGAGTGTGAAGAACTATTGTAAGGTGTTCATCCTCATCCACAAAGAAGATAAGTTGTGGATGAAGACCTGTTACGAGGCGTGCACAGGGTTAATTTCGACTAAGTGTCGAAGAAGCGCTCTAAGGAGAAAAAGTTTTAAGGACGAACAAGCAAAAATGAGATAGCGGGGTTAGTTATTCAATAAGGAGGAGTCCTTGAAGATTTCATAATTCAACAAAAAATATCCGTTCAGGAGGAAGCAAGATCATTCCATATCATCATATCTAGGAGAGTTGCACAAAGGTTAGTTCTGGAGTCTTTCCTCATTTTGTAGTTCATAGGTTTGAAATTGTTTTAAAGAGGGGGGATTGTGAAGTCCTTAAGCCACAAAGAAAATCCCAGCCATTGGTTGCAGTGAGGGTATGTGGCAGTAGATTAGAGAGATCATGAGAAAGAACTCCCAAATATATGTGTGGACCTAAGCACAAACACCGGGAAGTCACGAAGAGCGATGAGATCTGGACCGTCGGATCTAGAGAAGACATGTGGTAGAGATCCACGAGCTCGAAGGAAGAGTCCTTCAGAGGAAAGTAAAAGGAGGAGTATCAAGAAACTCTCGAAGGCCGATATATTGAAGGATTATGTGCTCGTTGGTATGTGTTAACTCCCAAAATGAAACCGTCCTTTCGGTCGAGTTTTGGGTGGATATCATAGCTTTAGGTAGTATCTTCAAGTCATTTTTTGAGTTTTTACAGCTGAGGAAATTTTGGTTTTGGTGTGTCTCAGAAAATAATTGACCCATAAAGTCTTCTCTTTCAAAATTGTAATTTTTACTTTCCACAGCTAACGTGTTTGCAAAAGGTTCATTGTGCGCTGTGGAAAGTGTTCACTTTCAAGAGCTAAAGAGATCGTTTCATCGGTTGGCGCGCTGTTGAAAGTGTCAAATCTTAAAAGGCTTTTAAAATAAGTTTTCGGGTGGCGCGCTATCAAAGGTACATGCTTTCAGCAGCTAAGGAGGGTCTTCTACAAAGTGGCGCGTTGTTGAAAGTACTTACTTTCAACAGCTAACAGGGGTTCCTTCGCAGAGTCGCGCACTGTTGAAAGTGTCAAGCAAGCGTTTGGTAGAGGCGTTCTCCACGGGTTGTTGTTGTTCGAAGAGGGAATCACGTGCTGATATCCACGTATGAAAAACAATGATAGTGTGATCACCCCCACATCAGAGCAAATCCAGGGCATGCGCTAATGGGAGTGGGCAATCATGGAAACTAGATCGTGCATGTCAGATGTGACTGGAATTCCAAATCGTTCCAGAAACCACGCTCAACGTTCATCACAGTCGGAATGGCAAGTTCGTGTTTGGAGATGCAGGTACAGAGGAGGTACCGCCGACCTGACACCATCAAATCAAGCAGAATTCCCAAATCACAAACCGTTTACAACACACTGTCAAAGTTTTCATTTTGTTCAAAACAGAGCCGAAGCCCTGACTGCTTTCAACAGCGCAGAACCTCAGCTCGATCAGGCGGTTACAGGGTTTACATTTGTCAAGTGTTTGAGCTCCAGAATGGCGAAAAAACGTAGTGGTGTTTTACTCAAATGAGAATTGGATAATTTATCCTTTCTGGAATCACATCCCAAGGTTCAAAGATATTTTTCAAATGCTAGTTGCATGGAATTTGCTGACAGGTTACAAGTTGGGTCTCACAAGGCCACTGCTGAAGCCTTCGCCAAAACATTTGATGGCAACAAAGCTCGCGTTAGCTTTGTATAAATTAAGGTGGATGAGGCTGTCATTGCCGCTGCTACAGGATTGCCCAGACCTGGTGAAAAATGGTTTAAAACCACTGCTCCTAAGAATCTAGATTTCAGGGTCTATTTGAAGGATGGGTACAAGCACAAAGCCTGGACCAAAGGTATGCTCGTTTCATATCTGGATGAAGAGTGGTAGCATTTATTCAAAGGCATTCAACTATACATTACCTCAAAAGGAAGATACGACAAATTGATGATGTACCACTTTAAATTGATGGATCATTTTACAGGCAAAAACCCCATCAATTTGCCTTACTTCTTATACCACAGTTTGATTAAAGTCTGCAATAGAATTAGAGCTCCACCTTTGAGCATTAAATCGACTCTCTGTCACCTAGGCCTCATTAAATTGATTCTTCTGCAAGAATTAAAGAAACAAGGAAGGAGCTGGGAACACTTCCTGTTCTGGGAAGGCTTTGAAACCCATAACCAGACTGCAAACGAACAAATGGCAGGTGCAAGAAATAAATTCTCTCCTCAGGGCAGCTCAAGAAGAATAAAGGCCTTGTCAGAACCTTCAGAGGACAGGGCATCTAGATTGAAGTCTCACAGTTTGAAAAGGAAGTTGAATTTCGAGCAGACTACAGAGGAGTCTATACAGCAGGATTCAGGACACCCTACACAGCAAAGTACAGGGAAAAATATCTTAAATCTACCATACTCAGATTCGGAATCTGAGCATAAAGACCAGTGCCCTGCCAACAAGGGTTCTGAGCAATCAGCAGAATGTGCTCAGAACTATGAAATAGTAAAGCATACAGAGCAGGGAGAATCATAAAAAAAAACCTAGATCAAATAAAACCCAGAGACTCAAACACCTCAAGGAGGTAATTGCTCAACAGGAATTTCTGGAGCGAGTAATTAAGGACAGGTATAAAACATTGTCTGATAACTTTGCAAAAACAAATGCAGCGTTTGAAAGGTTGGCCAAGGAGAGCGTTAAAGAGAAAAAGAGGAAGGAAAAGCTCATTAACAACTGCAGCAGATTAAGATTGCTTGCCCGACACCTCAAGAAGCGGATCAGGGGATTGAAACAAAAGCTGAAACAAAGGTCTCATCTAGACCTGACAGTTCTTGCTCAGGTGGCAGTCAATATGCAAGGTGAGAAGTCAGATATTAATTGATTTTGGTTTGAAGTAAATTTTGAAGGCGAAAGCTCTTTTTGTACACTATCGGGACTTTCAACAGCGCCAAGCTACTATTTCATTACCCGTTAGCTGTTGAAAGCGATAGCTTTCAACATCTAACCCGTGAAAGTTTCAAACGGTTGCGCTGTTGAAAGCTGGGCAGGCAGGTTTTGAGGACGAAATCGCAACAGTTTATTTTCAACTTGTTTTGAAGATATGCCAACGCATCACTGGACCATTAAATTGCATGCAAAGAGTTCAACCTCAAGGATTCGAGGAATTTTGGATACACTTTCAAAACCATATCCTAAAACTTAGCCAGAAATATTGGGAAATGAAACAGTCACGCACAGGTGTCATGCTGCTTCACTACATCGCAGATGCTGGAAGCTGGAGGAAGCAAATGGTGATTTTTTGTAAGCTGAAGACAATTCGAACACTCAGTTCTGTTATTGAAGACTTTAATTTCATAGTTGTTTAAGTAGAATATAACTGTTTTTATTAAATGACAGATCCATGTTTTTAGGATCTGTGTAACCATTTGTAAAGACTATAAATCCATGTTTTGATATCAAACAATGGTTCGATTTTGGATAGAGTAATACTCTTTTTTGTACTCAGACTTTCTATGTTAATATAGATCACAGGTTTCTCTCAATTTTGACTGTCAGCTTTCCATCTTTCTTCTGCATTATTATCTGTGTTGTCAAGCTTTGAATGGCTGTTATCCCATTGTCTAGCTCATAGCCTGATAATAATTCTCTTGATTGTCTCTTAGACCCTGATTTGCACTGGTTTAGTTACAATTTGTTCTCCACCCACTTTAAAGCTACCTGTTGATTAATCAATCTTTGGGAGCACTGTCTATTTGTTTATCATTTTCATGTTTGAATGCTATGAGCTGTATTGAGTTGTCCCATTGATCCACATTTACAAAATACAAAAACATTCAACTCTTAAGTTACCAAGCACCTTTGGTCTGCAACCACAAAGGGTTTCTTGGAGTGATAACAAATTGGTGTCGTTGCCGGGGAGAGGAGATCGAAGATCAGCTTCTCTGGGAGACGACATAGATCCATCTTTGATGATAGACAAAGCCTGGACATCACTTGGTTGTACATTTTCTATCTGGCGACTCCATTGACGAAGTGGCTCCCAAAAGAGCTCACACCAGGGCAAACCCAGAAGGCCCATTGACAT
>ML793692.1:714504-735929 GCA_009831015.1 Picea engelmannii
CTTTGCACTGGTTTAGTTACAATTTGTTCTCCACCCACTTTAAAGCTACCTGCTGATTAATCAATCTTTGAGAGCACTGTCTATTTGTTTATCATTTTCATGTTTGAATGCTATGAGCTGTATTGAGTTGTCCCATTGATCCACATTTACAAAATACAAAAACATTCAATTCTTAAGTTACCAAGCACCTTTGGTCTGCAACCACAAAGGGTTTCTTGGAGTGATAACAGTATGAAGTGGACGCGTGTCATTAGATGGCAGAGGGAAAATTCCAACCATTATTCGTTGGATCACATGGCACTCGATCTATCACTTTGGGTGTGAAAAACTTCAGGAGGAAAAAGGGTTGGAATGTTTGGGACTCTCAAACACTGAAGTCTGAAGCACATTTCAAGGTTTATTCCTGGGTTGTATCCTGAGGTCGTGTGTAGAGAGGGGCTAGCAGAAGGAGCTATCACCCACAAAAATTCAAAGTTTAAAGAGAACTAGAAAAGGGTCGTGGGTTCCATACGACATGCACCTAAGGTGATAAAAGGACCTATGTTAAATCTAATTGGGGGATACTAGGGTCCTGAGGAGATAATTCAGCTCATTCTTGTGAATATCCTTGATCAGGAGGTCGAAGAAACCCTAGGAGAGAAGGGGGTGTTTCATAATGTGGTATCAAAGCCTGATTTTATTTTTAGATAGCAGAGAAGAGACAAAGGAAATAGTCTGATACCATCAAGTGGTATCAGAGCAACAATTTGCATGCAGATAGTAGACAAAGGTCAGAAGGTTAAAATAGGTAGTCTGAGAACATCCAGTGGTATCAGATATATGAAGTGGTATATATGTGAAGGAGAAACGTTCAATGCAATGCCTCCTAGAAGACGTGCAGATCCACCTGTAGAAAATCGATTTGTGGAAAGGGAGATGCAAGAACTTCATGCAAGGTTGGATGCTATGGAGACAATGCAAATGATAGAACCTGAAGATGGAGACATCACAAAGAAGTGGAAGTTGAATAATTTGTATTAGAGTATGTTGCAGACGAACACTTTCTGAAAGCGGTTGTTAAATTGGGAGCTAGATAGAAGATAAACATCCCAATGTATGAGGGAAATTTAGATGTTGAAGAATTTTTGGATTGGATAATATCAATGGACAAGTACTTAGACTATGAAGATGTGGATGAGGATAGAATGTTGAAGCATGTTGTTATCAGACTAAAAGGACATGTAACATTTTGGTGGGATGAACTGCAGGCTTACAGAAGATGCAAAGGCAAGAAAAAGATCAAGAATTGGGACAGAATGGTAGCCAAGATGAAGGATAAATTCATACCCAAGGAATATCAGATAAATCTGTTGAGGAAGTTAAATAATCTGAGACAGAAGGGAATGATAGTGAAAGAGTACATAAAAGAGTTCTACAAGCTGAATATCAGGGTTGGACAAAGAGAAAACCATGATGAAAAGTTTGTTAGATATATCAATGGCCTGAGATATGAAATCTAGGATAAAATCAACATGATGACCATAAGGATAGTGGAGGACACTTATCAGATTGCACTAAATATAGAGGATAAATTATCCATGACAAGGCACAAAAGCCCAAGGTTGAGACTAGAAAACCACATAATCACTCAGAAACAGGAAGAAGTTCTCGAGTTAGACAATATGGTGGAAGAAACTCTTTTCATTGAGGAAGTGGTAGAGGAGGAGAAGTGAAATGCTATGCATGTGGAATGAAAAGGCACATGTATTGGGAATTCCTAAAGATAAACAAATAAGGAGAAGGTGATGGTCACATTTCGGAAGTGTAGAAGCAAAATGTTGAAGCAAAAGGTGCAGAAGATAGGAAATCTTTGATGATGAAGAAGATTCTCTTGAATCCATAGCCATAGGTTGAAAACCCAATGCAGAGAAACATTTTGTTCAGAACTGCTTCCACGACTAAAGAAAAAGTATGCAAGGTGATAATTTATAGTGGGAGCACTGATAACTTAGTATTCACAAATATGGTGGAGAAATTGGAGCTAGAAACAACTTCACATTCGAGTCCATATAGAGTCTCGTGGTTGCATAAGGGACAGTAGGTAATGGTAACTAAACAATGCATAGTTGGATTTAAGATAGGATAATATAGAGATGAGATTTTGTGTGATGTGATTCCCATGGATGTATTTCATGTTTTGTTGGGGAGGCCATGGCAGTTTGACAAGAATTTCATTCTTGATGGGAGAAAAAATACTTATACTTTGGAGAAGAATGGTAGGACACACATGTTGTTGCCAATTGAGGAAAAAAAGGTAAAGGAAGAATCCCACACAAGTATACTTCTCATGAGTGGGAAGGAAATCCTGAGTGAAGTGAAGAAGGAAAAAGAGATGCAGTTTATTATGGTGGGGAATCCAAGAGTTATCCTTACAAGTACTTCTATGGATGATCTACCTGAATAAATTCAGGATCTATTGGATAATTTTGCTAACATAGTAGTGGATTTATGGTCAACCATAAGTACTATCAACCATAACATTTATCTAATACTAGGGGCGAGTTTGTCGAACAAAGACACATAAAGATTGACACCTCAACAGAATGAGGAGGTAAAGGAACAAGTCCAGGATTTGATGGATAAGAGTTTGGTCAGAGAAAGCTTGATTCCATTTGTAGTACCAACTCTCTTAAGTCCTAAAAATTATGGAGGATGGAGAATGTGTATAGACTCAAGGGAAATAAATAATATCACGATCAGGTACATATTTCCTTTACCCAGGATGGATGACTTAATGGATTGTTTGACTGGAGTAAATTATTTTTCAAAGATAGATATGAAGAGTGGATATCACGAGATAAGAATGAGAGAAGGTGATACGTGCAAAACATCCTTCAAAACAAACATAGGGTTGTATGAGTGTCTTGTTATGTCATTTGTCTTAACAAATGCCTTGAGTACTTTTATGAGGTTGATGAATGAGGTATTGAAATATTTTATTGGTAAGTTTCTGATTCTATATCGAGATGATATATTAGTCTTTAGTAAAAATGAAGAACAACATTTGAGGCACTTGACATTGGTGACGATAAGATTGCAATGAGAGAATTTTTTGATAAATCTGAAGAAATCCTCCTTTATGAAGACATAAATATTTTAATTGAGTTTTGTGATCTCCTTGAATGAATTGAAGATGGATCCATAGAAGGTGAGAGCAATGAGAGAATGGTCGTCGCAAAGAAGCATATTTGAGGTGAGAATATTCCATGGATTCACAAGTTTTTATATGAAGTTCATTAGAAATTCTAGTACCATTTGTACACAAATGATGGATACGATGAATGAAAGACACAATTCTTTTAAGTGGACAAAAGAGGCTAAGAAAATATTCTGTATATTAAAGGAAAATATAACAGAACAACTAGTTATGGTCTTGCCATATTCGGGAAGACATTTTAAGTAAGATGTGATGCTACTGGAGATGCAACTGGAGAAATATTAAGCCAATATTATAGGCATGTTGCATATTTCAGTGAGAAGTTGAATGAATGATCTAAACCCAGGAGTGATAAGTTTCCAATAACTGGTTAATTATGTCACTCCTTCAAAAGGGTCAGTAATAGATCATTTTAGTTGAGCGATTTGCAATTAAAGGTAAAGTTGAAGTCTATGTGCTTGAATTGGAAGTGAATGAAAACCTCTTTAGTCTTCCTTATGTGAAATATTCCATTCTTTTATTTAAAATCCTATGTGTGAAAATCCATGGAAAAACAACATAAGAACATAGTACACATAATGTATAAGACACTTCACTTGATAACGGAGTTCACCCTTGCAATGGACTATCTCTCCGGGTCATGCTCCAAAGCCTGACCACTTTATTATTATCGATTTAATGATTTCTCTCCTTTACAAGTTGTAATGCAAAAGTCCCTCCTCGATGATGGCATAAAGAGATCGGAATGTGATCAAGAATGTATCAGCTTCACATGTTCTACTCATGAGGCATCCATGATGCTGACATGGACATCATTCCCATATACTCAATACATAAAAAGATGAAGAATAAAATATGACCCCCATCAACATGGAGCCATCAAAATCCTTAGATATGCTACTCAGATCCAAAACATAAATATGCAGCCCATATGAAAGATCATGGAACCCACGAGAATCAGAACTGCTTCGTTGGCCACTTGTCATGCAAGTGCCACAATTTCTCTGTCGCATATAACTTATTGATTTTATGTGAAACAATATAAGAAACAAATATATAGAAGGAATAAGTTGATCTTGTTGCCTTTCTACAACCTCTCTCTTCTCCTTCGGAGCTATAAAATGCATGTTATGCTGCAACATTTAATGACAAAACAAAAAATGAAAAGCATGCTTGCATTGGATTCTCCAACACTTAGATTGTTGATATGAAGCTCTGCTACAAAAACATACCTCGTCATTGAATTCGCGTTGTCGAATTACACAAAAATTACTATCAAATTGCCTCCATCTGAGTCAGACACTTTCAATCCCAAGAGACACCTCTATGTCGGTTATCATGCCAGTGCATATACAATAAATGACTCATTATGGAATTAATCTACTGAATATTTTTATCAGATCAGAAAATGAACACCACCACTATGTTCGTGGCGTCATTTTACCTAAAAATGACTGTCTCCACGCCTCGATCTAAGTCAGGCATTTTCAGACCCAAGAGGAAACCTTGCATTGGTTTGTGTGCCAAAATCCATACAATCCATATGGATCTGTACAAGGTCATATAGTTCGTACTAGGCCATATGGGTTGTATGGGCACGCTCCACTCTTGTACTCCGTGCACTGGTGTGTGGCTCTTCCTATCTGTTGCACTGCCCGAACCCCTTCTTATACAATTTTTTTTATGGTTATCCAGTAATGAGGAAGTTGGGTGCATTGGTTATGGAGGCTAAGTTAAGGCATAGGTTGTTGGGGAGGTTCATGGGTAGAATCCCACAGACTCCCCCTTTTAGCATATTGTTGGCATTCTCCGCTAATTATGGTGGAGATTTTGGCGGGTGGTTAAATGGAATATAGTTCTAAATATAACAAAATATGCTATATATATGGTGGTTGTTGAGTTAATCCCCCAGGTGGGAAGAAAATTATTGTAATGTAGGCTGAATCATTTGAAAAGGGGTTGGGCCAAAGGCCTAGCCCCTCTCTTTGGTGCCTTTTTCAAAGTTTAGATTCAAATGATAATTAAACCATATTATAGATAAATGTGTGGTGTAGTGGTTAGTGTGGACTTGTGGGGCCTTTGGGCTACTTGGAGGTCATGATTTTGAGTCTTGGTGAGTCGAATAAACTTTTTTATATTCCAACCATGGGAGGGTTTCCATGTGGTATCCCATGACTGGGCCACGTGTCACCATACAACTAGTCCATAAAACTGCCACTTGTAACAATATGATTCGCCCATGAAAAATGACTCGTGTCATCACTTTACTTGCCCATGTGTCTTCCATCCTTTCCATGTCATATTTCCAACTCATATTTTCCACATGTCACCCTTGCAGTGGTGTTGCGTGTCACTTTGACTTTTTCCTTTTTGACTAAGTTTCACTGAACTTTGATCGCTTATAACTTTTGATCCATAACTTTGTTTGACAAGACGTTTGCATCATTGGAAATCTTGTGACGAGCTCTTCGTGATCATTCCATTTTAATGGATTTTTGGGAACCTTGAGTTTTTCTCTTTATCTGCCTATTGAGGCCATTCTAAGCATCACGGGTCACTTCATTCTGGGACACTTCTAAAACTTCTTTGATATTCCCTAGATCCATCCATATCGTGCCTCCCAACTGAAAAGAATTTTGGTCCTCAAAATTCATTACATCAAGTTTCATGTCCATTGGACTTACAATAATAAACCCTTACCCAAACTACCTCACAAGGCCTAACAATATCAACATGTGCCAGAAGAAAAAGAAGTGATATCACCAATAATCACTTTTACAAAACACCCTTCTACGGGGTCTGAATCACAATATGTGATTTGGAAAGATGGCCACTCTCGACTAACTCAAAAGAATTTTCCCCATTTGTTCAACCATTTTTTTGAACAAGTCCTCTTTACCGAGCTATCCTTTCTCTGGTAGTTGGTCTTCTCCTGGTGGCGGATTTTCCTGCAACACTATTTCACTGACTGTCTCCCTCAGAGGTGACTTCCCAGTATTCTTGTCCCTCTTTGGATGTAGATCTTGATGTAAGGCCCAACAAGTAGCCCCATTATGCCCATATCTACTACAATGGTTGTAGTATCCTTTCTCCTTCAGACGTGTATTTTGTTGGAAGATTGGTTGTTGTCATTGATGTCAACCCTAGTCATGGGTTTTGGACCGCAAGATTGATGAAGGTATTTGGACATGAAGAAAAATGCACATGTAGATACAACATCCATGGATGGATAGTATACATAATGTTGTTTCCGGTGGTATGTGGCATGCCACATGGATCCTCATGGTTGAGGAGAAATGAATTTTTGAAGATGACAAAGTGAATTGAAAAAGGAAGTACATGTAGGCCCTGAAAATAATTAAGGAAAATAATTACAAAATAAGAAAGTGTCAGGTCCGCCCTAATGTTAAAATGAAGTGACATAAATGGTATAAATAAATATCATTATACATTCATTTGATACAAGTCTAATTTCAGAGGGAAGAAGAAGTAAAAGAAGGCCGGATTTCAAGGGAGGATGAAGTCTTTTGGTGATGTGTTCTAAGTTATGTTATTTTCAGGTCATCTTACCATTTTTTCTATAACTTTTTTTCTAGAACGATTCAAATGGTGAAATAGATATGGTATTGAGAATACATATCAAGGTACCTCTGGTAAAAATTGTATCTCTTTATTCTCTATAATTATGGAGATACACTCTGTGGAATATAGGGTTTGTGACTAGTCCTGAAACTAGTCAAAAAACAGGTGTTCCGGGTAAAACAATCATAACCTTTTCATACAGACTCCAAATGTAGTGGGACAACTTCCATTGGAAATATTACGGACTTTAGTTTCTTGTGTGAGGGTTTCAGAATTAGATGTTAAATATTGAGCGCGGGGAAGGCTATACAAGTTGGGTCTTCTGAACAGACCAGAATTGAATAAAGTTTTATTATCTCTCATATATTCTTGGGTGGAAGGAAGGGGCAAGGATAGAGAGTTCAAATATATATTGATATTGGAGGATTGTATCTTCCTCTTGTAGTTTTATCCCTCCCTTTACATTTGGAAGCTGTAGCTACCTTTGGAAGTCATTACTTCCCTTGAACAAAAACTATTGATTATTTCTCATATATATATTGTGCATGGTGTATTGTGGTGTATTGGTGTAACTCCTATACTATTGTTAATTTCTCATTGGATATAATTGAATGGTTTAAGTATAAGTTGGAAAAGTTTTTTAAATTGTACTTGATACTGATTCACCCCCCTCTGAGTATCAACACATTTCCCCTACTCTTTTTCGTGTGTGGAAAGCAATCTGTCATCCTCGTCCTTCTCCTGGTTTCCATAATCTTCCTGCACAAGGATTTTCTCTTCCAACACAGGGACACTGTGTGGTTATTCAATCCAAAAAAAGTGCATGTTATTTGATGCCAAAATCTATGTTTTATATGATTAACATGCTTATAATCAAATGGAATTTTAGAGTTTTGATATTTCTTATACCTCAGTGAATTTCCTCTCGAGTCATATTGGAAAGAAGAGTTGGTATCAACTATTTCATCGTGATGCTCATCTCTCCCTAGAGATGTCTCAAATCCTCGATCATGAGAAGTTCTGCTATCAGCCTGCACTGAATAGATTTCATCTCTTGATGAATTTTTTACCTATGGAGTCGCAGTGACTTCCCTGGGGTCTTCTTCACTAATGGTTTTGGAGCTTTCTCCAACATCTTTTGGGACATAGCCTATCCTGTTATATCGAGGCCAAAACGTTGCCTCGATGGGATCGGCAATACCTTTTCCCTTAGTTCCAAGGCTTCCTCCTTTGAATCCCATTTTTCTCATCAACTTTAAGCCGATGCAAGAAGCATTTTGTTCAAAGATTTCAAAAGAATCATCAGAATTAATCAGTAGAGGAACTATACATGGTTTATTTACCTCCACATCAAACTGGGACCCTTGGTTTGATTCGTGAGATGTGTCATGTTGTTCTTGGTGAGAAGGATCAATGGAATATGCTTCCATAAATCCTCCTTCATTTATGGATGCATGTAGGTCATACTCATTTTCTTGAAAAAGTGTGCAAGCATTTTCCCTGTCATGCTCGCACCCATATCTGGTGAAGTTGTCATGGTCACATGATGGCCTTATCATCATCTCATTCGTAGAGCCTTCCTCTATCTGTATCTTCATGGCTTGCAAATGATCTTACAACCTTTGGTTCTCTTCTTCTGTAACATGCAACAATGTCTTCAATCCAACATTCTCTGCTTGAAGCATTTTGTTGAGCCCTTGAAGCTCATCGAACCACAATTTTTTTGGTGACATTTCCATCCTTAGCTTCAACACTTGCAATCGGAATCAAGCATTCTCTGATACCACATGATCTGAACCTAGGAGCGATAAGTTTCCAATAACTGGTTAATTATGTCACTCCTTCAAAAGGGTCAGTAATAGATCATTTTACTTGAGAGATTTGCAATTAAATGTAAAGTTGAAGTCTATGTGCTTGAATTGGAAGTGAATGAAAACCTCTTTAGTCTTCCTTATGTGAAATATGTCATGCTTTATTTTAACATCCTGTGTCCGTAAATTCATGGAAAAACAACCTAAGAACATAATACACATAATGGATAAGACACTTCACTTGATAACAGAGTTCACCCTTGCAATGGGATACCTCTCCGGGTCATGCTCCAAAGCCTGGCCGCTTTATTATTCTCGATGTAATGATGTCTCTCCTTTACAAGTTGTAAGGCCAAAGTCTCTCCTCGGTGACAACAACAAGAGATTGGAATGTGATCAGGAATGTATTAGCTTCACAAGTTCTACTCATGAGCTGACATGGACATCATTCCCACATACTCAATACATAAAAAGATGAAGAATAAAATATGACCCCCATCAACATGGAGCCACCAAAAGTCTTAGATCTGTTGCTCAGATCCAAAACATAAATATTCATCCCATACAAAAGATCCTGGAACCCACGAAAATCAAAACTCCTTCGTTAGCCACTTGCCATGAAAGTGCCACAATTTCTCTATCACATATAACTGATTTACTTGACGTGAAAGAATATAAGAAACAAATAGATAGAAGGAATAAGTTGATATTGTTGTATCCTCTCTCTGCTGCTTCAGACCTATAAAATGCATGCTATGTGGCAACATTTAATGACAAAACAACAATATCAAAAGCATGCTTACATTGGCTTCTCCAGCACTTAGCTTGTTGATATGAAGCTCTAATGTGAAAAAAGGCCTCGTCATTGAATTTGCATCGTCGAATTACCCAAAAATGACTATCAAATCGCCTCCATCTGAGTCAGACACTTTTAGGCCCAAGAGACACCTCTCTCTCAGTTACCGTGCCACTGCATCTGCAATAAATGACTCATTATGGAATTAAGCTGTTGAAGTTTTGCTCATGTCATAAAACTAACACCACCATTGTGTTCATGGCATCATTTTACCTAAAAATGATTGTCTCCATGCCTCGATCTGAGTCGAGCACTTTCGGACCCAAGAGGAAACCTTGCCTCAGTTTGCGTGTCAAAATTCATACAGTCCATACAGATCTGTACCAGGCCATACAATTCATACCAGGTCGTATAAGTTGTATGGGTGCACTCCATTCTCATGCTTCATGCACTAGTGTGTGGCTTTGCCTATCTGTTGCACTGCCCGAACACCTTCTTATACAATGTTTTCGGCAGTTATGCAGTAATGAGGAAGTTGGGTGCATTGGTTATGGAGGCTAAGTTAAGGAATAGACTGTTGGGGAGATTCTGGGGTTGAATCCCACAGAATCCCCCTTTTAGCATACTTTTTGCATGCTCCACTAATTCTAACAGAGGTTTTGGTGGGCGGTTAAATGGAAGATAGTTCTAAATATAGCAGAATATGCTATATATATGATGGTTGTTGAGTTAAGCCCCTAGGCGGGCGTAACATTATGGTCATGTGGGTTGAATCATGTGAATAGGGTTTGGGCCAAAGGCCTAGCCCCTCTCTTTGGTGCCTTGTTTAATGTTTACATTCAAATGATAATTAAACCATATTATAAATAAGAAACAATGTGTGGTATAGTGGTTAGTGTGGACTTGTGGGGCCTTTGGGATACTTGGAGGTCATGAGGTCGAATATTGGGGAGTCGAATAAAATTTTTCATATTCCAGCCATGGGAGGGGTGCCACGCAGTAACCCATGATTGGGCCACGTGGCACGATATAACTAGTCCACAAAAACTGCCACTTGTCACAATATGATTCGCCCATGAAAACTAACACATGTCATCACTTTACTTGCCCACGTGTCTGGCATCCTTGCCATGTCATCTTGCCAACTCATCTTTTCCACATGTTTTTTCATATTCCAGCCATGTTGGGGGTTCCATGTGGCAGCCCATGACTGGGCCACATGGCACCATATAACTGGTCCAGAAAAACTGCCACTTGTCACAATATGATTTGCCCATGAAAATTGACACATGTCATCACTTTACTTTCCCACGTGTCTTCCATCCTTTCCATGTCATATTTCCAACTCAGATTTTCCACGTGTCATCCTTGTAATGGTGCCACATGTCACTTTGACTTTTTCCTTTTTGACCAAGTTTGACTGAACTTTGACTGCTTATAACATTTGATCCGTAACTCTGTTTGACGATCTGTTTGCACCATTGGAAATCTTATGATGTGCTCTTCGCGATCATTCTATTTTAATGGAGTTTTGGGAACTTCGATTTTTCCCCTTTCTCTGCATATTGAGGCCATTATGAGCATACTGGGTCCCTTCTGTGCATTCTAGAACACTTCTGAAACTTATTTGATGTTCCCTAGATCCATCCGGATCAATGACACTAAGCAAAATTACTCCACATATGATAAATATTATTATGTAATAATTCAGGCCTTAAAGAAATGGAGGCACTACCTTATTCCAAAAGAATTTGTTTTCTATAGCGATAAATAGGCTTTACAATTCATAATCAGACAAGAGAACTTAAATAAGATAGATTCTAAGTGGATAGAATTTATGAAAAAAATCACTTTTGTCATTAAACATATTTCTGGTAATTCTAACAAAGTTGTTGATGCATTGAGCAAGAGATGTATGATTATGTAGGAATTTCAAGTGAAAACCTTAGGGTTTGAATACCGTAAGGAGATGTATTGTGATGGTATAGATTTTAAAGAGGCATATGAAGCATGTGCAAATCCTATGATCAGAGATAGAAGATAGTGGATAGAGTATTTGATTCAAGATGGATTGATGTTTAAAGGTTTCCAGTTGTTTATACCAAAGTGTTCAATGAGAGATAATCTATTGAAGGAAAAACATATTGGAGGTCTAGTAGGACATTTTGGCCATGAAAAGAAAGTTGCAGAGTTGAACAGTTCATACTATTGGTCATGTATGAGGGAAGAAGTAAATAATTTTTTGAACAAATGTAATATTTTCCAGTATGCAAAGGGAAAGAGACAAAATACTAGATTGTACCAACCATTTCCTATTCCAGATATGTCTTGGGATGCAATAAGCATGAATTTCATGTTGGGATTGCCAAGAACCCAAAGAGGAAGTGATTCCATATTTTTGGTAGTTGATATATTTCAAAGATGGCACACTTTATCCCATGCCAGAAAACTAATGATGCAACACATATTGCAAATTTGTTTTTCAAGGAGGTTGTGAGACTTCATGCGTTTCCCAAGAGTATTTTCTCAGACAGAGACACTAAATTTGTTGGTCATTTCTGGATAACGTTGTGGAAGAAGTTGGGGACATAATTTTCTTTTAGTTCAACATATCACCCTCAAATGGATGGATACACTAAGGTGGTGAATTGAAGCTTAGGAAATTTTCTGAGTTTGTTCGTTAAACATCATAGCCAGTGGGATCAAATTCTTTCACAATAAGAGTTTTCATATAATGACTCACCAAACATAATTATAGGAAATATCCCATTCCAAATAGTATATGGGATGAATCCAAGAGGATTATCAGACTTGAGAGATCTAGAGAATAATGAATTCAAAAGTGCTAGAGTAGAAGACTTCTCTACAAAAATGTAGAGGCTTCATAATCAGATCAAAGAGAAATTGCAGAACATCAGTAGAGAGTACAAACACAAATTTGATCAACATAGGAGAAAACTTCAATTTGAAGTGGGAGATCAAGTTCTAGCACATATCAGGAAGGAAAGGTTCCCAATGGGAACACATAACAAATTGAAGCTGAAGAATATAAGACCATGCAAGATCTTAAGGAAAATTGATGAAAATTCTTATGATATAGAGCTGCCAGAAGATGTGGGTATATCACCCATATTCAACATTTCATACCCGTATCCTTACAGGGAAGATGACACTAGAGGGTCAAAATATCAGAAAGAGATCTAGTGGGAGAAGCATATGCCTGTAGCAGAAAATCCATAGATGGAGAATATCATAGATAAAAGAATTGGTAAGAAGACCAGGAGAAAGACTTGTTTTGAATATTTTGTAAAGTGGAAAGGAAATCCAATAGAAGATGTCAGTTGGGTAAATGAAGCTGATATTCATAGAAATGGAAATTCAATGCAGCAACTCATGGATAGGAGTCCATGAATTTTTTTTTCTAGAGGAGTATGATGCAGGAGCATCATCATCAAAGCACGAGTGGAAGATAGCTCAATGCCCCATAGCACATTTTGAAGTGATTTTGAATTTAAGAAGGGAATGTTATCAGAATAATCGGTAGGTGCGGACACTAATAGATCTCCCTAGATCCACCTGGATCTAGAACAAAAGAGGACAAGACATGAATCTTTCCCTAAGTTGTAATCATTGAATTTGTTAATAGGAAGGAATAAGTGACATACCTTTATACCACTTCCTTAGGTCTCTATTGTTCCCGCTTCGCTCCGGTGCTCTCATGAGGTCAAGTCCAATACAACACAAACCAACCAAAGTGAAGATAGCAAAATGTATTCAACATCAACTTATGCATATGATCAAGGAATTACACAATAAAGTAAGAGTGACTTTATGGGAAAGGGACATGTTGCTGTGTCATATTAATTGAAAGTATAAGATGCAACATGATTGCCTTGATGTTGCAAGCTTCCTTTCAGTGACCCTTGGTTCCAACACACACACTTTCTCCGTACTTGCATGAAGAAGATCCAATTCCTCTTGATAGACCAACTAGAGTCTTCCAGCTTCTGTCCAAGCAAGGTTCTTCACACAATTCTTTCACCAATTCTTCATTCAATCTTGCTTAAAATTTTCCATGAGAAACATTTAAATATATAGGAGAAGGAGAGATGGTTACATGGATGAGGATGATCCCATCAAATCTGAGAAGTGAGTAAAATGACAACCATACAAATACCAACTCATTTTCTAGAAGATTCCCTTCTAGAACCCTCGAGACCTCTTCTCCTTTCCAAGCTTAAAAATAGGTTGGCACACTGTGTATGGAGAAAAATGCGAGAATTTCACACCCTAAGTGAAGGTGGGCTATGAGAATGAGGGATTCTCGCACCCTAGGGTATAGGAAGCCTGCAAACTCACTTTAAAAATATGTTTTTGAAAGGAGACAAGAGCCACTTTTCTCAGGAAAAAAGTCCTTGTTGGGAGCCTGAATACACCATTGTTAAGACATCACCAGAGTGACCAAAATCATGTGTAATAGAATTCCCCCCAAAGTATGAGGCTAGAATCTATGACAGCCGAAATACTTTGTAAATTGCGTGTTTGTGTCAAAAACTAGGAGTGCACCTAATCAGAAACCTACAAACAGCCAAGCATCTGTAGAAGATAATACTAGTTCTGAGGTAGGCATTCCCATACTCATATCACAGATGGATGACATCATGAATGTAGGTCATGGCCACTAATCATACACCATGGATCCATGCCGTCAAAAAAACTGCATAGAAACTAGGAATACACTGTGGATCTATGCGAGAATACTCAAATTAATACCACATAGCCACATGACATATAAAGTGGATCTATGTGTTAACAAAAATCATACATATTCCATCGCAACCTAGATAAAAAAAGTTGAGATCGATGGTCTTCAATATTGTCACATGAAAGTATGAATCTAGCCATGTGATTACATGTGCTGAAGACGAACATGGTATAAACCACTTGATTATCGATCATTGATGATACTATTAAAAGCGAGGGAAATCGCCATTAATGTCAATGACTCCCAAGGTACACTAATACAATCTAATGAATGTGAATAAATGAGATAAGGTTGAAAATTCAATGAAATCTCCCGATCAGTGGTCAATGATGAAAACCCACTGTCGAAAGTGAGGAAACCTACCATTGAGGCATGGAAGTTCCAAGGTACCAAATAATTTATAAGTCTTGTTTCCGGATAATGAGTTGGAGTCGACGGAACGAGACTCATCACAGGAGGGCCTTGATGTATCCCCCATAAATGACATGAAATAAGTAATAGATTTTGAAGGTGAAACAGAGTATGAATATAGGTTGAAACAGACACAAGGAAGGCTGACATGGTAAGAATGGACAACTACAAATGGCCGACTCAATAGAGGTTTTGGATGAACTTCTCTTGAACATATGAACGACATAACCAAGGACTTGGATACATTGACCTAGAGACGACTCATGATATGACCTTGTAACAATTTGAATGAGAGACAAATGGATTTCCCAAACCGGCTTCAAATAATGAATAGGGGGTGTCATGTTCAAGAGAGACACTTACTGCCAAAAATATGAATATGAAAAACACATCCCTTTCCCAAATTCCCCCCCACCATTTCTGGCAAGTACCTCTTTATTTTTACGCAAGATTGAGGAGGATAACATATGCTTGTTGATGTATGATCATCCTTTGGATGACTCCCTCAGAGTATGTTTAATGAACCCTAGGAAGGAGT
Organism: Picea engelmannii; assembly: GCA_009831015.1. Classification (NCBI taxonomy): domain Eukaryota; kingdom Viridiplantae; phylum Streptophyta; class Pinopsida; order Pinales; family Pinaceae; genus Picea; species Picea engelmannii. The sequence continues at coordinate 729,604 of ML793692.1, forward strand.
GGTTCGGTCCCATTACGGGTGTTTCGATAATTGTTTAACGAGTCCAAAGATAGAAAACTCGTGGGTTTTTCATCTTTTTAGAGTCTGAAAAAAAATTAAAGAGGACTCTCTTAGTTCCTTTTTCATAAAATAGTTTGATGGGACCAAAAAAGTGATAAACTATCACCCATCGAACGTTTTGTTCAGATACTTTTACAAGCGTGAATAGAACAAGGTCGCTCGACAATCTTTTCTTATTTAGAGAGTCTGAAAAGAGCTTAAAGAGAACTCCAGGGGGTTCCTTTTTCATATAACCTTTATGAGCCTGAAAAAGTGATAAAAGTGTGCTCAATTACGTTCTCATGTATTTTCAAGCGCAAGAATGAAAAAAGACTAAGCTCGAGGTTTTGTCTAAAAACCACAAAAAACAGTTTTGCATGCGATAAAAAAATTAAAAAAACATACGTACTATTTTGTGTGGACTTCAAAGTTATTATATCTACAAAAAGTCACACTCATAGGGCTATTAGGTATTAGTTTGATGGACAAAACAATATAAAAATCAACAAAAAATGGTAAAAAGTAAATAAATATTGGTAAAAAGGGATTTTACCATTTTCATTGTGATTTTTCCAAGAACTTTGCCCAAAACCCCTCGTTTACCTAAAATTTCATTGCTCGATCACAGGAGGCACAGGCGACTGTTTGGTGAACCGTCTCCGTCAGTGAGGTAAGCTCTTGATCTTCTACCTTTTCCATGGTTTAGTTTTTGTTTTCATTGGCAATTTTCAAGGTTTTGGGTTTGTTTTAGGGACAAAAATTGCATCTGAGCATTCTCGCAGGCTATCCATACATGACTTGCGAGAATTCATGATTCTCACAGGCAGCCTTAAGGACACCTATGAGAATCTTGAATTTTGCTAAAGGGGCACCTACGAGAACCGAAAAATGAAATTTCAACTTGATCTTTGCTCAATAAAAAATATGCCAAGGTTTGAAATGAACTGTTGACCCCTCTCTTATGGTTCTTGTGTAGGCATTTGACCGTCACGATGCCGGAGTGGCACGAAAGAGAACATGAGGAAGAGGATTCCATTGTTGGGAATGATCTGGGCACCGTTGCTGCCCTTCGAGATGGTGGGATCTTGAAATTCTTCCGGATTCCAGGCATGAGGGCCCAAATCAGGTTGTTGGAGTACCTGGTTCATATGTGGGACATGGATGAGCAGTTGTTTCATGTGGAAGTCCACACCTTGACCCTAGATATCAAGGATATATACTTTCTTATAGGGTTATCACGACGTGGGTACCACACTATCTTCACTGGTAGCTGAGGTGGCAGACTCCCTATGAGTGAGTATTGTCACCAGTACTATGTCCCAGAGGCAGAAAGAAGCAAAGGCAAGGTGACTATTTTGGGGGTCCAAGATTGGACCCTATGAACCATCTTGTTCACTATAGCATGAATGGTTGGGAGCATAGCTGCACACATGGATTTCCAGAGCTACTTCCAATATGTCATAGAGTGCACAAAGTTGCAAGTCTTCAACTGGTCAGATGTAGTTCTCCCTAGTATGAAGAGGTAATTGACGAAATGCAGGAAGGGCGACCTGAAGCAGTTCAGGTACGGATCACTTTTTGTGTTCTTTGTCAGGCTGCTAAATTGAAGATTTAAATGACCTGAAACACTAAATTGTCAAACCAGGGTTGGTAAACTTCAAGTTGATACACTGTATGTGCAGGTAAGCTAATTCCTATCTAAAGACTATCCTGAAAAGAAAACATAAACTCACTCTGAGAACTTGAATCTTAATGACGATCTTGAAACTTAGCATTCCCTATTTAAGTCATCAACAGAAAACAGTCTTATGTTTAAATGCTGGTGCTTCTATTTCCATTCTTAAGTATGATTTCACAAGCTTAATCCGCCACTACTTTTAATCATCTTTCATCACCATTTCTATTCAAGTCACAACAGAAAGAGTGTTTCCTCAAATGCATTTAATCTGGTTATCAAAATCAATCCAAAGTTGTCTACAGGAAAACAGAGTACTACTCTACCTACTGGTACCGGAAGCTTCCTTTGATTTAACTGCAATCTAACTGTTCCAAGTAAGCAGGGTAACTAACTGTTTAACAAAGCAAAGTTCATTCACACTCTAAGTTATGCTCAAATTGAAAATGAGAAGCCAAACAAACCATGTTCATACCCTAAACCCTACAGGCAGCAGTCATGCGTTCAATACCCATCAACATAAGAGATAACAGTATGCTGGAACAATTCAATTGAAGAATAGATAAACATGATTCTGAAACAACTAAATCGATGACACACTATGAGCTGCAGATGTACCATTCATGTAAGCAAATGCTAACACACTGAAACAACTAAATCTATGAACGTTAAGCTACCTCGTATGCAAGTTCTAAAACACTGAAATGAACTAAATCTGAAGCAGAGTAACACAGCGACTTGAACCGGTTTGGCGGGCCCAACCAAACGGCACAAACGCTGGAAGTAATAACCAGCACTACTTAATCATGCTACGCAAAAATTGTATCAACTTCACATTCCATTAACGCATAAGAGAATACTCAAATCGTATGACAGTCGTGTAACATAACAACAGTTTTCGATTTAGAAATGTGTGTCCATAAAATAACGTGGTCCAACATAATCCAACCCGTTCTCAGGAGTGATCCCAGGTTTATATATAAATCCTCCTATCTATAACAGTCTAAAACAAAGATACATGAAACAAACGGATCCCCGATCCGAAAATAGTCTTGGAATCAAGTTTTAAAACGTACTTCACATCTTCGTGACACATAGTGTCACGAAGTGTGAACGATGAAGAATCACGACCCAGTTTTATCATTATGCCTTCAAGCACCCTGTGGGCGCTGACTCCAGCTGTCATGCGAATCTCTCTGTCTCCCATTCGTTCCATAACACACAGATCTTGAGTGGCTCCAGTGGTATCTCCACGGGTACGAGTTGGTACCTGGTACCGGCATCCTGTTCCAACAATAGAAGTGGTACCTAACCCAAGCGACATTAGTTCCAATATCAATTTAAAGAATCAAAGTGCATAAAAATAGCTTGAAATGTAAAGATACCTTAAGTAACCCCGTTGAATGGTAGGGAAATGTCAATTATGTCAAAACAAGGCCAGAAGGGTGGTACTGGCATATAAATGGAGGTCTGTGGAGTATAATATAGGCAAAAAAACATGATCAAAACCGGAGACCAACATGCCCCCACACTGAAGTCCTTGCTTGTCCTCAGGCAACAAAAATAAAAAACTGGTAGCCATCAGAGGGTTGCAGCGGCTGCAACCAGCATTTGTAGCCTCTCCTGCTTCTTTAGATTCCTAATTTCTTTCTTGAGGGCTCTATTGATTATAACATGATTTCTGGCGATCCTCTGAAGTTTCCTATTCCTTTTGAAAATATCCTTATTCCTCTTCTTTAACCTTTCAACTTTGGATAAGAGGTGAGTTACCCTGAGCTTCAGCAGTTCATTTTCGGTTTTAATATGTTTGTCCAGTACAATGTACTCATGCAACTTCTCCTTCAATCTGTTATTCTTGCTCTCTAGTTTTTCCACCATTGGTTTCAAGGACCGACTGGAGGAAATCTCGCAGTGGGTTTCAAATGTTTGGTCTTGGCCTGGCTGTGGTGAAGGACTCGATGCATGTGTGAGTTCTTTGGGACTTTGAACAAGGGTGTGAAATCTATCGGAATTATGGTCTGAACTGAATTTGGGAGTGAATGCATCTGGGCTGCGTTCATAAGTATCAACTGGATCAAAATTACGATCTAGGCTGAGTTCATAGTTATCAATTGGATCTGGATGAACGGGACTGAGTGCAGAAGTGTCAACTAGATCGGGTTCAGGGGTGAACTCTCTTGGCATATGAACAGGGGTACCGGTTGGTACTTGAAAGAACTTATTTTGCACATTTCCCTTGGGTGTAGTAGCCTGCTGATTTGTTTTACGATTTTTTCGAATGAGTTGGGACAAAGTCCAAGTCATCTCAGATGGCTCTGGGGCCTCTTCGTGACCATCTATACTTTCCAATCTCTCTTGTGGGGGGTAACTGGGTATCGAGTTTTCCAGTCCCGACAATACACTTTTACATTTCCTTTTCGGGTTCCTCCTCGGCTTATCAGTTGACTCCGCTAGTTCCTCCACATCAATTATGTTCTCGGCAGCTAGGGGAGAACTCGAGACTTCAATGTTTGCTTCTGTAGGTGTGGTGGCCTTCCCAGTTTCAGTATTGGTTTCTACCTCATCATGAATTGGAGGTTCAGGCTCAGGGTTTCCAACATGGTCTTTAGTCGGGGTTTTGACCTTATTTTTCTTGGAATTCAACTTTTTGTGTGGGGGAACGGCCTTCACACTCTTATCTTTGGACTGGGCACGAGTGAGGGTTTTTACAGTGAAGAGGTCCCAAGTCTCTTGTTTCTTCAACAGTGCAGATGTAATCAATATTTTAACTAAACCAAAGTGAAACAAACTCCCTCGAAACTCACTAGCCCTTTGGACCTGTTCGGCCATCCTTTTTAAACTTTTTAACAAGAAATAGGGTATGTTTATCAGAGTACCTGTGAAGTGCAACAGAAGTCGAGCATGGCAGGGGAATATAATGGTATATCGACCCTCACACGTTAGGTAACACTGGAGGATTACCAACACTTGGGCCCACTGTGGTTCCATCCAAGATCGCGATGTTCCCTCGGACCATTTTGTTTCCCGGTACTGAGGTTTCAATAGCTGTGCACAGAGCTTTTTATCAACCGGTTGTCCCTTCGTCCATCTTTGGCCTGTGGTCTGCAATTGAATTGCCTCTGCAATGAACTCCTCTGTGACCTCGAACTCAAGTTCGCCCACCTTGGCGGTCCCACCCTCAAAATGCGGCACAAACTGGAGTGTGATGGCATCGTTATACCCATCGAACTTTTTCAGAAATGGCTCCCACCCTGCTTTCTTAAAAATATCTCTCGTTGCCCCATATTCCGGGAGGGATTCCAAGTCGGCGTATGTTTCTGGCTCATGGCGATTTGCTACCATGGCTCTTCTTGGCATCACAGGGGAAGTCTATCGGTGGCAGCGAAGGTAGGGTGAGGGCAACGAAAGGAGAGAATGCGATGGAGAATGTGGTCGGGAAGAAAATCATATGAGAAGATTTGAATTGCCGTGGAGATGGATAGGGTGTCAGATCATGATGAGAGTCCTACGAGGGTGTAGAGTTATCATTTCCGAGTCAAATCGGGCTTAGTTCCGGTAGTGGTGCGTTTTTATGATATGAAATGTCATGGAGGTTCAGTTCATTAGGTACCAGTCGTGGAAATGATGGAACGTTATGGATCAATTAGGGCACCCTTAGTTCAAACCTATTAGTTATGCAAATTAATACAATAAATCAATACGAACTAAACACACCTGAGTTACATTACCTCTACCCATTGTTATGCAAAGCTTGCTGTGAAATTGTCTTTTAAGGTTAAGTCTAGGTTTGAAGGGCGCAAAAATTGTAGCTGCTCTGGTCTTTCTAATGAACCTGTAACTGATGAACTCTGCACTGGTACTGACTGGTACTACTGGAACATTAAGGAGTCTGCAGAAGAATTTGAACAAATAATCTCGTTTTGAGAAAAAAAACTTCCTATGTATAACAACAGATTATCTTATGATGACCCCTGAACCTGGCTCTTGTTCTGTCTCGAGAAAAATCAACTGAAATCATGTCTTCAAATAGCTTCAAAGCATCTCCCATGGTACAAGTCTGATTTGTGTGAATCGATGTTCCGATGTCGAACACAAACAGAAATCATCGGATTACCAGCCATTAATGAATGTTGTTAACCGATACGAGATGACCCACCTGTGATGTCAATGGGCCTCAATGTACCTATAGCACATCCTAGAAGGTACGAATAGAGGTGTTGGCATCGAGTCACCTGTAGGATCTATCAACCAAGAGACATTGGTGTATTCCCATGGCTGTTAGCAAAGACATCTGCCATTAAGGCATGCAGAGTCCAGGGTGCTAAATAGTCTCTAACCTCTGCTCCAGATAAGGTGCTGATGTTGATGGAGTGAGATTTGTTGAAAGGTGGACCTTAACGTATTCCACATCATCCAACACGAGTGCAGATAAAAATTTTGCAGACATAATCTTTTTGGAACAGTAATCCCCTGCTTGTGGATTTTATGAGCCCAAGCTAGTTCATGCTCATTGCTTCCTCATATTTAGAGAGTCTGAGGAAATGCCAAAAGAAGACTCCAAGGGGGTTTCTTTCCCATAGTAATTCACCAGGTCTGGTAAAGAATAATCCTT
>ML793692.1:742706-779476 GCA_009831015.1 Picea engelmannii
TGCTACGCAAACATTGTATCAACTTCACATTCCATTAACGCATAAGAGAATACTCAAATCGTATGACAGTCGTGTAACATAACAACAGTTTTCGATTCAGAAATGTGTGTCCATAACATAACGTGGTCCAACATAATCCAACCTGTTCTCAGGAGTGATCCTGGTTTTATATATAAATCCTCCTATCTATAACAATCTAAAACAAAGATACATGAAACAAATGGATCCCCGATCCGAAAATAGTCTTGGAATCAAGTTTTAAAACGTACTTCACATCTTCATGACACGTAGTGTCACGAAGTGTGAACGATGAAGAATCACGACCCAGTTTTATCATTATGCCTTCAAGAACCCTATGGGCGCTGACTCCAGCTGTCATGTGAATCTCTCTGTCTCCCATTCGGTCCATAACGCACAGATCTTGAGCGGCTCCAGTGGTATCTCCACGGGTACGAGTTGGTACCTGGTACCGGCATCCTGTTCCAACAATAGAAGTGGTACCTAACCCAAGCGACATTAGTTCCAATATCAATTTAAAGCATCAAAGTGCATAAAAATAGCTTGAAATGTAAAGATACCTTAAGTAACCCCGTTGAATGGTAGGGAGATGTCAATTATGTCAAAACAAGGCCAAAAGGGTGGTACTGGCATATAAATGGAGGTCTGTGGAGTATAATATAGGCAAAAAAACATGATCAAAACCGGAGACCAACATTCTTGTTTCTTGAGAGGGTCCCATTGCTGAGATTATAGGTTGAGTGGAGTTTACTGGCCCCACAGGATCCGAGGATGATGAGGTGGTGAAACCTCATGGCCTGACACGTAGCTGGGCCTATCATCAAATACAATGATTCGTTCTTTGACTGGTTGTGGCCATAGATGTTGATGGTTGATGACTACGACTACGATGGATTGGAATTTCGAGGGGATCCGGATTTATCCCTACCCGAGGATTCTCAGTGGGGTGATCTAGGTAAGAAGTACACATTTTTTTCTTTTAAATGTTTTTGTAATTTTTACCATATAAAATGTTTTTATGTTTGTCGAAGATCTGATCAAAAAATCTCTTTTTGATGACACAGATGTGGGGACATATCGATCTCTAGGAACATCTCTTATTCAGTGATGAGGAGAGGTGGATCTAGTGGCGTGATGGGATGATGAAGACTATGAGGCAGTGGAGAAAAACTTGGAGGGGTTGACTGCTGAAATTCCAGACATGACTATCGGGGAGATCCCTCAGCGTTATCAGTGCCATACTGTGGGCGTGTTAGAGTTTATTAGTTGACTGCTTCATAGGGTGGCCCAAGAATTTGTGTTTTATCATGAGCATCACCCATGGTGCTATTTTTTAGAAGCTACGAGCTTCATTTTTGAGATTTTGGTCCTTGGACAAAAAAAAATTGTAAAAAAACTTTTAATCATTATATACATATATACGGCTTCTACCGGTTATCTTGTGTTGTGTGATACATGTCATGTGATTGGTTTATAAATGGCCCAAATGTATGTATAATATGATGCAGGAGCATCGCAAATATCAAGCGAGAGTGGAGCAAGGGCAACGTATTCTTGAGCACATGATAATTGCTTGAAAATATTTTTGAAGTTGATGCGCCAAATCTTTAATGAAGCCATTTATGAAAGAGAGCCTTTGTATATTATATTGGACCTTGAGTGATTCGCTCTCGTCCTTAGTATATAGGAGGCATTTAAACTAGTTAATGTAGGTAGATAGACTTGAATTCATAGATTAGACAATTTTAGAAGAAGGAGGGAAAACGAATATAGACACCCTCATTGTACATTGTAGCATTAGCATGATTATTGAAGCAAGAAGAGCACAGGCAAATAGCAGAGAGTTGTAGAAGAACATCCATGTATAGATCTTGAATTAATAGAAGAAGTTGATTCAAATCCATGGTTTTGTGTCTTTTCTCTGTGTGTTGATGTTAATGATGTGCTCATGAGTGTTTTTTTTCCTATTATGCATTTGCTTTATTGTTGTGTATGTGATTTCATGTTTGAGTCTGAAATTTGAGAGAAGAAGAAATGAGTTTCAATTGTTTCTCTATCTGAGTGAGGATTCCTGCAAGGAGTGCAGTGGAAACCATCTGCAAGGAGTGTGTTGATGAAGGCTCAGGTAGTTTAACTCTTGTTCTCATTCACCCAGAGGTGAAATTGGGTTACTAGATCCATGCAAGGAGTGCATAGGATAAGGAAAGTCTTAGTTGTGAATCTCAGCAGAAGCATTGAGATACCACTGCTGCAGGTGTGCGCAGGGTCGAAGGATTCAAACATTTGAGGTGTTTGAAAGGCTACCGCAAGGAGTGCGAGCAGGGGGTTCAAATTCTAAAGCATTCAGAATTGACAAAGCTCAAGAGGTATAGTACCTTTGAGTGGACCTAAGGAAGGATTGCACAGGGAGTTCGTGTCGCGGAGCATCTAAATACTAATGTTGCAGGGTTGCGCGCAGGAGGACGAGTGAGTGTAGAGGAACACTTAGTCATTTTCAAGAAATCCTCAAGGAGGAAGAAATCAACGGTCAGAAATTTGTGGAGAGGATCAGCGAAATCATTCTAGGCTTCATATCTGTCAGAGAAATGAGGAGGTTACGGTCATGTCCGGAGTTCAAGCTCAGGAGACTGTGAACCGTAGGATATTCACAAAAATACCCGTTAGTCGTTGGATCGACCAGGAGTTGCACGAAGTTTAAGCTTCGTCAACAGGAGGAGGAAATTCCCGACGAGAGGCGAGGCCATCGGGATTTCAGCATTCGCAAAATCGGGAGTCACGAGGGCGAGTGATTGGAAATTTTCATAGTGAAAATCCCGTAGTCAATCTGAGTCATCCATCTTGAGGAGACAGGTGTCAGTTGTCGAGAGCCCATCGGTGTTTCTATGATTGGGGTTCTAAGTTGACAAAGGAATTTGTGACATCGGGTATCAAAAGTCTCGAAATCCTGAGGTTGAATCAGAACCGTTCATCAGTTGAGACACATGGGCGAGATCATAGGCCCATCGGATTTTTGGTCATCGGGGTTCACACAGGTGAAGTCGTTAGACTTTGCGTTTGGGAAAAGTCCGAGATTCGACCTGAACCGTCCATCATTTGGGATGCGTGTCAGAAGATATGACGAAGTCGGGGTTCACGAGAGTAGAAGATTAGTAATTTCCATAGGAAAAATCTCAGGAAGATCAGAGCCATCCATTCATTGGGATGCATGATGGAGATCAAAAGCATCGGGATATCTGGCATCGGGAAATCGGAGTTCCCGAGGAAAAGAAATTTGAGACATCACAAATCTCGAAATCCTGGAGAAATCGGGACCATCCACCAGAGGGGACGTGTGGAAGAAATCGGCGCCATCGAGAAAAGTTCCGACAAGGAAGTCATCCATCGGTGTTTGGGTCATCGGGATATCAGGGATCCTGGTGACAAAGTGTTTACGCATTTTGAAATTGTGAACCACAAAACCCCGATGAGGAATATGACTACGGTCATATAAGGAGCGGTCACGTGGATATAAGTCTTAGCCCGGGAGGGTAAGGCAACAGGGGAGCGTATCGGGGTTTGGGAAAAGGTATGTCCCGAACTCATTGCATTAGGACTCGCGAACTCACGAACTCCAAAATCGCGATCGAGGTGATGGGTGTCAAAGAAGTCAACCCTTACGTGCATTGGGGATCGGCATTTTGTGATTCGTGGGAATCATAGTAGCGGGAATCGCGAAACTTTGAAACGCAATTTCCCGACAGGCTAAAGGAGTGGGCCATGGGGGAGTCAGCGAGGTGGATAGGTGGCATATTTATCGGGGTTTGAGGTTTGGAAAAGTGAAGTTTTTGGGACATCGCGAGTGTCGAATTCCTGACAGGAGAAACTCCGATAGGGACGCAAAAGGTCGGCGTTGACTTGCATCGGGGTTCGGGGTTTTGAGAATCCAAAAACCACGCGACCACAGGACTCGCGAAACTGCGAAGTCTGATTTCCTGATCATTATGGGATATCTTTTGGAGAACTGTTGTGGGTGTGGAAAATTAATGATAGGTAATTAGAAGAGTTGTCCAGTTCTTCAGGCCGAGGAAGGTGAAAAGGTCCTGTGAGAGGATGTGTCTGAGGGTGCGCCTTTGCATCAAGTGGTATCAGAGCAAGAAAATTTCTTTTCTTTCTGTAGCAGAGAAGAAGGAAATTCACCATGTTGCCAAGGAGACGGGATATACAGTCACCCAATATAGAGGAAAGAGAAAACCCGAGGAGAAGGGGTAGGCAAGCACAGAATCCAGAAATGGAAAGAGAGATACGTGATCTACGAGCTAGACTCGAAGATATGGAGACAACACATAGACGCACAGTCGGTGCTGGGAATCTAAGTGATTCCGAAAGTAAGGTTGAAGTTGAACAAGAAGAAGAAGTTGCAGCCGAGGATTCAGCCAATGAACGTCTAATCAAATCTATTGCACGGATGGGTGCAAAAATGAAGATGGACATTCCAGTTTATGAGGGGAATCTGGATGCAGAAGAGCTTCTAGATTGGATTAGAGCTTTGGATACATACTTCTATTATGAATATGTCGAAGAGGATAAGAAAGTCAGGCATGCTGTCATGAGATTGAAGGGACACGCAACATTATGGTGGGATGAGCTACAAGCAGATAGACGCTGGAAGGGAAAGCAAAAAATTAAAAGTTGGGATCGAATGATTGCAAAGATGAAGGAAAAGTTCATCCCCAGAGATTATCAAATCACTCTGTTCAGGAGGATGCAGAACCTGAGACAGAATATGATGACAGTAAAAGAATACATGGAGGAATTATATCAACTGAACATCAGGGCAGGTCATCGGGAGAGCGATGATGAGAAGGTTGCCAGGTATATGAATGGCGTGAGATATGATATCCAGGATGATATGAGTATGGAAACCATCCGAACGGTGGAGGATTCCTATCAAATGGATTTGAAAGCTAAAGAGAAGTTGAGCCATAAGCAAGGTCAACAAGGCCGAGGCAGAAGCCAGCCCAAAGGAAAATTAGTTGCCCAAGATAAATACTAGAAGCCCAGGGACGACTGGAAAAAGCCTCAGATTAGAACCGAGAGAGGTGGAAGTTCACAGCGAGGGAAACATGCTGAGAAGAGAGGGCAACATACTGAGCAGAGAGGAGGGTATTCCAATAACAATATGTTTCCTCGTACCAGAGGTAGAGGAAGAGGAAGAGGAGGAGTAATCACATGCTTCACGTGTGGGAAAAATGGGCACAGGTCATTCGAGTGTCCAGAGAAAAAGAAGGACAGTGGAGAGACTCACATCATCGAGGCACAGAGGTGAGATGTTTAAGTAGAAGATGCTGAAGGAGGAAGGTCATTGATGATGTGTAAGGTTCTCTTAACACTCGAGAAGGAGGTGGAGGACTCAGATCAAAGAAAAAAACTTTTCAGAACTGCTTGCAAAACCAAGGATAGGGTATGAAAGGTTATCATGGACAGCGGTAGCACAGATAATCTCGTTTCGACCGAGATGGTAGAGAAGGTAGAGTTGGAGACGACTGATCACTCGAGTCCATACAAAACTTCATGGCTACAGAAGGGACATCAGGTAAATGTCACTAAACAATGTTTAGTTGAATTCAAAATAGGAGGGTATAATGATAAAATACTCTGTGATGTTATTCCTATGGATGTTTGTCATTTATTGTTGGGCAGACCATGGCAATATGATAGAAATGTGATTCATGATGGGAAGATGAATACATATACCTTAGAGAAGAATGGGAAAACTCATATGTTTCTTCCGATCAAGGATAAGGAGGTAAAACCCGAAGGGAGAAATAATGTACTCCTCATGAGTGGGAAGGAGCTTCTTACGGAGGTGAAGAAGAAAGAAGATCCACAATTATTTGTGGTCAGGAAACCAAGGATCGTTTTGACTAGCACGAGAGTAGACGATTTTCCAAGAGAAATTCAGGAACTACTGGAAGAGTTCGCTGACATCGTGGTGGATGAATTATCTCGTTCATTGCCACCAATGAGGAGTGTGAGTCATCATATAGACCTCATACTAGGAGCCAGTTTTCCAAACAAAGATGCATATAGATTGACGCCGCAGGAGAATGAAGAGGTCAAAAGACAAGTCCAGGATTTGTTAGATAAAGTATTGGTCAATGAAAGCTTGAGTCCATGTGTCGCTCCAATGGTACTCAGTCCAAAAAAATATGAAGGTTGGAGAATGTGTACCGACTCAAGAGCCATCAACAAGATAACCATCAGGTACAGGTTTCCATTGCCGCGGATAGATGATTTGATGGATTTCTTAAGTGGAGCAAATTGTTTTTCAAAGATTGACTTGAAGAGTGGATATCACCAGATTCGCATGAGAGAAGGTGATGAATGGAAAACAACATTCAAGACAAATGAAGGTTTGTATGAATGGCTTGTTATGTCATTTGGCTTAACAAATGCGCTGAGTACCTTTATGAGGTTAATGAATGAAGTCCTGAGGGAATTCATCCGGAAGTTTTTCATTGTGTATCTGGATGACATATTAATTTTCAGCAAGACAAAGGCAGAACATATGAAGCATTTAGCTACAGTAATGAAGAAGCTACAACAGGAGAAGTTGTTGATAAATATGAAGAAATCCTCATTTATGAAGAGAGAGCTCATTTATCTGGGTTTTGTTATTTCTGCAGATGAACTGAGGATGGATCCAGATAAGGTGGAGGTAATTAAAAATTGGCCATCACCGAGAAATATTTTCGAAGTGAGAAGTTTTCATGGACTGGCTAGTTTCTACCGGAAATTCATCAGGAATTTCAGTGGAATTAGTGCAGCGATGATGGATGCAGTGAATAAAAGACATAAATATTTTCACTAGACTGAAGAGGCTGAGAAGAGTTTCAATTTGTTGAAACGAAAGATTACGGAACAACCAATTCTGGTGTTGTTGGATTTTCAAAAGACGTTTAAGGTAAAATGTGATGCAAGCGGGTTTGCAATAGGAGCAGTCTTAAGTCAAGATGACAGACCAATTGCATACTTCAGCGAGAAGTTGAATGAGGCAAAAGAAAAGTACTCCACATAAGATAAGGAATTTTATGCCATCATACAGACATTGAAAAAATGGAGGCACTATTTGATTCCAAAGGAATTTGTTTTATATAGTGATAACCATGCACTACAATTTGTGACTCAATAGGAGAAGTTGAATCAGAGGCATGTTAAATGGGTTGAATACATGCAAAATTTCACTTTTGTAATTAAGCATATTTTGGGTACTTCTAACAAAGTGGTTGATGCTTTGAGCAGGAAATGTTTGCTGATGAAGGAGTTCAAAGTCAGGACGTTAGGATTTGATGATCTCAGGGACATGTATGAAGATGATCAAGATTTTAAAGAAGCATACGGAGCAGCTGAGAACCCAGTTCTCAGAGACAGAAGCCAGTGGATAGAGTACATGATCCAGGAAGGATTTTTGTTCAAGGGCAATCAGTTGTGTATTCCAAATTGCTCCATGAGGGAGAATCTACTAAAGGAGAAACACAACAGAGGATTGGCCGAACACTTCGGTCATGATAAAACATTTTCAAAGCTGAGCGAGTCATACTTTTGGCCAGGGATGCGGTCAGAGGTCAAGAGGTTTGTGGACAGATGTAGAATTTTCCAACATTCAAAGGGAAGGAAGCAGAATGTAGGTTTTTATCAACCATTGCCCATACCTGAGAGGCCATGGGATGAAATCAGCATGGATTTCGTATTGGGATTTCCAAGGATGCAAAGAGGATTTGAGTCAGTCTGTGTGGTAGTGGATAGGTTTTCCAAGATGGAACATTTTATCCCATTCCACAAAACCAGTGATGCAACTCACATCACAAATCTGTTTTTCAAAGAGGTCGTTCGACTTCACAGCTTACCCAGAAGCATAGTTTTGGACAGAGATACAAAGTTCGTGGGACATTTCTGGAGGACATTATGGAAGAAGCTGGGGACTAACTTGATGTTTAGTTCTTCTTATCATCCTCAGACAGATGGACAAACATAAGTGGTGAACATAAGTCTGGGAGACTTACTAAGGAGCCTGTTGGAAGAGCACCACAGCCAGTGGGATAGTATATTGTCGCAGGCAGAGTTTGCTTATAATGACTCAGTGAATAGGAGCACAGGAAAAATTCCAATTTAGATTGTGTATGGCATGTAGCTGAGAGGAATTTCTGAATTAAGGGATTCATAACAGACTGCGACTAGGAGCGCAAGTGTCGAAGAGTTCGCAGAGGCGATGAAAGAACTTCACGGCTAGGTGAAGCAACAACTACTAGATTCAAGTCACGAATATAAGTGCAGAGCCGACCAGCGGAAGAGACAACTTCAGTTCGAGGTTGGTGAATTAGTTCTAGCACACTTGAGAAAAGAAAGGTTCCCGAGGGGAACATACAATAAATTGAAAATGAAGAAAATCGGGCCATGTAAGGTCTTGAAGAAATTGGGGGAAAATGCTTATGAGATTGAGTTACCGGATGGGATCAAAATATCTCCGATATTCAATGTCGCAGATTTATACCCATATAAACTTAAGGAGACAGGAGAAGACGGTGAATGGCCAGAGGTTCAATGGCAGAAGTAGATGCCAGTTGCAGAGAAGCCACAGATGGAATAGATATTGGACAAGAGAGTCAGTAAGAAGACCAGGAGGAAAGAATACTATGAGTATCTGGTCAAATGGAAGGGCCATCCAGTGGAAGATGCAAGTTGGGAGAACGAAGCAGAGATACAGAAGCATGGACATACCATGCAGGAGCTCATGGACAGGATCCCATGAAATTTTTCAAGCGAGGGAGTATGATGCAAGAGCATCGCAAATATCAAGCGAGCGTGGAGCAAGCGCAATGTATTCTTGAGCACATGATAATTGCTTGAAAATATTTTTGAAGTTGATGCGCCAAATCTTTAATGAAGCCATTTATGAAGGAGCGCCTTTGTATATTGTATTGGACCTTGAGCGATTCTCTCTCATCCTTAGTAGATAGGAGGCATTTAAACTAGTTAATGTAGGTAGATAGACTTGAATTCATAGATAGTTTTAGAAGAAGGAGGGAAAACGAATATAGACACCCTCATTGTACATTGTAGCATTAGCTTGATTATTAAAGCAGGAAGAGCACATGAAAATAGCAGAGAGCTGTAGAAGAACATCGATGTATAGATCTTGAATTAATAGAAGATGTTGATTCAAATCCATGGTTTCATGTCTTTTCTCTGTGTGTTGATGTTAATGATGTGCTCATGAGTGTTTGTTTTCCTGTTATGAATTTTCTTTATTGCTGTGTATGTGATTTCATGTTTGAGTCTGAAATCTGAGAGAAGAAGAAATGAGTTTCAATTGTTTATCTATCTGAGTGAGGATTCCCACAAGGAGTGTAGTGGAAACCGTCTACAAGGAGTGCATTGATGGAGGCTTAGGTAGTTTAACTCTTGTTCTCATTCACCCAGAGGTAAAATTGGGTTACTGGAACCATGCAAGGAGTGCATAGGCTAAGGAAAGTCTTAGTTGTGAATATGAGTAGAAGCATTGAGAGACCACTGCTGCAGGTGTGCGCAGGGTCGAAGGATTCAAACATTTGAGGTGTTTGAAAGGCTGCCGCTAGGAGTACGAGCAAGGGGTTCAAATTATGAAGCATTCAGAATTGAAAAATCTCAGGAGGTATAGTACCTTTGAGTGGACCTAAGGAAGGATTGCACAGGGAGTTCGTGTTGTGGAGCATCTAAATACCAATGTTGAAGGGTTGCATGCAGGAGGATGAGTGAGTGTAGAGGAACACTTAGTCATTTTGAAGAAATCGACAGTCAGAAATTTGTGGAGAGGATCAGCGAAATCCCTCCAGCCGTCAGATCTGTCAAAGAAGTGAGGAGGTTACGATCGCGTCCAGAGTACAAGATCAGGAGACTTTGAACCGTAGGATCTTCACGAAAATACCCTTCATCCCTTGGATCGACCAGGAGTTGCACGAAGTTTAAGCTTCATGAACAGGAGGAGGAAAGTCCCGATGAGAGGCGAGGCCATCAGGATTTCAGCATTTGCGAAATCGGAAGTCAGGAGGACGAGTGATCATAAATTTTCATAGTGAAAATCTCAGAGTTAATATGAGCTGTCCATCTTGAGGAGACAGGTGGCAGTCATCGAGAGCCCGTCAACGTTTCGACGATTGGGGTTCTAAGTTGACAAAGGAATTTGTGACATCGGGTATCAAAAGTCTTGAAATCCCGAGGTTGAATTAGAACCATCCATCAGTTGAGACACGTGGGTGAGATCGGAGGCCCATCGGAGTTTTGGTCATTAGGGTTCACACATGTGAAGTGGTTAGACTTTGCGTTTGGGTGAAGTCTGAGATTCGACCTAAACTGTCCATCATTTGGGACACGTGTCAGAAGATCTGACGAAGTCGAGGTTCACGAGAGTAGAATATCGGGAATTTCCATAGGAAAAATCCCGGGAAGATCAGAGCCGTCCATTCGTTGGGACGCATGGCAGAGATCGAAGGCATCGAGATATCCGACATCACGAAATTGGAGTTCCTGAGGACAAGAAATTTGGGACATCACAAGTCTCGAAACCCCGGAGAAAACGGGACCATCCACCAGAGGGGACGCGTGGAAAAAATCGCCGCCGTCGGGAAAAGTCCCGACAAGGAGGTCATCCATTGGTGTTTGGGTCATCGGGATATCGGGGATCCTGGTGACAAAGTGTTTACGCATTTTTAAATCGTGAACCGTGAAACCCCAATGAGGAATATGACTACGGTCATATAAGGAGCGTTCACGTGGATATAAGGCTTAGACCGGGAGGCTAAGGTAGAAGGGGAGCGTATCGGGGTTTAGGAAAAGGTAAGTCCCGAACTCATTGCATTTGTATTCATGAACGCATGCACTCCAAAATCCCAATGAAGGTGACAGGTGTCGAAGAAGTCAACCCTTACGTGCATCAGGGATTGACGTTTTGTGATTCTTGGGAATCATAGCAGCGGGAATCGCAAAACTCTGAAATGTGATTTCCCGACAGGCTAAAGGAGTGGGCCATGGGGGAGTCGGTGAGGTGGATAGGTGGCATATTTATCGGGGTTTGGGGTTTGGAAAAGCGAAGTGTTTGGGACATCACGAGTGCCGAATTCCCAATAGGAGAAACTCCGATAGGGACGCAAAAGGTAAACGTTGACTTGCATCGGGGTTCAAGGTTTTGAAAATTCAAAAACCATGCGACCATAGGACTTGTGAAACTGTGAAGTCCGATTTCCCGATCGTTAAGGGAGATATTTTGGAGAACTGTTGTGGGTGTGGAAAATTCCCGATAGGGAATTAGAAGAGCTGTCCAGTTCTTCAAGCCGAGGAAGGTGAAAAGGTCCTGTGAGCGGACGTGCTTGAGGGTGCGCCTTTGCGTCATAATACATAGTTAGCTAATGCATCGGTTAATTTATTTATACATCTAGGAATGTGTTGATACTCATTATAATCAAAATAACGTTCCAAGAGGCGAATTCGTAAATATGCCCGTAATAAAGTGGGACTTCAAATAGCATAGACATTACTTAACTGTAGTACTACTAGCTGCGAATCGAGTTGCACAACCAAGTGATGGATACCAAGTGAAATAGCATCAATCAACAATTCGATAACGACGCTATACTCTGCAATATTGTTGGTCACATGACCGAGACACACACCTCGTAGAGTGATAAGTTCATTTGTATGAGTGTAAATTGCCCAAGCAACAAAAGAAAGGTCTTGAGTACTATGGCTAGCACCATCAACAAAGCCAATGTGGGGTAGTGAAGACTCCGACATCTAGAAACCAAACACAATGTAACATAAGGGAAAAGACCAGATAATGAAAAAACATACTACAGTAACACACAAGAAGTATGATACAATAAAATTCAAGTACTCATGCACAGGTGATCTTAGGCATAGTACTTCTTTAAGTACAACCCATTTTTGGGTTCACTCAAAGGGATACCATCGTAATCTACTAAATCATAAGCTCCTTTCTCCAAAACTTGTTTAACGATATAAGGATCTCGCCACATGGATTCAAATTTTCCGACTCCGAACATATCTGAATTTTGTTCGTAGAGGAGAACCAAATCACCTTTGGAGAAAACGCGAGGCTTGACATGTTTTTCATATTAGGCTTTGACATGTTTCTTCTGGGTTTCTATGACTAGGGTGGTGTCACGACGAGTTTCATCTAATTGCATGAGATACAACAAATGCTCTTCTTTGGCAGAAGTGTTTGGTAGGAGTTCGATGGCTAGTTTTAGGGAGGGTATCTCACATTCAATTGGCAGGATTGCTTCTAGACCATAGACAAACCGAAATGGTGTAAACCTGGTAGTAGACTTAACAGATGTTCGGTAAGCCCACAATGTTGAAAACAAAATCATGTGTCAACTCATTTTGTGAATCCCTATCATTTGTCAAAGCATGTTAATGAGGACTTTGTTAATTACTTCGACTTGGCCATTGGATTGTGGGTAATAGGGTGTTGAGTTTTCATGGAAAAGACCTAAATTTTTAGTGAGTTCAGACATCATGAAGTTTCTAAAGTGGCTATCATGATCGGTGACGATAGCCTGAGGAACACCAAAATGAGCTATGATGTGATTGAATATGAATAATGATGTGGTCTTTCTGGTGTTTTCAAATGTCGGCATCACCTCAACCCATTTCGTAAAGTAATCTATGGCTACAATATTGTAACCATGCCCCCTGGCTGAGTGAGGGTGACATGTCATGAAATCGATACCCCCTTTCACAAAAGGACCAACGAAGACCACAGGGTGAAGAGGAGCAGGATGTGACTATATTTTATGGTTGTAAGTCTGGCAAGCGTGGCATTTTTGGACGACTTTTATACAATCGTTAAATAAAGAAGGCCAAAAATACCCAGCTCGCAAGATATTCTGGGCAGTAGCATACCCAGACGTATGACCACCACAGGCTCCAGAATGGCAGTCATTTAGGGATTTCTCGACTTTGTCAAACATGAGGCAGTGTCGAAAAACTGAATCAATCCCACGATGATAAAGAGTATCGTCGAGGATAATATATTGATGGGCTTGGTATGATATTTGATGGCGGTCAGTACTAAACAAATTGGGCCAGAGATTATGGGTTTGGAGATATATGATGATATCTCTGTACTAAAGATCATCGAAACTAATCAGGAAAATGGATTCATCAGGTAATGAATCGACTACTACATTTTCCGTCTCAGAGTAGGGAAAGTTGCATATCAACTTGGAAAACACTAAGGATTTCTTGGACTTAGTGCATTTTAATTCTAAGTCAAACTCCTAGAGTATCACGATCCATTTGGAGTATTTTCCCCCTAGCAGTTGACATGTGAGAATGTGTTTCATAGGGTTGCAGTTAGAAAGTACCATAGTCTTGCAAGAGAGGATATAGTGCCGGAAATGTTGAACTGCTTGGATGGCTGCCAAGGCCAGTTTTTCGACATGTAAATACTTGGTTTCGGTAAGTGTTAGACTTCGACTCAAGTAATAGATGACATGTTCATCATGAGAATCATCCTCTTGGACAAGAACCATAGCAAAGGTGTAATCTGAGGCTACGAGGTAGAGGAAATAATCGCGACCACAATCAAGAGGGAAAAGAAGTGGAGTACGTGTCAGGGATAGCTTCAAAGCTTCTAAATCTTGGTTGGTGATGGTGTTCCATACGAACTCTGACCCCTTTTTGAGTAGTCGCGTAAATCCAAGAGTTAGCTCGGCATAGTTCAGGATGAAACAATAAAGAAAGTTTACTTTCCCTTGCAAACTTTGTAACTGGTGAAGCGAAGAAGGAGGAGGGAGATTGAGAATCACCTCGACCTTCAAAGGATCTACCTTGATCCCTTGATGTGAAACAATAAAGCCTAGAATTCTGTCGGATTCTACGTAGAAAACGCATTTGTGAGGATTCAATCATATATGTTAAAACCGACATCGAAGGAAAATGGCTCAGAGGTGTATTGGATGATCGACATGGCACATGAAATGGGCAGGTAAGTCGTCAAGATATGGTTGCATGATGTGCTTGATATCATGGAATTCATAAGACATAGTGCGCTGAAAGGTTGCACCAGCGTTTTTTAGACCAAAAGGAAGTTTCCGATAGGCAAAAGTGCCCCAAGGAAAAAATAAAAGCGGTTTTGTGTTGGTCCTTGGGAACAATATTGATTTGATTATATCTAGAGAAACCATCCATTAGAGAGAAGATTTCACTTCCGGCACAATCGTTGATGATCTGGTCGACGAAGGGGGTAGGAGAGTTGTCTTTAGGACATGCTTTGTTAATATCCCTATAATCAACTCACACATGAATTGTGCTTTGTTTCTTATCGATCGAGACGATATTGGAAACCCAATTAGTGAGAGCCACTGGGTAAATAAAGTCAGCTTTGAGAAGTTTCTAGACTTCAAGCTTGATATCAGCTGCTTTACGTGGGTGGACCAGATGAAGGCGTTACCGGATGGGTTTAGAGTCCGGGTATGTATTGATCTCATGTATCACAATGTCAGGGTCGATACTCGACATTTATTCATAGCTCTAGGCGAAGACATCACGAAATTCTTTGAAAAGTGACTTGTAGGTGACAATTTCATTGGGGGAACATGAAGCTCCGATATGCACATTTTCGACAATTCCAGGTTTTATGGATATGTCAAGGGGAATGGTGGGTGAGATATTGCTTAATTTCCCTTCGAAAAACACATCGTGTGCAGACTCGGGAATGGTGGAAATGACAACAACGATCAACGGGGTCGAGGTCCGTTGGTAGCTCTCAATGGTGTGTTGTTCCAGGAAGAGGATGGAACGATGATGTTCATCATCCCAGGGGGTGTCTTCCATAACAGACATAATCATCTCGTCCATGGGAAAAATGACGTGAAAGGATATAGATATAAATCACCAAGAGAGGGGGTAGAAGGAGTTGTCGATTGAATGGCCTAATAGGCAGATTCGGCCGAACTCAAAGGCATTTCATCACCGTAATGAAGATGATCGCCTGGGTTGGGTACCAACCATGGGTTGTGAGATGTAGGGTTTCTTTTAATAAAGGTGGAGATCATGTTGATCAAAGTGACAGAAGGATGTGAAACATTGGGTGGCGGGATGGGGAAGGTACCCATTAACGAGGAGTCTTTAAGAAGACCCACACCGACGTTCTCATATCCGAGGGGGGGTTGGCAATGAACGATATGTTTTTGGTACATGCATCTGAGTTAAAGAAGGCTAATTGGTCAACGATAATGACCTTTCCTTGATGAGGGAAATTCATGACATGGAAAAGAGTTGACACAACTACACACATGGAATCGATCCAACTACAGCCAAGTAGAAGGTTGTAATCGAGAGGAGCGTCAAAGACTTCCACTTCAACTTGGACCGTTTTGCCTTCTAACATGATCGAAAATGAAGGGAGGACACTGTAAGGCTTAAAACCGAATCCATTAAAGGATTTGAGTGTGTTGTGGGATTCAGTCAAAAGAGGAGAGTCGATGGCTTTCCAGCAGGTAATAGACATGACACATGTCGAGGCACCCTCATCGATAACTGTTCTACAAATTTTTTTGTCGGAGACAATAACCTGTATTTGGAATGCGAGTTGAGGGGGTAACCTTGGAATGTGATCTTCCAAGTCAAAAATTATTAAATTCATATCTGCAGGGTTGATTCCACCAATAGCTTTCAATAGTGCCTTCCGTTGTATAGGAAAACTTTGAAGAACTTTGAGGGCGAACATCATGGATTGTGCTTGGGCCATATCTTTGACAATACTATAGCTCTAGGAAGCACAAGCATGAGGATTGAAAGACGATTTTTGAATGATTCCCTTTGGAGGAGGGCGAGGAACTGTGTCAAGGCTCAATCGTTCGAGATGAAGAGGACCATTGGTAGGTGGAATCGTGGGAGATAGTTGGACCAACGAAGGTGGTATTGTGTCAACCGTCTCTTTGGAGGAAGAATAATATTTGGCTCGAGTGGTAAGTGTGATGTCATTTTTCTTTGAATCTCATGTACACATTAAGACATAGGATGTATTGGAGGGGGAGAGTTGGTCATGAATGACCAATTCGGCTTGTTGTTGAGAAGGGAAGGGTTGTGACAATACGGCCGGAGTGGGTGGTTTCATGGTCCCTTGAAGGAACTTAGTAACCTCAGCTTGTCATGGACAATCCTTAGTGTAGTGATCATCACCACAGATAAGACAAGGGTATCGGGGTTTTCACTTATCCTTATCGTCAACATGTGGTGTTTTGGTTCTCTCTTCTTGCAAATTATTTTTTTCCTCCTTATTCTTACCCTTTCCCTTTATGGATTTGTTTTTACCGCGGGGGTAGATTGAGCAACATTTACCTCAAAAGTTTTGCTGGTGGGAGGTGTAGGAGATGAAGCATTTTGAACATTAGAAGAAATGGGTTTGGGGTTGTTGCTAGAGGTTTGGATGGAATGCAGTTGGGCATGGAAAGTGCCAATCACACCATCGGCCACATGAGAAGCAGCAGGAGTAGTTGAAGTGGAAGAAGTAGAAGGAGGAGGCACATTAGGGAGTAAGTAGTAAAGAGTACCCGTTTGTGAGTAAACGAGGTCAAGGTATTGAGCATGACTAATGGCTTCTTCTTCTGTGACAACTCCACCCATGGTGATGTCACGACCAATGTCATTCAAAAATGATTCCATGAACCACTCTGCTAGCAACTGATCAGGAAGTTCGAGTTTGATGAGACGTCGTCTCCGTCGCCACTCATGAATGTGGTCAGAGATATGAGTGGCTTTGGTTTGTTTGAAATAACTCAAAATCTTGGTCCCTATTTCATAGCGGATCGGTAACTGGTTGTGGGTGAGGAAATCCATAGAGAGGGTGTTGAAGTCGGCGAAGAAACATCATTTCTATATACCACTTCGTCGTAGAATCCGTGAGGGTTCATTGAAAAAGGCGTAAACGAATAGAGTCATACATCAAGGAGTTGTATGAACACCAAAGGTGAAAAGTCATTACATGATTGTTCAGGTCCTCTCCTAGTTTTCCATCAAATTTAGGGATGTCAGATGGTAGTTTGGCCAGTATAGTGGGCCATTGGGGAGAGTGACGGATCAGATCATTTAAAATCCTTGATAGATCTGGGAGGTCTAGGGTGGCTAAGAAAGGTAACTTTCTATTCACATGCGGGTATTGGTGACTTTGGGGAGGGAGTCCCATCGGCAAACCAGTGGGACCATAAGCAGTTTGCATATAATGCGAAGATCCAGGTAGATTCGGTGGTTGGTGTGGAGGTAAGTAACTTATAGGGTTGTACCCTTGAATGGGGGTGTGGAGTTGAGCATTCGAGCTCCAAATAGGATTAGACATACCTGGATAGGGTTGGCCTGTACTAGCGGGTATGATGGAGCTAGTCAAAATTTGTTGCCCCTCAGTCGGATGAGGGTTATGTTGTATAAGATGATTCCAATACTGGGCCAAAGATGGAGTTATGTTTTTTCCATAGGGTGGGGTTGGTTGGGGTTTCCCTCCAATCGGGGGTTGTGTTTTGATTGGGATTTGCCCTGCAAGGGGGGGTTGATTTGGGCCTCCTTTGTGAAATTGTTCACCAATAGGAATCTGGTAATTTGGTGTGAATGACGAAATGGTGCCACTAAGATCAGTGCCTCCGATAGAGGATGTAATAGGGCCTCTGAAAGGAGGCAGAGGAAGTGTCAGAGTGAAACCTGGAGGAGAGTGCCCAGAAGGAGTGGGACCATGAGGAGTTCCAGATGTGATTTGCATAGGAGCGAGAATAGAGGCATTCAATGCATGGTATCCAGGTGGAAGTGTCGGGGTGACTTTGGGAGAAAATAGTGTGCCAATGGGGGCTTGGATAGCCATGGTAATCTCGGTGTGAAGGATCATAGTATCTATGTAATGGACCATTTGTAAATGGAGAGTCAAGATGTGGTCAGCTCTCGGAGCTTCTATACTAGGAAAATAATAAGCACTAGTGAAAGGTACTACATCTGGATCAGATTTTTTGCGTAGCACAGGTGAGATGGTGATATCAATGCGTGATCCTAAGCCAAAGAGATCCTGTCTAAAAATACCAATAGTCCAAAAAGGATCTTGACCCTCAGGTCCTGGGAAAGGTCCAGTCGGTGATCTAGAAGAAAGAACAACTAAGTCTCCGGAAGAATTCACTTGCATAATACATCTCTCGCAGTCAATATGAATTCGAATGTCCTTTCGAGAATTGGTAATTCAGAACCGTTCTAGAGAGTCAGTTCTTTCCACTTGTGGAGTGGTAACGTCTTGGACTTCACTCTATTGAGGAGATCCCTCCGGTGAGTTGGTAGGCAAGGGTTGAGAACCTTCTAGATTTTATGGGGGTAAGCCTTTCATTATACGTGAACGACGTGGAGGGTCAATTGTGATCGAATTGAAAACTTACAAAGAAATTTCTATGGTCAACTTGGGTAAACAAACAACATGCGCTAATAAAAATATAGGAAGCAAAACTAAGCAAACAAGACCTTCTAATTCCGAAGTCACTAGTTGGTGATGAAATCCAACATCCCAACAATGAGACAAGAAGGGGTTGGGCTAGGGTCGAAAAGTTACATTGACAACCTGCTTAACGGACTTACATCCTGGTGCAAGATCCCACACATAATCGTAGGTATACCCTCCAAGGAGCCTGAGTGAGTTTGGCCAACATCGATTCTAGGTACCGTGAAGAATTTCCCCTTCACGGTCACCTTGTGTAAGACCCTAAGAATATAGGCCACGAAGGTTACCACCAACAACAATAAATCCTGGGGGGACAGTTGATAGTCTTATTCATAGGCAAGGGCAGGGTATCTAGCCCAAAATCAGCTTGAGAGGATTCCACTCATCATTGTGGGTATAACTTCAAGTGACCCCCGTAATATGTGAAATCGCTGCACCAATATCAACAAAGCAGGGTGAGTAACTCTGTCAATATCAATGTGACCTCGGGTTTAACCCTTGTGTGAGAAGGGCTTCCCAGGAAAAAATGTTGCAAATGGAATTTGACACTCCTTACCACAAGATGCTATTGTGGGTCTTGGGATTTGGAGAGTGTATCTCTCTGCCTATTCCAAAGCTCTATCCTAGCTAATTTTGGTGTAATAGAGTCCTAGAAAAGAGTTACTAGTTAAATTTTTAATATTGTGCAATATTATTAAAGGTTGTTGTTACTTAAAGCAGACGGAAATGAGACTGATGTTGTGTGAGACTCTCACCCAACTATGCATAGATAGGAATGAAATATGCCAATTTTCTATTCGATGAATCCTATTTAAAGGAGGGAAATAGAAGTTTTCTAGAACAACTTGAACTATGATATACGATCTTCTTTGAAATGAAATATCAACAAATCATGACCAATGCCAATTCGCTATTATTTTTATTTCAACAATTGAATGCCAATATTTTCCAAATAAAAAATTTCTTTAAAAAGAAAAATGTCTTTTAATTTTCGATAGAAACCACACAACAGTGGTGGAACTAAGAAAAACCAACAACTAATGAAAAGAAATATATAGCAAAACCCAAACCAATCTTTCAATGAAGACAAAAATAACAAGTAGACAAGCCTAGTCTTTTCAAATGCATGAGGGAAACAATCTTCCAAGTAATGAGCAATGGAGAAAGACAATTAATCTCAACTTTTAAACTGATCACCGGCTCCCAACCAAACAAGCACTCGGATTTCAGAACCAGAGATTATATCCTTGTTAAGAAAAGGTCAAGAGATAATTGTTGAGAAAAAATGAACAAGAAGAGCTTTCAATTTTCGAAGACAAATAATTCACACAATCTGAAGTCAAGAAACAATCAGTCACTGGAAAAATAAGTTATTTTCAAACACACATACAAATATGGTCATCTGAGCATACAAAAAAACTTTATCCCAAAATTTTGCAAATGGGTTCACAAGTAGGCAGTGGTATGTAGTGCGAGAATGAAGCATTCTCGCAGGCTAGTCACAAGAAGACTGTGAGAGGTTCGCATTGGACTAAACAGGAGACTGCAAACTCTAGTGGTTCTCATAGGCTAGAGAAGGGTTCAATGCGAGAATGCCTGAAACTAAGAAAAATTTGGAAAAAGACAAAAAAATTTAAGGAACCTTTGGACCCAGAGAGTCTGTCAGGGTCTCTTCAAGACTCAGAGATTGATAGAAATGAAAAATCGTAAGGTAAGAGAAAATGGCCAAGGAAAAACACCAAAAACCACTAAAAAATGGGTTACATCCCTAGTGGAGTCACCAATTTTGTTATCAGACTAATCGATAGGTGCGGACACTAACAGATCTCCCTAGATCCACTTGGATCTATAACAAAACAAGACCGGACACGAATGTTTCCCTAAGTTGTAATCATTGAATTTGCTAATAGGAAGGAATAAGTGACATACCTTTATATCGCTTCCTTGGGTATCTGTTGTTCCCGCTTCACTTTGGTGCTCTCGTGAGGTCAAATCCAAGACAACACAAACCAGCCAAAGTGAATATAGAAAAATGTATTCAACATCAACTTATGCATATGATCAAGGAATTACACAATAAATTAAGAGTGCCTTTATGGGAAAGGGACATGTCGCTGTATCATATTAATTGAAAGTAGAAGATACAACATGATCACCTTGATGTTGCAAGCTTCCTTTCAGTGACCCTTTGTTCCAATGCACACACTTGCTTTTTACTTGCATGAAGAAGATCCAATTCCTCTCGATAGACCAACTAGAGTCTTCTGGGTTCTGTCCAAGAAGGGTTCTTCACACAATTCTTTCACCAATTATTCATTCAATCTTGCTTAACCTTTTCCATGAGAAACCTTTCAATATATAGAAGAATGAGAGATGGTTACATGGATGAGGATGATCCCATCAAATCTAAGAAGTTAGTAAAATGACAACCATACGAATGCCAACTCATTTTCTAGAAGATTCCCTTCTAGAACCCTCAAGACCTCTTCTCCTTTCCAAGATTAAAAATAGCTTCACACCTTGTGTATGGAGCAGACTGTGAGAATTTCACACCCTAAGTGAAGGTGGCCTGTGAGAATGAGGGATTCTCACACCCTAGGCTATAGGCATCTTGCAAACTCACTTTAAAAATATGTTTTTGGAAGGAGAGAAGAGCCACTTTTTTCAGGAAAAAAGTCCTTGTTGGGAGCATGAATACACCATTGTTAAGACATCACCAGAGTGACCAAAATCATGTGTAATAGGGAATATCATGGAAATATCTTGAAAATATTGTAATTTAATATATCTTTAATTCTTATAAGTTGAACCATCGCACAAGATTGTCGGAGAATGTATTTTTCTTTAATGTTATAGAAGTACAAATTCGAAGTGTTTTCTATTATTTGTCTATCTCAAACATTTATTGTAATATATACTTAGTATTTGAGAACTTTTATTTCGATAGGATAGCACTAAGGTATTCAAAGCGAAAATATCTATGATGTCTTTTGTATAAATAAATGTATTGTTGCCCAAATGAGGCTATTGAAGGTTATTGCTACTGAAGGTTATTGCTGCTGAAGATTATTGTAGCTGAAGGTTATTGTTGGTGAGAGTTTTTTTTTTTATTGTTAAGATTTGTGGAGAGATGATGAAGAGAATTGTATGAGTCCATGTACATATCATTTGAATGAATATAACAAAGAAGCATTGTTCCAAATGTTTGGTGTTTATGTACTGTGTCTATCTAAATCAATTAATGTTAGGATTTCTTTTTAGTTGCAATTCTATGTTATTACTTGTTCTTATGTTACGAATTCATTTACATGGTTGAATGTAAGAATCTATAAGATATTAGATAAGTTTCATTTCGTTCTCTTCTACAAGCATGTGCAACGAGTGCATATTTACCATGGTTCACCCCCTCCTCGGCTACGCCCACAAACATTTATCTTATTAGGCTCTTCTTGTTATGTTGCTACAAAATATGGTGTCATGGGAACTACAATTCTGATCCTACAACCACAAAATAGGTTCCACCACCTCTGTGAGACTGACTAGATCACACCAAGATCCATAGCATGTGAAATAGCCCTCAATATCTAGCTAGTTGACTATCCTACATCTCAACAACTTACAAAAGTTTCTTATATCTTACAGTAGTTTCCTTATGTGAATAGAAAAAAACTCAAGAACAACCATAGAAACAATCACACACCCTGACATAAACCTCCTAGGTTCATACTTATACTAATTTATAGTTTATCAACCATTACAATATCTTACGAAAACCCTAACCCTGAAGTGGTTAGGTTTTCCTTCATGCACGCCTTGCATGCTTTCCTCCTTTGCATGTGGTTTTTCCTTGCACATACTACTGCCAATTGTCTTTTTCCAAATTAAGCTTTGTCTTCCCAAAAATGGGTTTTTATTCAAACTTGTATTGTTCCCAACAGGCTCCCAACACTGACATGTGGCTCATCTCGAGCCACCTAGGCAGTGCAAACTTCCTCAACAGCCTCTTCTAGGCTATGGAACTTGTTTGCAAGTTCCCTTCCTCTTGCCTCGACCCACGCGACCTTCTCTGTGAGAACTTCTAATGCTTGCGATGTGATATCCTTTATATAGCATGTTACATCAATGTTGTGAAGCTTCTCGGAGAAGATTCCCTGGATGCGATTAATGAAATAAATATTTATGAGTACGTTCCATTTAATTTTCATAAATGCCGCTAGTTGGCACCTTTTTTCCCTAACCGTCGTTTTTTTCTTTTTCCAATGCCCTGCAACTTTTTATGTGCTACATGAATTTCCACTATGATTTTTTGTTAGTGCACAATATTTTTCTTCCTATTATGGATCTATTGCACATAGACCTTTTTTCATTTGTGGCACTGAGTCCACTTTTTCTGTGCACCCTTTTTCCTAGTAATTGTTGTATTTTCTTTCTTTTCTATTTTTAAATTTATTTTTTCTTTTTTTTCTCCTTTATATTTATTTTTCTCATTTTTATATCTTAAATTCTACTATAGTACACTATGCACATGCATTTCTTACTACGTTGTAACTTTTACGTGATAGGAGGTCGATTGTCCCTGTATAGTTTCAATCGAATCCCATTCATCATTCCTTTCATATATGTTCCTTACAAATATTTTAGTTGTACATATCCCCCATCTGTGACAATATTTACTTCATAGGGACCTAACCAATCCATTATGAATTTAACAGTATGTTGAAATTTTTTATTGTCATAGACCAAGACTAGGTCTCCTTCCTTGAATCTCTTCCTCTTGATATGTATGTCATGCCAATATTTGTCTATTTCTTTCTGTACTTATTGATGAAATCCTGCAAGGATCCTATCCCGTTCCATATCCATTATTTGGTTCAATATTTCCTTTAATGCGCCTCTTTCTCTCATGTTGGTGATTGTTGCTATGTGCAAATTGGGTACCAGGAATTTCATTGGCACCAATGCTTCTTGCCCATACACCAACTTGAATGGTGTATGTCCTATCAACTTATTACTTGTAGTCATGTATGCCCATAGTACTATTGTTATTTTCAATTCCCAATCATCCTTGTTGAATTTTCATATCTTCATTAACGCATTCCCCAAGATTTTATTGAAGGCTTCTATTGTTCCATTTGCTTGAGGATGGTATGGTGTACTCTTATTATTATAGACTTAAAACCCCTCATTCATATCCTTGATAGTATCGTTGATACAGTGAGTTCCCTGGTCACTCATCAAAATCCTTTGACAAACAAATATAATGATCACTTACTCAAACATGAAGTGTGTTGATGTCTCTATACTGCAATATTTGACTGGTGTTGCTTCTACCCATCTTGTTAAGTATTCACTCATAGTAATGATATATCTTTATCCTAACCTTTTTCTGGTGGATGGATTGGCCCCACAAAGTCTATTTCCCATTTTTCAAATACCTGCAAAGTTACTTGTGGTATTAGGGGCATCTCATCCCTTCTATTAGGTTTAACAACCCTCTGATAGACATCACATCTCTGGAAATATTCCTTAACATATTTTTGAATTGTTGGCCACCATAGTTTTGTGCGTAATACCTTCTTTGTGATATCTTTTCCTGCATAGTATTCTCTAGTTATTTCCTCACAAGCTTCTGCCAAAATTCTAGGCCTTTCATGTTCTAGTGCACATCTTCTCAAAATGTTTTTTGCGCCCATTGGATCTTCGATTCTTGGAGCTGAATTGGCTCTATGAAACCTTAATGGTCTCACTAGTGATTTAACACATGCCCTTCCAGTCTCTTGGTGCAAGTTCTATGGCACCCACAACCTCTCTTTTCGCGTTGTTGAACTTCTAGTTCTAGGAACTAGCTCTTCTTCCGTTATCTCTTTCCTGTATGTGACCTTGGGCTATGTCCTCATGTAAACAAGTAATTATGAGCATGGACTAAATTCGTTTAAGGCCCGATCGCTTTTCTCCCTGCAATTCACCTCCAACTGCCACGTCTCCTGTTTCCAATACAGTTGTTTCAGTTGCAGCCCACTCTCAGATTTTTAAACTCCAATCAATTTCTATCCCTACAATGCAGTGCGACTATTGATCTTGCGATCTCAGGTGGGACCTCTTGATCAACGGTTCATATCTTCTCCTTTCAAATCAACAATATTGATTTACTTCGAGATTTGGGTTTCAGAGTTTTCAACTCTCAAACCTCAATTTCTCTGTAATGACAAATCTCTTGCCACATGTCCTCCTCAAATCGATGGCTCTAACCGTTTTTGGATTTCGGACTTTGGAAATCTCAAATCTTAAATTTTTCATTCTCTCAGAGTGAGTGGATTTTTGCCACACTTCCCTCTAGATCCGATGGTCCAAATTCACTTTAGGTTTTAGGAATTTTGAATCTCAACTGAAACCCACAAGCTTTTATCTGAATCTCGTGATCGGTCGCCATGCGTCCTTCTAGATCTTCCAATCTATATTTACTCTGGACTTTCGGGTTTAGGTATTTTTGTATCCTCAATACTTCGAATCCTTCGATCTGTGAAGCCTCGAAAGAACTCGCGATTAATAATTGTGTAACTTTTCCCAGATCCGATGGACTAGGATGATCTCATTCCTCTGAACAGATCTCAGTCATCACTTAACAACCTTAAATAAAATTCCTCCCCCCTATTTATTCTTGGTTGTTGTCTCTCCTGAGCTTGATTCTGACGCACTCCTTACAAACTCAGAATCTCTAACAGAATCCAGGCTTAGTGATTTCTTCCAATGAAATCTCTTTACGCACTCCTTGCGCTTCTTAGTCTTGTTCTCGACACTTAGTCAATTTTTGAATCTATGCACTCCTTGCAATTGGTTCTCATGAAAGGATTAAGTTCTTATGGAGACTGTGTACACCTTGTAGTAGTCTCTTTGCACTCCTTGCAAAGGAAAGTTTCGCATTTATCTCTTCTGATATTCTGAGTCAAAATAAATTATGTCAACACACTCCTTGCAGACTGTATGCACACCTTGCATGGACTCAATGAAGAGAATGATTGAAAATTATCTAAACACTTCATAGTTTCATGTATTCAACAACATAATTCATTCATTTATGAAACCAAAAATTACAAGAAATTGTAAATTGTAGCAGCACCATGCATTGGACCAATTTTCCTCAGTTATATTCATTCAAAATTAAATTGGCTACAGTTAGGATAAAACAACAACAAAACTCAAAAGCAACTAAATCACAACAAACTCCTACTAACTTTCAACAACCTCATTCAGGCGTACAAAACCTCTATTTATTTCAGAGGGTTCTTAGGGTTCCACCCCCCCCACCGACTACTCGCCTACTCGAGAAACAAAACTAACTTCTACTTAATTTCCGTTACATTAAAGACTAGGAGTGAAACTCCTAGGTCACTCGTGATCACTCATCTCCCAAGTGTTTGATCTTCTTTAGTTTTTAATCATTTCAAAATGATTTGCAGGAAACGCTAGTGGTTAAGATTCTAAAATGATTCAAAGGCTCGATGAAACATTGATTTTTCCCTCCACGTGTGCTCGTTGATGATTCTCCTACATCATACTCCTTTGGGAAAAAAATCATGGACTCCTATCCATGAGCTCCCGCATTGACTTTCCATGCTTTTGGATATCAGCTTCATTTTCTCAACTTTAATATTCTATCGGGTGCCCCTTCCACTTGACCAAATATTCAAAATGGGTCTTCCTCCTGATCTTCTTGCCAATCCTTCGATCAACAATCTTTTCCATCTGTGGTTTTTCTTCTGGAGGAATTTTCTTCTCCAACTGAATCTTCTCTTGATCTACGGTTTTTCTGTTGATTCCTCAATAAGTTTCCCAAACTTTTGTTGACCACCTTAATCTTTCTATGTATCTGAGGGTGATAAGTTGAGCTGAAGGAAAAATTTGTCCCCAACTTCTTCCACAGTTTTCTCTAGAAATGATCAACAAATTTAGTATCTTTGTCTGAAACAATACTTTTGGGTAATCCATGGAGATGAACAACTTCCTTGAAAAATAAAATTTCAAGATGTGTTGTGTAACATCCCCTTTGTTGCGGCCACAGACAAAGAATTTGTTTGTTTGTTTTGTTTTTTAAGAATTAAGAGGCAAGAAGGCAACGAAGACAATGATTTAACCACACCATAGATGACGAATAGAAGCACGCAACCTAGGAAACAGGAAACCATGATTCCACTCACTGGAACAAGGGTAGATGGGAAACATGCGCAAAATAAAAAGGAGGAACAACTACCCTCTTGATGCAACAAGACACTCCTACATGTTAAGGGACAAATTCACCTTCCCGACATAACAATGTTGACGAACAAGACTAGAACCTCAAGGCACGCAAACCAAATGCACGAAGGCGTTCCACCCGTGTACCCAAACAACTTACCATGCTCGAAAACACTCCCCAACACATATCGACTCCAGCCAGATTTTTGTTCGCCACTATCCCATGGAGCGTGCCATGATCCCCTCATCAGGAATCATGTCGTCCCTAGGTGATAGATGCGTCGATAACCTTGGCACCACTCATCCTATAAGGACCAGGGATTCTATATAAATCTGATGCGCTAGAAGCCGAATACTGAAAGGAAAACCACACCCATACCCCAACAACAGGTCAATGAAATTCCAGAGGATGAAGACAAGGGATGACGTAAGCCAATACACAACATCGTCCCTGACCCAACCAATCACCCAGTCTGAACCAATCAATGATTAAAATCTATTTTAACATGGGTTCCAATATAAATGGGGCACGTCAAAGTTGCAATTAGTCAATAATGCACCCGCTAATTTAACATTAATACAATCAATCTTGCAAGTCTACGTAATCAATACTAAAACTATAATTATAAATACCATATAACTAGGCATTAACTTGAATAACAATATTAACAATCTTAATATAGGATGCTACAATTATAACACTTATGAACAATGTAATCTCAACATGTAGTCTAGCTATATTGACCGAACCAACAATACTAGTTGTCTATTATCATTGAGAAGGAACTGCTAACTACTAACATCATTGTAGCAATATAACAAGGCAATTAACATAGTAGTTACCTAACGATTAAATTAGCAATAAAAAGGAAATTCACATGAATTTTATCATAACAAGTAATATAGAAATAACAAGGCAATTAACATGATGATTAACATAACAATTAATATAACAGGAACATGGCAATTACATGACTGATAACATGGCAATTAATAGTGCAATAGGAAAGAAATTTACATAACTGTTATCATAACAAGTAATAAAGAAATAACAAGGAGATTAACATGTTTAACATAAAAATTAATACAGCAATAACAAGGCAATTTATATGATTGTTACATAACAATTAATAGCTCAATAACAAGGCGATTACATACTGTTAACCATTTAACTCGCTGTGACAATTAATCAATAGGAAGGAATCTACTGATCATTAACTCACCGTAGAAAATAACATGGCAATTAATATGGAAAATAATATAGCATTTACATTTCAATTTAACATGGCAATTAACAGTAAGAATAAAAATTCTAACCATTAATATTGTTGTAGCAATTGTTCTGGCAATTAATATGGCATTTAATATAGAATTTATCATTGCAATTAACATGGTAATTAATATGGCCTGTAACATCGTTGTGGTAATTAAAGTTTGGTAGTGATAACGTTGGGTATACACTCTAAGTGAGGGATATTAAAAGGATAATACAAGACTATAGAAGGATCAACTCGTGGTCATTCAACAACTACTCAGTCAACATTTAAGGCAATTACATGTCCATTCCAGCAAACACGGTCATCATTCTAACTAGCAATTCGTGTCCCTTCAACAACAAACTCAGTCAATGAATTTAAAGGAAAAAATGTCGGTACTTCAACAACAATCTCTGTCAACTTTTAAAAGGAAAAACATGGTTATTTCAGCAACAATATCAGTCAACTTTTAAACACAAAAACGTGGGCATTTCAACAACAATCTCTGTCAACTTTTAAAAGAAAAAACGTGGGCATTTCAACAACCATCTCTGTCAACTTTTAAAAGAAAAAAATGTGTGCATTTCAACAACAATCTCTGTCAAATTTTAAAAGAAAAAATGTGGGCATTTCAATAGCAATCTCTGTCAACTTTTAAAAGAAAAAACGTGAGCATTTCAATGACAATCTCTGTCAAATTTTAAAATCAAAACATGGGCACTTCAACGATAATCTCAGACACGTTTTGAATGGAAAAATCATGGTTTCCCTTTTTCATTGCCCGGATTCCAAATGAAAACGCATACAGGAATAACCAAGATGACCTTTCCTTACCAGGATACCAATTATAAAAACACAGAAAGGGAAATGATTTTGTTTTTCCTTTGCTAGGATACCAATACAACACAGACATGACTAACACAAAAGAACATTTTTCCATTCCAGGATACCAATACAAAAATACAGGCATGAAATCAATTTGTTTTTCCATTGCCAGAATACCAATACAACGCAAACAGGAATAACAAATAAAAACATTTTTCCATTTCCAGGATACCAATACAAAATGAAAATAGGAAATCAAATAAAAACGTTTTTCCATTTCCAGGATACCAATACAAAAGTGTAGACAGGAAATCAAATTGTTTTTCCATTTCCAGGATACCAATACAAAAGTGCAGAAAGGAAATCAAATCATTTTTCCATTTCCAGAACACCAATACAACGCAGATAATAGTAAGAGAAACACAAGGATCCAATGGGAGAAGTCATTGAAATGATCACAGGGATTCTAACAGTTAAGGCATAGATAAAAACCAACAAGGACGCAAGATAATCCATACGCATAGGTATTTTCTAGATGGTGCAAGTCAAAACAATTAGCCAAGGACAACAACGGAGGTAGACAATGGAAAGGAATGTCCTTCACTCATCATTCACACACAGAAAAGAAAGGCATTGAGATCCATAGGTCTATTAATGCCAAAGTTATGACTGTAGATCATGCTCCTGATCGACTTCTCATGTGAGGACTGATGAGCTAGGGACGAAAGGCAAAAACAACCACAATCTTCACAAATCAATATGCTATAAGGCCGGTCAAGACATGATGTGAATAGAAGGCCATGGGAGTCAATCAATCATCGAGCTATCGGCTATGGTAAAATTCACTCATCAACTAGAATGATAAGACAATCAATTTACTTACCCAATTAAACATGTAGATCCAAAGCATAAATCCTACTACAATCTACCATGCAAAAATAAAGAAAGTGTATCATTGCCTGATCGCTCTCTCTGAGTTGATGTCTCGTGCACTCCATGCAACTCTCGATTGCTGACCAACAAGACTTCACCGGTACCACCCAGCCAATGCTAGGGGTACTCTTCTTCCCCCTTATCACATCGAGATGCAAAGGGGAAAAACACACTAACTAGAGAATAAACTAGCTCCCAGCTCACCTCGCAAGGCCGATCTACCACTCCTCACTGAGCTGGGATCCCAACTCCCACAAGCTAAGTCAGTCAAGTATATATTTTTGCAAAGTAATGTTACGCAAAATAGAAGAGGTTCATCATCATTTTCCTCCCTCTATTATATAGATTTTCGAAGTCACTTACTTTCCCAAATCCCATTTTATTTAATGTTTAATAAATTAATTCATAAAAATTCCTCCCCGTACATTTGTCACCCATCCCCCTCATTCCTCCAAAAACTAATTTCTTTAATTAATTAATTTCTCTTATTTCCCTCACCCACCTAGAGTCACTCCTAGAATCGCTCCTAGGTGTCCCCAAATTCCCTTACAACTTTTAATGACTTTCCCCATTATTAATTTTCTAGTTTAGTTTAAATTAGAAAGTTCTTAAATGGTAGATACCTTACTAATTTTGACTAACTTCTTTTTCCTAGTCTTTCCCCTTTCTTTTAAGATTTTTGTTTTTCCTAGTTTCCTAATTATTTTAGATTTCCCCTTTTTCCCTTTTTAATTACACTCAAAAAGGCATGTGCAGAAACTTACCATTCTTCCATCTTTTTTTAATGAATTAAATTTTTCATTAGCATAAAAGTACGACAATCATTCCCCTTGTTAAGTTTTTATCCTAAAATATTTTTATAAAACACTTTAATTGCTTACCCCCTTCTTGTCACAAGGTTAATGATAATTATCTTTATTATTTATTTTATTTTTATTTTTATTTTTATTTTTATTTATGTTTATTTTTATTATTATTTTTTTTTTGTAAAAAGTTAAAATTTTACCATGGGCGAAGATTAGACCTAGACCTTAAATTCCTAGGTGGGAAACATTTTTTTTTTTTAGGGAAAGGTTTCAAATCTTCTTTGACACTTTATTGTCCTAAAGCCATCTAGGTTTATTCATTTATTAAATAACCACACAACGTTCCTCCAAGATGCACTAGGTGCTCCAAGGGTGCCACTCGCCTATTTCAATTTCTCTTGTGTGGTGTGCCCTTGAGGACGCACCATGTGCTCCAAGGGTGCCACTTTCTTTCCATTTTTCTTGCACGACGTGCCCTTCAGGACACACCATGTTCTCCAAGGGTGCCACTCACCTCTTGACTAACTTGGTAGACATAAAAAAATCCTGGAGTCAATACTACACTATGTGATCTTGTGGGAGACTAAGGGCCTCTAAGGAATAAGGCCCATGCCTTATTACATGCCCCTTAGAATCATCATGAGCAACTGTCGCAGTCTTCCCTCACAACATTATGGGTCCTCCTGAACTAGGTAATCGTTAACCTACAGTTCGAGCCACAATAGGAGTCATAGTATGTTGTGGCAGGGTTGTTGTCCACACCTCTCCCTCAACATCTCTAGTAGTCGAGTATGACCCCTCTAATCCACATGTGAGTCTGATCGAAAAGCTATCGTCATCTTGCATCATCAACAAATCATGTCAGAAATATATCCATATCATATAATCTAATCAGATGCACTAATATCACATATAAAACAATCAAACCCCATTAGTTCACTCCCTGACTTGATCTGGAGTCTAAGAGGTTCCCTCGATGCCTCTACACCCTCAAGGTCTGAAATCCTACACACTCAGTAAAGCTGAGTCAATAGCACCTGTCTATGTCAATGTAGCAAAACAACATGACATCAACCCATAACGCCTCATAATCAAAATCAATGTTCTAATAGCATAATAATCCAGATCACTTGTGAGCAAGTGTCCTCAAACAATAAGTTTTCTTAGTGCGCAAGAGAAGGACATTACATAAACCTCCTCTTGGTCTAAACGTTTTCCCAAAGTTTCACAGTATAAGTGCCGAAATAATGTGTATCAGAGTATCATAAGTCTATCTATAAAACAAAAATGGAAATTGTTGGCATATATCATATGCATCCTCCCAGGTCATTGAGTGTGAACTATAGTTGTCCCACTGGACCTTGACCTGATCTACTATTCGACGTCGTAGTTGTTGAACGTAATGATCTAGGATGTGGATTGGCTTAGCCATGAGCACCCCCTCATCTGACACATGCAAATAACGCATGTCAATAACATGTGTAGGATCACTAATATAATGTTTCAAAAAAGATACGTGAAAAACATCCTTCATATGCCTCAAAGAATTAGGCAAGGCTACTCGATAGGCCACGAGCCTCTTTCTCTCCATAATATCGAAAGGTCCCATGGACCTAGGAGAGAGTTTATATCCCTTTCCAAACTTGATCAAAATCTTATGTGTTTTAACTTGCAAGAAGACTCAATCGCCAACCTCGTAACTATGATCGACATGGTGCACATCGACAATACTCTTTTGTCGATCCTACGCTTCTTTAATTATTTGTCTTATTGTTTTAATTTTCTCTTGCATTTCTTGGATCGCTTTTGGTCCTACCAGGACCCTATCTTCAAGCCGATCCCAACTCAAAGGTGTCTTACATGGTCACCCATAAAGAAAATAGAAAGGCACCATCTTAATGGTGCTTTGGTAATTGTTGTTATAAGCGAATTTCACTGGTGGCAAGAATTCCTCCCAACACGTTTATTGGTCCATCACGTACATGTGCAACATGTCCTCCAAAGTCTGGTTCATTTGTTTGGTCTACCCGTCAGTCTCCAAGTGGTACACAGTACTAAATTTAAGTTGTGTTCCCAAGACCTCTTGGGAACTCGTCCAAAATTGTCTAGTAAAAACCGATCCACGATCGGATATAATCCTCTTAGGCACGCCATGTCACCTCACAATTTAACTGATGAAAAATCTAGCTATGTCAGGTTCTTGATACGTCATATGCACAGGAATACAGTGAGCACTCTTCATCAGATTGTCTACTAATATGAAAATCGAGTCATGTCTCCTTGACATCAGTGGAAATCCAACAATAAAGTCCATCGAAATAACCTCCCATTTCGATTCTGGAATAGCATGTTGTTGTATTAATCCTACTGTATGTCTATGTTTAGCCTTCACCTGCTGACATTCTAGACATCTGGCCACATAGTTGACTATATCTACCTTCATTCCCTTCAAGAAGAATAAGGGTTTAAGATCTACCCTCGTCTTCGTGACTATTGGGTGAGCCATGTACATTTCTCTATGATCCTCGTTTAGGATCAAACTCCTCAACTCGTCATTCGGTGGTACATAAATCCAATTTTTAAACCTCAATAATACATCATTGTCAAATGTAAGTCCTTCAAATATTGGTACCATCATCGTGTTTTGTCCAATAAAACCCTTGACTTCTTTGTACCATTCATTGTCATGCTGTAAAGTTAGAATATTTTCACATAGATTTGTCTTAAGAGGTAAAACTAAAAAGATGCATGATCTCTGACTCAATGCATCTGCCACTTGGTTCATTGTTCCTTCTATGTAAGTAATATCAAATTCGTACTTACTAAGTAATTATGACCAACGTCGTTGTCATGCGTTCAGGTCACTTTGCATAAAGATGTCTTGTAGTCCACAGTGTTTAGTATTTAGTTCAAATTTTCATCCAACATGATAGTGTCTCCAAACCTTCAAGGCATATACAATGGCTAACAACTCCAAATCATGCATTGCATAGTTCTCCTCATGCCTTCTCAGTTTCCTCGATATGTAAGCAATCACTCGATGGTATTGCATCAAGACTTCACCTAAGACTTCCTTGGATGCATCAGTGCATACCAAGAATTCCTCATCCATGTCATGGACA
Organism: Picea engelmannii; assembly: GCA_009831015.1. Taxonomy (NCBI): domain Eukaryota; kingdom Viridiplantae; phylum Streptophyta; class Pinopsida; order Pinales; family Pinaceae; genus Picea; species Picea engelmannii. The sequence continues at coordinate 776,404 of ML793692.1, forward strand.
TTTTGTATCGGTGATATTGTCAACAACTCCTTGAGCCTCCAAAATGCTTCCGCGCATTTCTCGGTCCAAACAAACTTCTTGTTTTTCTTCTACAATTTTGTGATCAGATTTGCTATCTTCGAAAGTCCCTCGATGAACTGTCGATAGTATCCTGCTAAACCCATGAAGTTACGCACTTTCGAGACATTTGTCGGTGCACGCCATTCCATAATAGCCTCGACCTTTGTTGTATCCATGGCGATACCTTCATCGGAGATGACATGCCCTAGGTAGTGAATCTTCGATTGATAAAATGAGTATTTAGACAACTTCCCATACAATTTGTGCTCTTGCAGACACTGTAGTACCAAGCACAAGTGCTCATCATGCTCCTCTGTCATCTAAGAGAAAATCAAGATATTGTCAATGAATACTTTGACGAACTTGTCCAAGTACTCGCGGAACACCCCGTTCATCAAACTCATGAATACCCCTAGGGTGTTCATCATTCCAAATGGTAAAATAGTAAACTCATAATTTCCAAACCTCGTATTAAAGGTGGTATTAGGGATTACATCCTCCTTAATCCGTAATTGGTGGTATCCTGATCGCAAGTTGATTTTTGAGAACGCCGTCGTGCTCTTCATTTGATCAAATAGATCATCAATCCTTGGCAATGAATATTGATTCTTGATTGTTGCCTTGTTCAATTGACGGTAGTCAATGCAAAGCCTCCACGACCCATCCTTATTTTGTATGAAAGTAACAGGCGCACCCCATGGTAACACACTTGGACGTATCAATCCCAGGTATAGCAACTCCTTTAGTTGCATTCTCAACTCTTGTAAATCTAGGGTCGACATCCGATAAGGCATTCTTGCTATCGAATGAAGTTTGACTACCTTTACCTTAATTATTTTTAATGTCGCACCAGAAATGAAACTCTCGGTAGCACCAAGATCTATAAAAATACTAAGGGTCTGGTCAACGATGGTACATGTTGTCTCGAGCACAATGGACTGGTGATCTGCCTGGCGGTTATGTACTGCCGCATGAGTCTGATGGGCCTTGCCCAAATATCCCACGGTAGTGGGTCCAACTGATCCAGATTCTCTAGTCCTCTCCACAGGGAAGTCATGCTCATAGTGTGTTTCCCCACACATCCAACACCCCTTCTTCGGTCTAGTACTCCTGGTACCCGAAGTAGAAGATGACAACCCATTGTCCTAGAATCTTGGTCTGTTCTGTTGAACATGCCTAAACTGTTATTGCTGCGATCGAATTTGATGCTAATATTGTGGTCCCTGATAATATGTTCGCTGCTGAGTCATCGGTCGCCGGGGTGTTGTGAAAGTGGATCCTCTCTGGAAGACACAATATCTAGGCATATTTCTAGCTGGTGTTTGATGTTGTTGTGCACCAGAGGACACCTGCCCTGCTGGTCTCACTTGAGTCCTTCTCTAACCCCTACTGATAAGCTCCTCCTCTACTATGAGGGCCTTCTGGATGACATCATGCAAAGTTTGAGGCATCATAATCCTAACCTTTGCACGTATGCTGCCATTAAGGTCGAACATGAACCTGTTGACCTTAAGCTTATCCATGTTAATATGGGGAGCATACCAAAGAAAATTCATAAAATGGGCCTCATACTCGAGCACCGTACGGACGCCCTGTAGTAAGGCGTTGAACTCGTTGAGATGACGCTCAATAAATTCCTCTGATAGGTACCTCTCTCGGAACCATTCCTTGTAAATTTTCCATGACAAGTCTTCGATGACCATGTTCAGCTATGGTAGGAGCGCATTCCACCATAGAAGAGTGCTCCCCTTCAGTTGAAAGACCGCCATGCAGACCTTCATGTTGGAGGTATAGTCGTGAAGTGAAAAGGACATCATCATATTCTCCAACCATGCCTCGGCGGATGCACCATCCAGGGCACCAAAGAACTCAGAAAATTTGACCTTCTCGAGCTCATGGTGAACGCTACCTGTACTAACTAGAGCATGCGGTGGACCCTCAGGGGGTACTAGCTCTCTGGCATCATCTCTATTAAAATGGCTGATCAGAGCCTCATACATGTGCTGAAAATATCTCATCATTCTGACCACATCACCTACTGCTATCTTCTCCTCCCCAACAACCTGTTCGTCTCCCTGGGGGTGAGACCCCTCAGGCATGGATTCTCCTGGAGGTGTCATGCCTCCTCCCCTAATACCCCATCGTCTACCTCCATGAAATTCTCTAACCATGATTATCTGCATGAGTACAAGTCAACTTAATTAGCAACCTTATAATCAAATCATATCAACAAAATCTGTAGTGATCCCAAGTCATGGGTTGAACCCACTCTGATACCAAGTGTAACATCCCCTTCGTTACAGCCATGGTGGAATAATTTTTTTTTGTTTTTTGTTTTTTAAGAATTAAGAGGCAAGAAGGTAACGATGATAATGGTTTAACTACACCATAGACAATGAACAAAAGCACACAACCCATGCAATAAGAAACTACGACTCCACTCACTGGCACAAGAACAACTTGGAAACATGCACAGAATAACAAGGAGGAATGACTACCCGCCCGATGAAACAAGACACTCCTACACACTAAGGGACAAATTCCACTTCCCAAAACAACAACATTGACGAACAAGACTAGAACCTCAAGGTGCGTAAATCAAACGCACGAAGGTGTTCCACCCATGTGCCCAAGCAACTTACCATGCTTGACAACAATCCCCAACATGCACTGACTCCGGCCATATTTGTGTTCACTGCTATCCCATGGGGTGTGCCATGATCCCCTCATCAGGAATCATGTCGTCCCTAGGTGATAGACGCGTTGACAACCTTGGCGCCACTCATCCTATCAGGACCGGGGACTCTAGATAAATATGACGTGCTAGAAGCTGAATACCGAAAGGAAAACCACATCAATACCCCAACTGAAATGTCCCCCACCTCTTAGAGAGGTGATGAGGAGACTCAGTGGCCTGGGCACCCCCACTAGGTCATAGTCTCACACTGAAGGGGGGAAAGTCAAGAAGTTAAAAGTTATATTTTTAAGTTGACTTAAGAAAGGGAAAGGATAA